>RPOG01000356.1:0-422540 GCA_008086565.1 Thalassoma bifasciatum | reverse complement strand
GATTACTATTATTATTGTCATTATTCTCTGTGTTGTGCAGAAAGTCATTGCCTTTCATAGTATTACATCAGAAAGTGTCACATGGGCTGGAGCTGTGCTTTAACCTCCTTTGAAAACATTAGCTGCTGCTAACGTGAGTGCTTGGTGTGAGACCATGTCAGACATGAAACGAACAGAGAACTTAAAAAAAAAAAAAAAAAAAAAAAAAAAAGGACATATTGGAGCCAATGACAGACTCTGAACCCGTGACTGGTGAGTGCAATTCTGTCTCGACAGCATGTAAGTCTCTCAAGTTCTCCAAAGTTCAACACTTCTTCTTAAAAAAACAAACAAACAAACAAACAAACAGGAAATCACCCCTGATTGACTCACAATTACCCCATGTGGCACAATGGTCGTTTCCTGTAAACATTTCTCAAAATGTTTATACAAACACCCTCCCGTTTAAAACACAAAAATATATAGAAATTTATTTTTACATGGACATGTATATATATATAGATGTATATATATATTACTAAAGGCCTTAAAATATTTTCCATTCTGCTCCTTGAAAGTCACAGTTCCCTTCAGTGGATATTCAGCCTTAGAAAGACCTGGAGGGAGACAGAAATCATTAAACACTCATTGTAACATAACTGACTAAAACCAAATGTCAAAACTTGAGCACCTGCTTACCATGCCGGTTCTTAGTGCTAAGTTTTAGTCCTGCTTCTGGCTCCGTTCTTTCTTAGGCACCAGTGCCTTCCGGAGGTATGGCATTATTAAAAAGGCTACGAGGAAGAATACGTGACCGCAGAAATAGACGGATGAATACACCTGAAAAACAAAGACACCAGACACCAATTAAAGCCATTTGTCCATCTCACTGTTATCATGACACCTGCTGTGTCTCCAAAACACTTTTGCACCAGTATTAGGCAAAGTAATTCTTTTTAGTGTGCTGAAGCAGAGAGCTTTGAATTATTAGTTCTACTTATTAACCAGAAAGAGAACGGCATGTTTAGCTTAGCTGGGAACCAGTAACCTGAAAGGAGTCATTTGTTATGGATAAGTTAGTGGACTGAAAATTTCTTTGGATGCCTGAACTTTCTATGACTCAGCACTCAAATAAAACCAGACAAACACATCCAAGGAAGTAACTGTAAAGCTTCTCACTAAAAACACTAATTCTCATGAACCTTAACTCATGAACAAAACAACAGTGCTGTGCAGCAGCTGTGAACAGTTTCCCACCTTTGTCATTCACTTGAACCTGTTACTCTCTGCAAACCTGACATACAATCTCTCGTCATCATCACTGTCTTGTCTGGATTCTATTTCCTGTTGCTCTCGTTTTTTTCTGCTTTTCCTTTCTGTTGTTAACTTGAAAACATTTGACTGCAGTGTGCCGACAACAACCATTTGTTGTGGAAATATAAAAACACAAAAACATCTCATTTACCCACTCAGGGGAGAGGAATTGTGATGTTTGCCAAACTGCATCCTCTCGATTATTGTTCTCAGGGAGAAAATGTGTGAAGGTGTAGCATTTGCATTTTTTGTTGTTAATTCTGTAAACTGATATTCGTGTATCTCTCTGGACCTTTCGTTTCTTCAGCAGTTGCACATTTTGTCTCTCTTTATAGATTTTTTGGGGTAATTTTAACCTGATGTGAATCAGAGTTGTCATGAGATTGCAGAACCTACTGAGGCAAATTGGAAGATCACGCTGTATAAATAAAGACTTGATCTGTCATGGCGAAATGAAACATGATTGCCGGGCTGATAACTTGCCAGAAAAGTAAAATCCGGTCTCACAGATATGGTAGATGCAGATGATAAAGGGCTGTGCAGCATTTTGGGATCTGATAAAGCTTCTATCGCTGACACTAACCCTCCTGAGGCACGTTTACGCTGACGTTACTTGGCATTAAAATAACTCACAGCTCAGAGATCATATACGAAGGGATCAGTGCATTTCAGAAATGTCATATGCAAACTGCAGACATTTCCTGATTCTACAGATTTCTTGCTTTCTCTTGGGTGTTTGTGTTGCAAAAATAAAGGAGATTATATGATGATCTTGCATTGCAAATTGATGATATCATGATGTAAATTTGGTGAAATAGGGTCTTAGATCATATTTTGACATGCCAAAACAGCTCAATTTGATCATAACCCAGTTCTGTTTTGTGTCTGAATGACTGATTATTATAACTGTTCTGTCTGGATCTTGGATTATTTCCTTGTTGCATAAACCTGGATTTCGATAAAGTGTTTCAGTGAGTGCCAACTTACCCTGAGCCACTTGTCATAGGTGAAGAGGCAGAATGGCACTAATGGGTAGCCCATGAAGAGCCAGTGAATAAACTGCTGGACCACATAGATGAGAGGGTACAGTGCACTGTTGGCCAGCTTTGTCAGAAGGGGACTGTCTCTCACCAGTGCCAGGGCCTGTCTCACACACACACAGAGGCACATTGTTCAGAACGGTTAAATATCAATAATACAATAAAAATGGTAACTTAAGTCAATATTTAATTATAGGTTGATTCAGCAGAGAGGTGCGTTTGATCAATAGTAATAAGGCGAGTCAGTCTCTTGATAAAAAGTAAACACCAGGTTTATAAGATGCAGCAGCATTGTAAGTTAACGTTTTGTTGAGGAAATAAGATTTAAACAAAAAGGTAAACCAAAAGTACACCATCTAATAAACTAATCACTTCTACTGGTCGAGCCTCCTTCACATTATTATGTTACACAATCTACCCAGGGGCACTGCACAGCATCTTTAGTGTACCTGTCTCTCTACAGTAATGATGAAGAACTCCATGGTGAAACATAGGATGTAACCCGAGTGCAGCCCATGCCAGATTGTCAGGAAAAGAAGCGTGGTCACATGAGACAGGGTCTTGTTGCCAAGGAACCTCAATCGTTTGAAAACATGTCTGAAATAAAAGAGGAGACAGAAAAGTTTTTAAAAATTGTGGATAATCTCATTTTTGATGAAAGATCCAGATGAGTGCAGTCAGAAGTGTTTCAAGTATCACTGCCTACATGGCACTCGCATACCTGGAAGTTGATGTTGCATAGCAACTGAGGTTGTATTAACATTGCAACAACTTTACATGTTCAGCAAGGATATCTGCTAAGTCAATGCAGAGCTATGGGTTGTTTTTTAATAATGTATTGAACAAGCGCAAACAAATTATGTTTTCAATCCTCGAATCAGTGTTTGTGTTTTCCCCTCACGAAACAATTGTGACAAGCTGCACTATTAGCTGCAGAGAGCAGGGTCAGACAAATAAGAACACGACGTACTGCTGTTATAAAAACATTGCCTGTGGCCTTCAAAACAACGTGTTGGAAGATCATTAAAGCACCCACCAGACACGAAGACACACACACACACACACACACACACACACACACACACACACACACACACACNCACACATTTCTGATGGTGTATTTTGGGGGTGGGGGTCGGTGGCTGTCTTTCTGGTATCTGACGAACACATATTTTATCAAGTGTTCAGGTGCAAAGGTGAGAAAGTGTGCTGCAGTATTTGAACTCCTCTCTCAAGATTTCTCCTTTCATGCTTCAGCAGCAGCACTGTGGTTGCCTTCGAGGACAGACTGTAAATTGTACAACTTATTGCTGACGGCAGACTTTTCATGCTGCCTTTGAATGTGGCCATTTGGAACGGCTATAAACAGTAGTTCATACCACACTCCATACAAAGTATTTTGTTTGAAGCATACTGACCCCCTTAAGGAGCCTCTCTATATATCAAACAATGTACCTCTCATACCAATTAGTGACGCCTGCTCATTCACACTGGAGCTGGGTATTATATGAGTTTAAAGGCCCCACATAAAAGCATGCATATTTATCACTCTATAAAGCTCCTACAAGAACGCCTTCTAAACAAAATCCATCTCAAAACTTTTTATGTCAAAATGCTCAAATGTGTACCAAGAGAATAAGAAGAGCTGCTCGTGTGACATCAACTATATTTTCTTTTGTGCGTTGAATGATGAGAGCATCTCAAGTGTCATTTTTGTATTGCTTCTATCAAGGGCATAAAACCTCTCCAACACACTGATCTAATCTGCAAGGGCAGCCTTCTAAGTATCACTTACATCTATCATATAGTTTAATTGTGGAGTAGTTTTTTCTGACAAGAATGTAATACTTTATTTTCCTGTTCTCTTTGTTTGTTGTCAGCAGGATGATGAAAAATGACTGACCTGATTTTTTGTTCCTTTATTTTCAAATTGAATTTTTTTTGTGCCAGTCAAACCTAGAAAAACAAACCGCTAAATAATTGGCCGCCTATTGATCAGCTGATGGAGCTTAAGTTCACCAACAATCACAGATGTCCACATTATGAAGTGTTAGTTGGCACTGTGTCAAATCAGATGGCTTAGCCTGTTTGTAAATATCAAAACTGGCATCTCACAAAGCTCCATACTGGGTCCTTTATGATGTATCATGTGCAGGATAATAATTTATGGAAGGAATGTCAAGGACACGTTTCTTTTAATGCTCCAAATGGGTCAAAACATGCCTCTTCATCAGCAAGACAAGACTTTCATCACATTTACTCTCTGTTGGGTCGCTGATGTCTACTGTTTATCTGACGTCATGATGAGAAGGTGGCACAGGTGTAAGGCCACCTCCTATTCAACATGTCCTTAACTTTTTTGTAAAAATTGTTTGCCTGATTAATGTCGAGTACTGAAACATTGCAAATGAAAAGTTATTTTCTTTGCAAGAAGAACTGTGGGTTTGTACCTTTGGGCTGTTTGCTGGAAACTTCAGCTACCAACATTTGCAGACAGATAGAGACCTTCTAGTTTAGGAACATACTGTACATTAAAGCATATATCTAGGGGTTTCACTGGCAGATTCAATTTTCATTGTGAAGTGGACTTTTGGCCTTGGCGGAGTTCTGCGTTTTCAAGTACTTGCCATTTTGGAAGGCGGTCACTCCCTCTCTGACAGACTCTGTCTCTTGCAGTTTGGATAATAGAAAGTGAAAATAAACCGAGGAAGCTAATGCATTCAGATGAAATGGACCATGTAATAAACTGTATGTTCAATAAATTGCTTCGCAGACTGTGAACATAATAAACGGTGTCTCACACTTCGCCTGTTGGAAAACTGCAAACTTTTCAACTTCTGGCAGGATATCCCCCCCTTCCCCTGTGAAGTAGCTGCTGGTGTTGAACTGAACAGTGAGGTGAGACCTTTAAATGAAACACCAGGCTACTCTGTCTTTGTGGAGCAATGCCACATGTGCATAATGGATTTAAACTGTAATCCCCTCTGCTTTAGTGCTATCATCTAAGTAAATATTTAACTTTTACCGCAGCGCTTTGAATAGAAGCCAGAGGGCGTCACAGATTTCAGATTACACACTGACCTGGCAGCCCAGGCATTCGTGTTGATGTTGAAGGATGAGATGGTTCCTCCAAAGAGTGGCGTGGTTTCAAAGAGCCACACCTTCATGTTGGCACAGGCGTCCCACTGAGGCTCGCCATTCACTACACCATTATAGCCCAATCCAGATAGTATACACACACCCTCCTGCAAAACACAAACAAGTTATTTCGCCAGTGTAATTACACAAGATCACACCATGAGACACAAGAACCTGATAAACCAGGACTTAACCCATGAACCACTGCTGTGAAGGGTGTGTGTAAGAGTGTATGTGAGAGAGTTTGACTATCTGTGTGCTGTTACAGTCAGCTGGTATGTAAATCCAGTTTATTGTAAATGAGATTTATTTGGGAAACAAATTAGTGGGGTTTTTTCTCTATGTGTGGTCAACATGTTCGTAAAGCAATTGGTTACTTACCGCAATAAGCCAACAGCTGACATATTTATACAAAATGACTTTGGCCCACAGGAGAATGAAAACACAGCGGTACCAGAAAGGTTGAGCCTGCAGGGGAACACAGATTCACCTGTAAAATGTGCAAAACAGTCAAAGAACCTATGCAGTGAATTTTTTTTTACATACTTCTGTTCTCACCTCATACTCATCTGTCAGGTAGTAACTATCTGCGTAATGAGGACTGAATATTGCAAATATCACCAAACAGAGAAAGCCTAAACCAAATCTCTTCAATGCGGGTACAACACTGAAAGAGAGACACAAAATGAGAAAGAAGAGAACAGTAATAATGCAAACTGCAGAAGAAAGATGTTATTCATTGCTCATCATTTTCTCCTCTTCTCACCTATTTGGAGGCTTTCCAGGACAGTCGGTGAGTTCCCCTGCCACCAATTTCTGGTAGCTGTGAAGTGTAAACTGGGGACCCACCAGGAAGCCTCCGTAGAAGTAAGAAAAGCCGCACACCTCGAGCAGAGAGGGCACAGACCGCAGGGCCGCAGCCCTCTGATCTGCACTCAGCTGGTCCTGGAGTTTGAAGATATGAGAGGGAAACCAGTAAAAAAAGAGAAATGGAAACAAGAGAGATAAAAAGGAGGGTGAAAGGGTGGAGGAAGAGAACAGAAGGGCAGGGAGGCTATTTTAAAAGCATTTTGACAAGTGCCCAGACAAAGACTTCTTTCAACAGTTTCACCACAAACGCCACACGAGGGCAAGTGATATTCTTCTTTAACTGCAGGCTAGAACTATGTCCTGGAAAGTGACTCTTGGCATTCTTCAAATGAGAAGCTGTTCATATGTTTCTACACAGATAAAAAGATCACTCGGAATAAAAACCAGCATTTTGATCATAATTAGAATGAATTACATAAAGCAACAGAAGAGAAAATTAACATCTGTCACAAGCATGCCCACTGAGTCAGAAGAAACCAGTGTAGATGAGCAGAATGTAGAGTGTGCAGTTTTTAAAAGCCTGAATTGTGTTATAAGATTTTAACAATGTTTACATGGATGCATAATCATCTTAATGAGAGATTTAATTTGTTTGTGTTACATAAAATGAGCCTTTTATGTCAACATAAGCAGCAGGATCCTTTCTGCAGAGGCCACCATCTCACACTACCACGTTTCTACGGACATTTCTAAGATGGTGATTTGCTATCAGAAATCCAAGGTTGAAAGACAAAGGAGAAGACCAAAATGGCGAGAATGGTTGTTGTTGTTGTGTGCAAAAGAAAAGATCATGCTAAGTATTCATCACAGGTTCTATCGAAATAATCTGATACTTTTGACCTTCCTTTTTTTTTCAAGAACCGATTAAAGTTCCCCTTAATATCCAACGCACATTTTGTTTTCCTACGTGTTTTTTCTCCCTTTTGTCATTCTTCTCCTCTTGTCTGCAGAGTCTGCTAAAGCCAAATGGAAAGCATCTCAGCTAACTGACACACTGACATGTTTTCAAATAATATGATCAAACAAAGACTGAAGAAATAGAGGAAATGAAAGGAGCTGACCATGGAGAACTTCCGTTTTCAAAGTATTAGCTATGTTATTTATGAAACGTTATGCCACTCATGAAATACTGATGAAGTCACAAAGCTAATTAACCTCTGTATCCAGTCCTCCTGGTGTGTCAGATGGATTATACTTACAACTGCTTTCTTTGCAATAAAAGTTGCGTTTCCAGTAACTTAACAGTGATTATAATTGATTAAGAAGTCTTATTTGGACAGAAATCCATTTTTCTTCATTAAATAGTCGATTTGTTTATTAAGAAATGAAGTGACTTAATAATTGAGTAGTGCTTAGGATCAGAAAATGATAGACGACATGTGAATATAAACCTGAACTCATCTTTGTTTGGATCCATGATGTATCGGGGGTTTCAGATTTGCACTACACAACTTTATCTACCGAGGTAACTAGACTCAGACATCTTACCAAACTTAAGGTGTTTTTCTGTTTTTTTGTGCACAGTTGCTGTGTTTTTAGTTGGTATCCTAATTTTCCAGCTGCCAAATATTACTTGAGTCAAAAACGTATCTGTTTGTTCCTGCTGTTGATATTTCAACAAGCAAAGAATTTAAAAAAACAGACAACACTGATATATTCAGAAATGATCAAACAGGGAAGAAACAAGACAAATCAACCAACTCACAGGTTCCTTCCCGCCATCATAGAAATCAAACGCCAAACCTGCAAATCAGATCAAAGAGTGATATCAGATACAACATGAGGTGAACTACTACAGTCATGATCATTGAAATAACCCTCTTGCACGATGCAAAGGATGAGTCAGCAGCTTATCAGGGTGTTAATCATTCGCTTGAGTACTTGGCTTTATTGCATCAATAGCAAAACCGCATCCATGCTTATGAAACAGTTGTGCTCTGTTGAAAAAGAGGAGCACGAAGAGTGCTGAAATCAACTCACCGACAAGTTTGAGTGTTAGGACACAATGAGGCATGGTCCATTTGATGTCATACTCCTCTGTGGCTGTGTAGTAATAACCTGCCAGCAGGTAAAACTGCAGGAGGAGAGAAATTTGTGAGTGCGGCAAGAAAATGGCCAAAAGAAAAAACCTCATAGAAGTGCTTTAAGATCAAAATGGGCTTTTTCATTAAAACAGTCTTTTTTACTGTCTCTATTCTTATACTCCCACTATGAAATTGCACAAAAACACAGCATTATTGCCCGATATTGAGTCAATTTTAACAGATAGGCAAACAGTATGCACAATGGGTAATTGGAGGAAATAGCAGAATGCTGATGAAGGAACCTAATCTTAGCCTGTGCAGGCAAACTTATGGAGAGTACAAACCACTGCAGTAAAAGTCTAAGGAGAGTTATAAAAAATAAAAACAGACGTGAGATGTAAGAGACCAGGAGAACAGCTTACCATTTGAAAGGTAAAGCTGCTCAGGACAGTCGTCACTGTCCTTCCCATGAGCCTCAGCATCAAGAACTGAACTAGGATGCATACTGCAGAGTGATAGAGCTGAGCGCCTGGGAAAGAGATGAATAGAGAGAGTAGGGATGGGGGGATGGTGAGTGCAGTCAAGTGTGACCTGTTGGGCTGGACATGACAACAGCATTTTCTCTCCACACTTCAGTTTTGGCAGAGATGAAGGAGGAGCAACAAGGCAAATCAATGATACATCATGAGCATGAGCACTTGGAAATAAGCTTGAAGAAAAGGTTGAGGGGGGGAAAGAATTACACTAGGAGAAAGAGAAAGCAACAGACCTGCTGTTAAATCCAAGTGCAGCCACAACAGAAGAAGAAGAAGAAAAGAGATCATGTTAGGAGTTTGATGATACGCCACATGTAACCACCATCAAGCTTTTTTAGTAGTTCAATCTCCCTTTTGAGGAAAAAATCTTACACAGTTGTCATTATATTTTCACTGTCATGCTATTTTCAAGCTTCTTTCCAAAGGTGATAAGTCAAAACCGAGTTTTATTCAAATAATAAATAAAAGTGAATTGGCCAAATCTGTGTTTCTGTTTCTAAAATGTAAACGATTGGATTTTTTCAGTAAGTCTGCAATCATTTCCCAATGGACTGTGTCATAAAACTGCAATTATTTCATGAAAGTATTTACCTATTGCCTGAGTATGTGCCTGTTGTAACTGATCAAACATTAATAATATCTAATGTCTTACTTTCTCTCAAATATTCAATTCAGAAAAATACCATACGGGGCAGCAAATAAAACAAATATTTTTCAACTTTGTTGAATAAAGGTGAATAAAAATGAATAATTGGTAAGTTATCAACAGAAAACACAGTTTTGGAGCTCCAATATATTAAGGTTAATGTGTAATCTAATCACATGAAATGTTGTCATAAGTAATCCCAGCTGGTAAATCACTCAACATACTTCTTATCTAGGAAAACAGGAAAAGACTAAGCATTAAGTATACAAACAACTCAAAGATTTTTATCTCTAGCTTTCAATGTGGCTGCTTAGGACTATGAAACAAATGACATTCACTTCCTCCTCACACCAGAAATGACTCAACGATAACTGATGATTCAACACATGGAGAAAAAACAGTTGGTCTTTCACTTGAAAAGCCGCAGACCTTAGGTTACTCACTGAACATGTCAAAAGTGCTTCAGTTAAACATTTTCTAAGACCTTACAGTTTTAAATTGTTAGCACTAGTTGACAGTAAAAGAACATTTTCACTGAATGATTCAATGATGGGCAAAAGTAAGTTTTAAAGTCAATGTTTAATTGAACTACTGAGTAGTAAAAATCACAGTATTGGGTGAGTGTTGAGTTTAACACCTGTCATTTGTACTCAAATAAGATAGGCTATGAATAACTCTGGGCAATCATATGAAATTTCAAAAGTGGGCACGAAATTTATTTATGAACAGCTGCTGATAAAGGAATTCAATTTGTTGAACTGGGGCCAAATATAACTTCTTTAGACTTTAACATGGTATTTGTCTAAGACTGACCTTCTCTTAATACTGCTGTTCAAATGGCTCTTTTCACACTCACTGTACGTGCAACAACAAACCACCCCAAAATCCCAGAAAAAGTTGGAACACTTATTTCAACACCATGCAATCACTGAGCTCTATATTTGCTTGGACATAGTTTAGAGAGAACACATCAATTGTTGGAATGAAAGAATTATATTGTTTTAGAAAAGATCCTAATTTAAAATATGATGCCAGCAACAAGTTTTTTACTGTTGGGACAAGGGATTGGTTATGACTGTTGTAGCAAGTCTTAAAGAATACTTTATTAGCTCAGGATCTGGAGAGACCAGTTCCTCTCAATTTACAAATTTAAATATCGTCCCATTCTTGTCTGGTATCAGTGCTCATTGAATTGGGAGTCTCCTTTGTTGTATTTTTAGTTTCATCATGCTCTTACTGTTTATACTGAGTGACATGTCAGGGTTGCAGGCAGGCCAATTTAGCACCAAAACTCCTCTATTATTGGTTACAGGCTACAGATTTGCATTGTCTAGCTGAAATACTAAAGGTCTACCATGAAAAATAAAGCATGTGTTGCTCTGAACTCCATTTGCATTGTTCAACTTAACAATTCAATTCCCCAGAAGTGTAAACTACCAATGCCATCGCCACTTATGGATTCCTGTACCACTGGGGATGCCAGCTTTTGTAGTGTGTGTGATGAAAAAATCTGGGTTTCAAAGTTAGCCATCAAATTTGTTTAGGGTTTCACGCAGTGTCCCGCCACTTATGGAACCAGGGTTGTTAGTTAAAGGTAAGACTGACAATTTGGTTTTGTATTTTATCCCCATTTTAAGTTCTGTAACCCCCAACTGTAGAGAAACAGAACAACACAGAAAATATAAGTTAAAAGTGACTTTGCAAATGTAAAAAGAGGGAGATCATTCATTCAAGGTGTTTGTTAGACCTCGTGGTACATAAATAGTGTGTAACAGGGTATTTAAACCTTACATTGAGAAAGAAAACAGAACAGGAAAGCTTTAAAGATGGCAAAACATAATTAACTAAACCATAATAAGAGCTAAACTTAGCTGCATAGCAAAAAAAAAGGCATTATGCATTATTTATACACACATCAAAAGCCCTCCATCCCATTCTCTATCTCACCAAAGTTGAAAGCTGCTAATGCCAGTCCAGAGAACGTATGGAACAAGTGTATGACTGTGGCAGATTGGTGGAACAAAAATCGCCGGTACACCAGAGCACAGGGATACCCTGCAGGAGAGACAGAAACACAGGGACAAATAATGTTAAAGTGCTTTAGTGCGTGACTTCATATCAGAGCAGCCAGATACCGCTGACACCTCCTGGTATCAACGACTCTGACCTTGTGGTTCAACAGATTGGCACACAGCACCTCTTCAGCGCCATTGGTGCTGCTGCGAATCTGGCATCTCAAGAAGGAAGATAAGTGTTTGAGGGGGGAAGCATGAAAAGGACAAACACTCACTTGAGATCTTTTCATTAAATGCACCACTGGATTCTGATGCAAAAATTAAGTTTCCATTTAAAAGAAAATGATGACAGGAAATATTTCCCAAACAGTCTACAACAGAGGAGAAAATTTCTTCTCTTTGAATTGGATTTGATTAAAGCACATCTTGGTCAAATATAAACACCAAAAATATTCATTTAGAAAGTCCTGTTAATCTTTTCAGCCCTTTTTATTGTGCTATAGTGTGTGCACCAGGGCTGAATGATTTAAAAAAAAATTCTTATTGCGATTATTTTCCTCTATATTGCTATAATGATTTTTTTGGTTTATTTTTGGGTTCTCCAACTTATATGTTGTTAAACAAACACAAGCAATGTTCATTACTATGTACTCAATGCTATTTTTGTTAATTGTGACTGCTTTTTGCCCATTTTGGTCACTTTTCATTCAAATTTTTGGCTGCTTTTGCACCATTTTTTGCTACTTTCTGACTATTTTCCAAGTTTTCTCTCCAATCAGCTTGTCAAAATTAACCAAGAATAACAGACAACCACTGAAAATAATGTTTTTTGTTCATGAGTGACAGTGAATAATTTTTTTTTTTTTTAGTAGTAAACAATCATGTGCTTTAATTTTTTCTGCTTTGTTGTAAAACAATTAATTTGAATATCTATGGATATCAAAAATTATTAGATTTCAGCATTTAATGTATTATGATCAAACAGCTTGCACACACTGATAGATTTACTATAAAAGAGGAAAAAAATAGAAAATCAGCAATTTAATGATAATTTTAAGTATAGACATCATCACGCAAGTATTGATAAATTCTGATATCAACGTTAGCCTCAAGTCATCAATACTTTTAGATTGATCTGCCAACCACTAGTCTCCATTTGGATAATGAGATGGCTTGCACCTTTACCTGGGCTGGTACAGAAATATGAGTAATATCAAGGCTTAGCATACTCGCTGTAAATATAAAAAATAAGTGACACTGGGTGAAGTTGTTTTAGGATAAGCTGAGTAAGTTGTGTAATGACAACTTCCCTGAAAAGAGAAGCCCCTGTCTGGTCTTGGAACATCATAGAGCAGTGGTGGTGCATTTAAGTCCCCTACAAACAATTCATTACTAGTTAATTTAGGAAAACGGTTTGGTGACAAAAGCATAAATCACAGCAGGGGTGACACTAACAAAAGCACCTGTTATTTCAGGCTCCTGTGGTGCAGACGAAGGCAGTTACTCTACAACATTATGCAACACACATTGAGCAACACTGCGTGGAAGAGAGTGCAACAGGCTAAATGAAGGTTTGCAGGCTTTAGCCTACCAAAGTCTGATCTGAGTGGCCACGTTATGACCATTGTATTGTTGGTGAGAGGCGACAAAGAGAGAAAATGACGTGTCAGAACAAAGTTCAGAGAGGACGGCATGGAGGGCGTCCTCCCCCACCCCGTTCACACACAGCCGCACCTCCTCGACCCACTTATTCTATCGCAATGCTAATAGTTTTTGCTAAACCTACATTAAAACAGTGGACAGCAACTTGACGCATAATGAAAGAGAAACGTGTGAAGAAGTGCGGCCTTGCTGTAACATCTTCACCCTGTTGGGAAGTGTCTCCCCTTTACTCAACAGACTGGAAATGGAGGGTTGGGGGACATATTTTGGCAGCTTGTCCCCTGTCTCCTTGTCAAAGCACAGCTCCCTCAACAACATTGAGGCTAATAATCACACAAAATATCACTGATGCAATTTTGCTTATCCCATATATTTCACGATTTTTGTTTCCTGGGGTGTGTGTTTGAAACTGATTGGCTTCTTTGATGTGTGTTGAACTAGTTTCATATTAATAATTTCATTGATTTGTAGAAGCGTTCAGGGAAAGTGGCACCATAAAAACATCATGTCAGTTGATTGCCACTGGTTGTCCGCCCGTTGGTCATGATTCATAAGGAATAGCTGCTCTTGCGTTTTAATGTACATGCCTTAAATTTAGAAGCTTTCATGTAAATTACACATGGTCTCGTAGAAGCTGGTTATTTATCTCTTTGGTTAAATTTTCGGTAAAGTTTACGAAAAAGTGGTGTACCAAATCAGCCAGTACAGCCTGTAGCTAAATGACAGTTAACTGAACGTTATGTTCGCAGTGAGAGGAACTTAGTAGTTACACAGAACAGTCAAACTAAAACCTGGCTTTTCCCCCTGGTTGTCACAGTAACCCGTTACATATTCGTTAGGGTGAACTCACCGATTAAAATAGATAATATGAGACGAACCGCTGGCTCCGGGGACCCTAAGGACTCCGACAGACTCTCCAGCAAGGGAGCCGCCATCTTTCTTGTGGGCGGAAGCGTCTACTCGCGATGGTTCAGTGAACTCACGGCAAACAGCCTCGTTTAAGCCGTAAACGCTCCGCTTTTTAAAGGCCCACATGCGGTTCAGCCTCCTTGAAAGTCTGACGGTGTCGTTCTCCTCCTACCAACACTCCCCCTGAGCGCACCTGTCCATGCACTTTGTCAGTGGTCACTCAGTCAGTCAGACAGGCAGGTCTTCTGTAGATTTAATCTAAATGTAAATAATCATTCAACCTGTGCATGAAACGAACCCTTTAAGTGAAACCACCATCGTAATGGCATAAGAGTGCCCTCATGTGGAGAGCTCCTACTCTTGTTTATATATACTAGTTCTAAACCTACAAATAGATCAGGCCTTACTGGTTTATGATGTACCCGCGTTTAACCAGTGTTGCCAGATTGGGCTGGTTTCCGCCCAATGGGGCCTGTTCTGAATACATTGGGCGGTTTGTTGCAATTTGGGCTGATTTTTTTCACAACACCTGGCAGGCTCTTAAAAAATATTCTGGGGTGAATATCAACAAAATAGTTGCCTATTTAAAAAATTAAGACCTGCATATTCCATTAAACTTTTTCATGCTTATCATTGGAGGTTTGTATTTTTGAAAAATTTAGTTTCAATCCAATACCAAGTAAATATAGGCCAGTATTCACAATCAATATTTTTTACATGGAAAAAGTATGTCAAAAATATTCAACAACACTCAACCACTAAAACTAATGTTTCTGTCCGTGAATGAAAGTAAATAACTTTTTTTTTCAACCAGGTAGTAATCATGTGCTTTGACTTTTTTCTGCAATGTTGTCTGACATTACATTTGAATGTTCATGAATACCAACAACTATTACATTCCAGCACTGACGGTGTTTGATCTAACGGCTTGCCCATGGTGGTAGATCAACTATCACAGAAACATGATAATATTCAATATCAGCAGTACACTGATAATTTCATCAATCCTGTCACGCAAGTATTGATCAATACTGAGATCAATGTTGGTATCGATACATCAATATTTTTGATTGGTCTGCCTACCACTACTCATTGTTAGTTTGGCTATATTAAATGGAAAGTATCTGTCCAACTTTACATCATCAATCAATCAATAGTTGTAATATAAACAAGAGCCACTGTGATGTATTGGTCCCTGTCACTTGTAAGCTCACAAAATGGGTTAAAGTGTTCAACTCAGTTACACTGAGGTGTGTTGTCTTGCAGGTCTTTCTTCTCAAGTTTGGACTTGGCGTTTAGAGACCGCATTGTGTCAAAGTGGGGAAATAGCAAGAGTATAGAGGAAAAAATGGGAGACTGATCTAGAGCTTAAATCTTGGCTTGCCCATGTTCCACAGCATAACCTTAAGGCTAATTGCAAGCATTGTAACACAGGAATCCAAGCATTATATAAAAGAACAGGATGCCACATAAGAACATGGGTCATGGGGACCCTTCTGCACTCGAAGCTGTGGTCGGTCGTGGTTGCAGGGGCCTGTCACATGAGTCCCTGGTGCAGGTTGGAGTCTGGTGTACCTATCCTCTGGGCCCTGAGTTGGCCAGGTCTGGCAACCCTGTCCGGCTCTGCTCCTGGTGCAGACGACCCCTCTAGTGTTTTCTCTACTGGTTTATCTGTCCTCAGCCTCATGTAGATTAGTGTCCATATGTGTTCATGGTTATGCATGCATGTATGTGTATGTGTGTGTGTGTGTGGGGGGGGCTGTTGACTGTGGACTGTGGATTGTATGGTGATTGGGGTAAGGGTGGTTGGGTCAAAGGGCACGTGGGCTTGTTTTTGATGGATTGTATAGCACTTTGTGCTCCATTTTCTGCTTTATAAATAAAATTTGATTTGTTGGTTACGGTACCAAGTGCCATGTCTTTGGCAGCATCATTGGGTTTTGATATGAGTTTCTACAGGTTGAGATTAGGGCTTGTTTTTAGTGAGGTGGGCGGGTTTTATGATGTACATGGGCTGGAAACCATTGATCAGATCTGGCAACCCTGCATTTTCACACCCTGTTTTTGATTTGACGTCAAATGTAGTATTTGGCCCCTAATGTTCTTGCTTACTGTGCAATACTATAATTATTACTGGAGATTTAATCGCTTTTATCAGTGTGTGACCTGCAAAAACTTAATGATACTTGAAAAATGTCGAAGCAAATTGTTTGCTCATCTTATCTGCGAATCATCCCATTTGGCCCCAACTGTGTGATTGGGAGATTGATTTAGATTTGTACTGGAGACTGAGATAGTGGATAGACCATCGTTGTGCAGTCTATGGGATAGACCCGGAGATCAACAGAGAAATGGTCACTAGTAATTGATATTGACATGTTTGGGAGCTTCTCTGTTAGAGAAACTTACTGGACAAATAACTAAAGAGCGTAAATTCCTAATGTGAGAGGCGTTCACTGACATTGTAGGTAGCCTCGGTATATTAACTTCAATTATGGTTGCTACAAGTTCGAAAATCATAAAGACTGGAACAAATAACTGTTAAATGAAAAGAAAGCTGTACTTCTGGTAAAATTTTCTATAACATTGAAAAGTTAATCTTATTTTCCGCGATAAAGAATGGCATAAGTATGAATGCAATGCATGCTGGGAAAGACTCTGTTGATCAGCCAATCAAAACCCCTCAATTTCAGACCAGAATCCAAAAGGGGTGGGGCTTGTATCATTTCAACCATAGACAGAATGTAGTAATAGTTTATCATATCGATGATTTCAACCAGTGAAAGATAATTCGCCATCGCTCTGGTCAAACTCTTACCCTGTGCCCCACAAGCACGGAATATATGATTTTTATCAAGAATATCCTGGCAATGACTAATTCAGTGATCCTTTTACAAAATTGAGTTTACAAATTTTTCTCACGAAAAATTCCAGTTTTATTCTTCGAATAAATAGAAAAGGGCTGTTTTGGTTGCCAAGTCTCAGTGAGTATATCCGGCTTACAATGCCGTTTATCGACTGATTCCCTCTAACATTCTGAATAATTCAGCTACCGCCACTTTTGTTGAAAGGTATAAATTAGTGCTCAATAAACGTGTAAATTTATTAAATGTAAACACGGTCGATATTTCTCATTCAGTTGTATAAAAACAGGTGTATTTTGGAAACAAAAGAGTTTAAGGTAGGTCATGACCATGTAAACAGAAACATTAAATCTAAGACTCTAAAGTTGACTAAACAAAGGGTTAACCATGCGCAATATAAACTCAGAAGTTGTTTCAGTGGACAGAAGTACTTAAACGGCCTCTGCAAGGAAAGTGTAAAAAGGATGAAACATTATTTTCAACATATCTCTTCGTTGGTTGATCAAGGATATATCAAAATATTTAAAAACGAGCCTTTGTTTAAATTGTTGATTGTTTCAATCCTCAGACATTATGAAAAAAAAACCCAAAGCCTTGCTGCAATAAGTATTTTTTTAACCTTTTATTGACATATTTCAGTACAAACAACAGGGCAATAATTATTTTTGGCAAAGTCAACCACCAGTGCTGATACAGAGTAAAAAAAAACACAACACAACAATAGAACACAAAAATAGAAACAGAAAACATTGTTAGAGTTATTCCAGAAACAAATATAAGTCCATCAAGGCACGGAGTCCTTGCGCATTCTTCTTCTGAATGCATTGGAGTGACTTTGCAAACTGTCTCAGGTAATTTTTCCAGCAATATGAGGTTTGAAATATGAGGTTTGATTTTTACATATTTGCATCACTGAATGAAATGCTTTCCAAACACCATCAAGTTGTTTACCAGCAACGCTGAACTTTTCTCTTTCACGACTACTCCTGTTTTAACCGACATCACTCTTAAAGGATACAAAATAATATTCTTAGAGCTGAGCCATTCCTGAAATCCACGCCAAGAATTATTGACCATTGTACTCTAAAATATAAGATTCTCACAGCTTTAATATCCCTTTCACAAAATCTGTTTCCACAAGTAAATGAATATGTGAGTGAATTTGACGAGCCGGACCTGAACGCATCATGGCATTTTGCTCTGCCTCTTCCTCAAATGAATCGGAGCGACGCGTTTGCGGGCGTGTCACCACAAACCAATGGAGCCGAGACAGAGGAGGGGTTAACTTTCCATCTTTATATATACTCAAAGGTGCTTTCTCACGTTCGCTCTTGTACCCCAGACAAGTTGCACCCGGTCTAAGCTGTCGGTACCCATTTATTTCTTATAAAACACCCGTGAAATAAGAATAAAACGCAACCATGAGCAGGAAATTCTTCGTCGGTGGAAACTGGAAGATGAACGGCGACAAGAAGAGCCTGGGGGATCTCATTCAGACCATGAATGGAGCCACAGTCGATCCCAATGTCGGTATGTAGATTTAGAGACTTGTGAAGTGAACCTTGGTTTAATAATGTGCTCGTCCCCTCATCACGCCCACTGCACCGAGGACAGGTCCAGCTTCCTCTTTGAGTGGCTTTCAAGAACAAAATGTCAAATTAGCTCGGTCATTCAATAAATCAATAGCATAACAGCTAACGGCTGTTTAAGGGCATTTTATTGCGCCATAACCTCATTGTTATGTTTACAGAGCGGGCTGATGGCCAGCAGACGGATAAATGTATGTGCATGATCGCGGTGCCAGTTTTCAGTCATGTCGGTTTTGGTGGTGGGTGTGCGTTCACAGCGGCACGTAGACCAGCAGCCAGCTCTGCCTCTGTCTGGAAAAAGTGCATGGTGCCTTCACTGCTGCCTGTTAACGACTCATCTTTCATCTGCAAACTAACAAAGCGTGCAGTCTCTTTATGTGAGGTTCCCTTTGCCCATTGTTTTATCAACCTTATTGGGCATCTCGACCACTAGGACAAAGAGAATGCACATTTTAGTCTTTGTACGATTTTTTCCAATACGCCATGAATGCAGCAACTGTAGACATTTGCCCTGTTGCTGTCTGCTTCCTGCAGACCGGGATAAGCTATAACCGCTGTTACTGTATGCAATCATTTTTTTATACACAGTGCACAATAATAATCAGTCATTTAACATGAGCAGGGAAGTGCTGGATCTGTCCAGACCTGTTTATGCTCTGATCAGACGCGTTTGTTCTTCCTGTTGAAGCAGCAGTTATGCAACTGAAATGTAGTGGGCTTATAGAGGTCTGAACTGTCAGTCAGCTCACACTGGCCTTGGACCTTGCTCCAGTAATGAATCCACCCTCTTTGCTGTGATTCAGTCAGAGTTTTCCCACTAGATTTTGGAGCCAAGAATTTCCAGTTCAGCTGATTCCTCCAGACAAATGTCCTTCCCATGCTGGCTATTTTAACTTCCTTATTTAGTTATTTGAACTCAAAGTCTCTTGACTTTTCTCTGACCTCTACAGTATGCAGCCATGTGTGCCCTTTGGAGCTCTGAACTCAGACCTTTAATGCAGAGAGGTTTAACTGTGGCAGGGGACTAATGACCTTTACCAAACCAATAAGAACGGAGGTGTTTAATATAGACACTGGTAACCTCAAGATACAGTTACATTTTGAATGTCAGTGTCTTCACTTTACTGTATTCTGTTGGGCTTGAGCAGACTGTACTGTAAAAGGAATTGTTTGCTCATGGGTGAATATATTTTGTGCATTTTTACACTAAAATATACAGTATATAAAGTTCAGTGAGTTATTCTGGATCAAAAGCATGTTGAATTAATTTCAGGTATTAAAATATTGTTTTTTTATATTGCCCTTTTTTTTTTATCAAATCAGTGTTGGATTTTGTTCCCAGCACTGTGCGTTTAAAATAAAGTGCCGGTAACTTATGTTCACTTCTGATTTTCTGATAGTGATGCAAATATTTTGAATGATGACTTCAATTTAATTTAGAAATCTTGGGAACATAATATTTTTCCATATTTGTATTTTGAATTCAATAAAAAAAAACGATATTTCAAAACATTAAGAATATTAAGGTAAAAATGGATATCTGTACTTTTCATCAACAGTGGGCTCTAAAACTACACTTGTGTTGTTCTCCCTTTTTTTCTGTTCATAGAGGTTGTGTGCGGTGCCCCATCAATCTACCTGGACTTTGCCAGGACCAAGTTGGACGCTAAGTTTGGCGTGGCAGCTCAGAACTGCTACAAAGTTCCCAAGGGTGCCTTCACTGGGGAGATCAGGTATGAGATAAGAGGACAGACTTTACAACGAAGTCAAATTAATGGAGAGAGAAAATGAGACCTAATCATGTTTATGTGTTATCCTCTCTCAGCCCTGCAATGATCAAGGACTGTGGCGTGAACTGGGTGATCCTCGGACACTCTGAGAGGCGCCATGTCTTTGGAGAGAGCGATGAGGTAAATCTCAAGGATCTTATCCTCGCATTTTGTTTGTAATGATTGTAATTCGAAAGTTTTTCTTTAAAACAAGTGAGAACTCAGAAAAAAAACATTGTTCCTTTTTGGTACATTGATTAATAAGATGCTTGTGTTGTGTCAGCTCATCGGTCAGAAAACAGCCCACGCTCTGGAGAGCGGTCTGGGTGTCATTGCCTGCATCGGTGAGAAGCTGGATGAGAGAGAGGGCGGCACCACCGAGAAGGTTGTCTTTGCTCAGACCAAGTTCATTGCAGGTATGTGTCTGTGGAGTTTGCATGAGCAGGAGAGACAGTCCTAGTATTGAAACAAGCATTTCAAATTTTTGGATAGTTTGTGCAAGTCATAGTGTGATAAAATCAGATGATTTGTAAAAATAAAGTCTTATCTCACGTCTCTCTCACAGACAATGTAAAGGACTGGAGTAAGGTTGTGCTTGCCTACGAGCCTGTGTGGGCCATTGGCACCGGCAAGACTGCTTCCCCTCAGCAGGTAAACAAAAGTAACCCCTGCAAAGAATAAATCCAATCTCTGTTATAAGCTTTCACAATATGAACGTGTTCTATGTGATAACTCAGGCTCAGGAAGTTCATGAGAAGCTGAGGGGTTGGCTGAAGACCAACGTGTCTGAGGCTGTTGCCAACTCTGTCAGGATCATCTACGGAGGTCAGTCCATTGGGGGAGACAAAGTTTATGTGCAGTTTGTTGTTTTGCTTACTGGATCTTTATGAAAAAAAATTTCTTCTCCTCAGGTTCTGTGACTGGTGGTACCTGCAAAGAGCTTGGCTCACAGAAGGATGTTGATGGTTTCCTGGTGGGCGGAGCCTCCCTCAAGCCAGAGTTCATCGAGATCATGAACGCTAGAGCATAAAAAGACCTGGAAAGCTACCGTGAGACCAAGTCAAGTTTAGAGGCCAGCTCCATTCAGACGATCATCCTTAACTCTCGGCACTTAGTCCTCTTCCCCTCCGTATTCAAAGTATTTGTGTAATGACGTCATTCCCTCCTTTTCCTTTATTTTTGTTGTATATTTGACATAAAAAGAAAGGGACAGGTTGACACATGCACTGTACTGCACTGAAAAGAGTTAAGTCCTCTGAGAATAGCCCGTGTGCGTACTAAATTCCACACCAAGTGCTCAAGCTGGAAAGCCTGCAACAATTACACCTTGAGGTGGACAGCCAGTCCATGCCTTTACTTGAAAAGTTTACAAAACTTTTTTCTGTAAACTGTGTCACAGCTCTTGTCAATCAGATTTATTTGTCTTTTTAACATCTGTGTCTCTTTTGTGTAACTATGATGTTCTGTGGCTTTTACCTCCCTGTAGACATGCATGATCCGCTCTCTCTCATGGGCTGTTCTGCCAAGAGAGGAGCACTCATTTCATGTTCATCATACTGTGCCATGGCCAGAGGGAAGACGGGTGGGAAGGCTGTACGGTAACATTATAATAAATGGTTTGGAGACAGTATTGGGGTTTTGAGTCAAATTTCTGGCTTTTTTTGTGACTTGTATTCCATTAATTTTCAAACTGCACACTCCTATTTCTCAACCAGTAGCTGCTGCCTACTGGTTGTGTTCTGCCGGCTCAGTGTGATCATAGACTAAGTGGTATTCTTAGGATGGCAAGGAGAGAGTATCTCATTACAGACATGAACTCCTGCTAAGACAATGCCATGCAGAGATGCCTTCGAGTGCTATTTTTATCCTAAACCAAAACAGACACAGCAGAGAGACATCCATGCGTCAGAGGACTTCTGCAGCTTTTTCATACACGTAAAGATGAAAATTAGGAACAGAGCAAAAAAAAAAAAATCATGGCACATGGAGAACTTAAGTGACTACGCTTTTTGTGTGGCAGTTTTATTTTCATAAGAGGTCTCACAGTCCTGCAGATTGGTCTGTTAATAACTGGTATCCAACGCTTTCAGTTTCTCAGTCTGACACTTTCAACATACTGAAACCACTGCAGGAGGAAGAGAATGAGAAGTTCTCTAAATATCTCACGAAACATGGACCAAGTTGATACCTTTTCTTAAGAGATGATTTTCATCAAAGGAGAAGATCAAACATTCAGGGTTGCTGGCCAGAGGCACAGCAGTCCCATTGTACTTTTATGTAGTTCCCATCTGTAACACCATATAAGTCTCTAAAAAGTAATAAACATAAAGCAAGTTTAACAAAAATCAAACGTTTTGAAGTTGTAACAGGACTAGAGAAGTGCAAATAGGAGCCTTTTGTGTTTGCCTCACAGGTTTTATGTGTATCTTTGTCTGGAGCTGGATTGTTAAACCTTGAGTTATTTGGTTTTGTTTAATATTTGACTTTATAGAAAATTACTGTAAAGAATTGGACACTTGCGGGTAACAGAGGATAACTGTGACTGATAACAGAAAGGTAGATAGAAACCATTTTTTGTGACTACAATACAAACTATTTTATGACTTTCAGATTTTCACCACTACCTCTTGTCTGGCTCAAGCAAACGTAGTTTTCACCAAATATTTGCCTGCCCCTGTCTAGTGATATTCATATTGTGTTGAAACAGCCTCCTGAATGAATGGCTTGCAGTGAAAACAATGCTTTTGGTATGTGCAAGAGGACAAAGGCAGAAGGACAAGAGCCTGTTCAGAATCTCATGAAATTGCATGTCCAAGGGAAAAGTCGATAGACACACAATAGAATTAGGGTCAAAACTTCAGATCACACATGAGGTGACCAAATCCTAAAAGCCCACGCTTCTTGTAGGGAGAATACCAAAAAATACCCAAGGCAGCTTCATAACTTATGCATTTATTTAAAACACTCTCTTTCTATTTGAAGTAAACATTTTCTATGATGTAAACATGAAATATGTATGTAAGCCAACTTTCACAAGTGAAAGGTATAGATAATATATATCTGGCTGTTTTTTTCCCTTTTTTTGGACATATACAGCCAAAGTTTTGAGATAAATTTTTTTTTAAGACAATGCAAAATTTCAACTATTTTCGTAGCTCCAACCTTTTTTCTCAGAATTTTGCATTTAATATCATGAAAGGTTGACTTTATTATCTCAGAATACTGACTTTTCAACTCATTACTTTGACCTTTAAGCTCAATTTTGACTTTTATTGCAGAATCATAAACCTTAAAGCTCAAAGTTTTGACTTATCTCAACATTTTTAACTTTAAAGCCTGTAACTTTGACTTATCAGTTCAAACTTTTGTCTATTATCATAAAATTATGACTCTTTGTCACAGAGTTTCGACTTTATATGCCAAAATTGACTTCAAAGCTCAAGATTTAGTCACAAAATGTTGACTTCAAATGCAGATTTTTGCTAAGATTCATAAAATACTGATTTTTTTTAGTTCACATCTGTCACTTTTTAGTTCAAAATTTGGACATTTTGAATTTTGACTTTGATTGTCAAAATTTGAATTAGCAAGTGCCAAAATAAAACTTTTACTGCTGGTCACGACCACAATGACAAGAGGGGTACATCACATACAGTACATTTCCATTTCAGCATTTTCTGTCTGAGGGTGCAGAGCAGATAGGCTGAGAGTAAACCTGGATGTTTTGAGGAATTTTATGAAAGAGGATGTTTGGTCACCCTGAACATGAAACCAATAAGAACAGACGAGAATATGTGAACAGCATTGACATGTAGTATTGCACCCTTTTGATTGTGCACCCCGCCCCATGTGTCCCCTGTCTCTTTTAAGAGGAGGGGTCTGACCTCACTCCGCCCCAGCAGGGGGCGCTGGTTCTTCACATTAAACAAAGCGTATCTCGCTCCCATGTCCGTGTTTACAAGCGAAGCGTGACGTCCTGGGGCTCGTAAGAATCTACGTCTCTTAGCGTAACGTCAACTACAAGCTGTTAATTACAAACCTGAAAAAGCAGAAAATGTTGTCCCTGCGAGCTTTTCTCACCGACAGACTGATGGCAGCTGCGGATGAGATTTTTGTAGCGGTCGAAAAGACAATAGCCGAGTACAAAGAGGAGATTTTTCGCTCAAAGGATCTGGAAATAAGTCGTCTGAGGATGCAGCTGAAGCTTCTCAAGTCAGGTTGGTTTGATTGGAATCTGCTTGAAACCAAATAAGCACTTAAATGTCTTTGTTTTTGTGATAAAGTTGCATGTGATTGATGTAAATTTCCGTGTCATTTTTTAAGAACCTGACCTGGAGAGATGCATTGGAGAGCAGCTGCAGCAGCACACCCATCACCACCACCAGCACCACCCTCCTCCTCCTCCTCCACAGCATCATCATCAGTCAAGCCCTGCAGTAGAGGAGGCTCCTGAGCCCCAGCCCTGCGAGGAGGATGAGGGCAGCAGCATGGAGCAGGAGCACATCGAGCCCTCGGAGGTGAAGAAGGAGCAGCAGCACAAGAGTCATGGGGATTTCTGGATGGGACAAGAGGCAGCAGAGCAGCTGGAAAGCCTCGAAACAGACATGAAAGACTTCATCTCACCACCCTCCAGTCTGAGAAACAGTCTGCATGATGCCATTTTACCTTTCCACCCAAACCACAACAACATTATCAACATCAGCAGCATTGGAGAGAAGCCCTACTGCTGCTCTGTTTGTGAGAAACGCTTCAGTAACTGCTCCCACCTCGCAGCTCACATCAGGACGCACACAGGAGAGCGGCCGTATATATGTGAAATATGCAGGAAGACTTTTATCACAACAAGTGCTCTGAATAGACACCAGACCATACACACTGAAGGGAAACAATATGTCTGTAATTACTGTGGGAAGTCATTTAAATGGATGGAGTCTCTGGGTAGGCATGTTAGAAGTTTACACAAGAGAGAAAACATGCCTGCATGAATCTTAAAATTACACTGATGTCGAATAGATACCTGTTTTGTGTGTCATTTATTATTTTTAGTATTACGTGCAAACAAAGAATGTGATTTTCTATTTTTAGTTGTACATTATTGTGCATGGACTTCATCAAGCCTTAATGTATTACAAATGTTTGTGGCATACATGTGTGTAAAAAATGAATAGGATTTCTACAAATGAATAGCAGACATTGAATTTAGAATAAATGTTTATAAAGTCTTATTGGTAATTGTGGTGTTCATATCTGTACTGCTTGGACACAGGAACAGATTATTTACAGTACTCCAGCAGGTGGCAGCACTGACATTGCATTCTCAGTTTTCCATCCATCTGTATTTTGGCATTTTTGGACAGTAGTGTGTGATGTACTGAGCATGCAATGTTTCAAGTTACAGTAGATCTATGCTGTAACTCAGTGAAAATGTCATCCCAGTTCTGGTGGTTAATGGAGCTTTTAGAAAACATTTCATGCACTATCTAATCCATGTCTTATTATTTGACGTCCAAAAAGTCTTGGGTGTATTTTTTCAATCATTAGTACTCTACTATAACTCAGTTTATATTTGAGTACTACTTGGTTGTTCAGTGTTTTCATTCATTGATTTTTTGTTTTATTCTTTGTACAGGAGTCAAGATTGACAAGATGCTCATTTTGTCAGGCTTTGTAAGTTCATGCTGTCAGGTTAGGAATATCAATCAATACCAATATCAACAAACTTCCACTAGAAATGTCTATAAAAGAAGCTCATCTGGTGAAGCAGGGGAGCTCCTTTTTCAGGTTGAAAATCATTAAGAGAAGAGGTTACTGAAGAGTAGGTCAGTGTGTCAAGGATGGTTATTCTGTCCATTAAAAATATCTATTGAAATACATATTTATCTCTTTAAAGAAAAAAATAAATAAAGAAGGTTCAGTGGAGATAATAAGGTGAGCACGGGTGTTAAAACACATCCATGATAGCTCTTTATCTCAATAAGAATTGTGAAAGAAATGCAACTCAATGTGGGGTTGTGTGTATGGTTGATCAGATAGGTATCGCGCCCTATCAGGTCAGCGCTCGAGTGGTCTGAATCTAATTCATGACCTCTTTCCCATGTTACACTTCACTGTCATGTCCTTGCTGAATAAAACCATAAAAGAGCTATGAAGGTACAACAAAACAACAAAAAAACAAAGTTGCAAAAGATACAAGTCACGTCAACCCAGTGTGTCAGGTAGATACGTTCGTCCTGTCAGTTTGAAAATGACTGTTTAAATATACAAATAACTCCAAGGAGAAGGTAAAGAATAGTAGGCAGGGCAACTCATTCTTCCAGGTGGAGTAGTTCATGTCTTGGTGGGATAAGAACTTGACTTTTGTTCACAGACAGATTCCTCGTCCTGTGCCAAGGTCCTCAGTATTGTCATATTAAGGTAAAAGCACTTGAGTTTAGTTCAAATATACCATAAGTACCTTTTTAATTCTCTGCAATACAGTACTTAACACAGTTGTACGTTCAAGGAGTCAATATCTGCACTTCAAGTGTTTTCACTGCACACAAATCTTTCCATCAACAAAAAGATTCTTAAGATGCTAAAAATCACTCAATGGAAAACCAGCACTTTATCGTCATTCCTGTCTAATACTGATGACTTTCTTGGAGAGAGGGTGGATTATTTGAAAAATTCAGTATTTTTTTTTACTGCATTTTCATTTTCAAATACACCGTGATCCATTCAGCTCACTTATTGTAAGTGGTGAACTGCACATGGAGCCTGCACGTACCTCTGCATGAGCTCTCTCCAGTAGATGAGTGCACCCAGAAATAATGTTGGGAAAATAGGATGACACCAACAAGGAAAGAGATATTTCTGGAACTTTGCAGAGCTACCAAATGTTTACCAAATCTTTAAGATGATTCAGGTAAAACCTAACCCATAGACAGGGGAAACAAACTATCGCAGAGAGGGCCCCCGGGAAAAAAAAAAAAAAGTCAGACATAGAAAAATGCTTTGTTTATGAGTGTTTTACAACATACTTACAACTGAGCCTGAATAGGCAAGAGCCAGAAACATAAACATCACATAATATAAGGAGAGTGTTAATCTGTGGCCCTTGCTTTGCTATCAAGAAAAAATAAATAAATCAAGAAAGTAATCTTGCACAGGTTGTTACCAATTACAATACATCTGTTTACAGTTATTCTAATAAACCTCAGGGAGGTGCTCAGGTAAGACATTGGGATTAAAAGCTGACACATTACTTCATTATTATAATGCCCTAAAAAGTTCAGATGTGGTGGTAAAAAAAGGTCAGAACAAAATGATTTATTTGTATTCGTCTTACAGTTGAGAAAAAGAACCGATTGTAAACTTCCATATCTAAAAAAAACTGCAGGAGTTGAAAAACAAGGCTCAGGTGAAAATTGAAATAACACCTTTTTCTTTCATTTGCATTTGCTTTCATAACATCCTCATTCACCCGCAGAGATGACTGATGAAAAGGACTGATGAAGGGCTAAGAATATCCCCCACATGTGATGTCACCAGAGGGGACAATCACATTTGTCCTGCCACAAGATACTTTATATTATGTCGACACACTTATTCAAGGTGACTTTAGATGACTCATATCCAACATACCAACCATACCAACTCCATACAGTATATATTTCACTTACTGTTGAATACCTCACATTCAGTATTACTGTCCTAACTTAGATGCATCAAACAGACGAGGTTTGCAACATTTGACCATTTGAACATTTCGGAGGGAACACAAGAAGTGCAGACTTATCCAGACATACCAAGAGAAGGCCTATAGAGAATTTTAGACAAATTGAATTATTGGATCATGAAATGAACTAGGTTTGTTTGGATGGATATGCACATAGCCATGTCTGGAAATCAGCAATGATTTTGTCTACAACGTGAAGGCTGTAGTCACTGATCCATGTCCGTTTGAAGGAGATTCCTCTAGCTGGACACGGTAAAAACACAAGCACACACACACACACACACACACACACACACACACACACACACACACAGCCCTGAGCTTTCAGTAGTGTCTGTAAATCACACTCTCATAGCTCCTCCTTTCTTTCTCCTCTTCGTTTCTCTCCCTCTCAATTTTTTTTCTTCTCTTTTCATTTTTACAGTGCAGTAAGGAATGCTTGCTCTACAGGGTGGCTGCTGTTCACTGGAGCGACTCAACTCCCATGTCTCACACTCATCCCATGTGTCTCCTATTAGCTACACTCACCAAGAGAGGAGGAGGAGGAGGAGGAGGAGGGACAGACTGAGGAGGAGGAGGAAAGAGGGGGAGTCAGGGAGAGAGAAAGAGAAAAGGGGGGAGGGGGATGAGAGTCAGGAATTTGATATGCTTTGTGCATGAGTGACTTGTATAAAACAAAGACGGGGCAAATACTCTGAATGTATGTGAGGGGAGAAAAATAGTGCACTCAGGATTACACAGGGAACTAGCAAAAAAGATTATAATTTATTTCCAGATTTTTTTCCTTCATTTGCATCTTGTTTCACAAGGAAAATTTAAAATAAAAAATAATAACTGACCGCCATACCATGAAAATGTAAAAAAATAATACAAATAATATGTACTGTATATATAATTATGTCATTATCAACAAACAGACAACATTAATCATAATAACAATACTATTGATCATGAACATAACACTAAATTGCTGGTCTCATGCATATTGAACGCCCCTCAGATACAAAAGAGGGGGTAATTACTAAAAATAGAACAAAAAAGTTCCACCAGTTCAGAAGAAGCGCCTAGCTACATGCAATGACATAAAAGAGACTCATGTACACATTCCTTCTGGCATCAAGTATTTTACACATACTGTACTTCACTATTGCCTCCCACATCTAATATACTTTACAGAGCACAATACAAATCAGGACTGAAGTTAAGAACATTATGCAGGGAAGCGCTGAAGTCCAGGACCTCGACGTGGTGCATTTAGCTGGGACTGTGTGCGATACTTTAAACCCCCTTCTCCCTCTTTAGTGAATCCTTCAGAGTCCTGTTTCCTTCAGTGGATCCCAGTCCATAGTCCATTAATCCCATAGCTTCTGTTTTGAGTCTTTGTTCCTTCATTGTTTTTCAGTGCCTAGTTTTGGGTGATTTTGCACACATCCTCCCTCAGTTTTCTCCATGCTGCCCTTTGTCGTGTCCCTCCCTCACAGGGTCTTGTCACTCTCTTTCTTCAGGTGACTAAGAAAGGTTAAAGAGAGACCGTGTCAGAAAACAGTAAGAAGTTAAGACAGATGCAGCAGCATGAGTTGAAGCATGAAAAATGTGGTGAATAAAGGAGGTGAGAAGAAACAGCAGGTACTTGAGTAACTTTTTGGGACAGCTTAAAAAACGCCAAGATGGACAAATTTGTCCACTTTACAAAGTCAATTTTCACAGCAGAGTTAAACCCATCACAGTCTGGTTAAAAGGCAACAATTATGTCTCTAGACCTCATTTCATCATTCATCCCAACTGTTTATTTCCCAACAGTTATGATGATATTGAGACTAAGAGTTATGCATAATTGTGTACAATTAGGGGTGTGGCCGATATATCTGACAAGTGGTAGCCTTGCAGCTGTTTGCCTGGCAGCTGGGCTTTAGCTCCAACTCCATCTTCTTTTGGTTTTCTAGATAAGCCAGAAGTTGGTTGGAATCATGTTTTCCAATATCGTAAAATAGCATCTTTTCATCAGTTTTTTATACAAGTCAAAAGTAAAAAAATATTTGATTCTTGTTTAATTTGTATCAGACACAAGGGAATGATTTAGCCACTTGTTAACTAACATAACCTTCCCTTGCTTTCATTTTTGGAAAAAGCCAATGAAAACAGTGTAAGGACAGCTTGTAACCTAGTTGTGATCATAGGCTGTGAAAATCAATAGACGCCATGACACTTGACTTAAACTGAGGTCGCCACAAAAATTGCTCCCCCTGGTGACAGGCTGCAGTATAGGTCTAAAACTCTGTCTATTCATGCATTCCAGATTGGAGGTGGTCAAACTTTAAAAAATAAAGAGACCTTGTAGAAATGTTTCTCACATCCTTACGCTGCAGTGCCATGATGATATTATTCGGCTGCATTGTGTTTAAGTCCTCTTTTTTGGGGGAAGTTGTTTTTTTCATTGGTTATTAGACGTTAAAAAATCCGTTTAAGTTACGTTCGACTATGATTAACAGCTGCCGTTCTTCAGCAGTTTTTTCGGGATAGCTAGAAACTTTGGGAAAGAGAGCCAAAATGCGATTGGACATTTCCCCAACCCTCTGTACCTGTAATACTCGTCCTGGGTGAGGGAGTGGTGGTGGTGATGGATCCACTGTTGTTCCAGGGCCAGTCTCTGGATCTGCAGCTCTGCGCTCTGGGCCTGCTGCATGGCCTGGAGCTGATGAGCTGCCGACATTGGACCAGTGAGGGAGGATGGCTGGGGCAAGTCACGGAAAGGAGCACCTGATTAAAAAAAAAAACGGAGAGTAGGAAAGAGCATCATGGTCAGTGATTTCCATCATTTTCAAAAAACCTCATCGTGAACTTGAAGCACAGTGGAGTTTTGGAGAAAAAAAACTGAACAAGTACATGGACGAGGAGCCTTCTCCTCACCGAACAGCTGTTGGCGGAGCACCTCGCTGTCAGTGAGGGGGTGAGCCAGGATGGGAGTGCCTAGTGTGGCTCCTGGGTAGGGGAGGCGTGCCAAGGGAGACCCCGACGCCAACGGGTCCATCAGGGGGTGAACCCCGCCCGTCGCTGGATGCCAGTGATGTAATAGGAAATACAGGATATATTCAATAAACGTCAAAGTGAGGTTTTTTAAACTTAAAACAACACAAAAAAGTTACAGAATTAAAATCATCTAAATCACTTGGCCCAAAAAACATAGATGTAGATACAATTTCCACTAGAGTTGTTAAGACTGTTGAACTCTGGTGGTCCCCTTTAGTGCCCCCCCCCCCCGACAAATGAACACTGCAATTTTTGCACAGTTAATTATTTTATTCTGTCTATTTGTTAAAAAGGCTAGTTTGATTGTGTTCTACTTTTATTCTCTTTTTTATTATATATTTGTATATATTTATATTTATTGTTCTCATTTCTATGATTGGGCTTGCTCCGGGACCAGGGTAACCTAATTTCGTCCCACCCATGTTTTACATGGGTTGTATGACAATAAAACTCCTTGAATCCTTGAATCCTTGAAAATCAGAGTAGTTGTAAAGGGCGCGTAGGGAGTTGTTAAAACAGAATTAAGAGTTAAATATCATTATTGTTCATCCATGACCTTCTTTTGCTTCTGTCTGGCCTCGTCCAGCTGTTTGACAATTATAAACATAAGCAAAGGACTCATCTGTTCAGTCTGGCTTTTCTGTAGGGAATTTTTTATAGTTTGATGATCTTATTTACTTTGGTCTTTTAAAATATTTTATTGTCTTGTTTCTGTCATTATTGTATTGTCTAATCATCTTTCTCTAAGTGTTTTTATTTTTTTATACTCAACCCTCTTTCTTACCCTTTCTAATTGTTTCATCTTTTTTGCTGTATTTTATTTATTTGAACCATTAACAATCTTATTCCCATTTAATATTTTAGCTTTTCATTATGCTTAACTTTTAAAATATATTTTAGTGGTGTGCATTGGTCCCTGCTGTAAAATCTTTTCTTCAAGTAAATTTTTTTGCCCTTTTCTTTTTCTTTTTAAAACTTGTCTAAATTATTGAAGAATGACTTGTACTTGTGCTTGTTATTTACAACAATGCGTATGATTCTTTGAAAATGGACTCAGTAATCACCAACAGATGGGCACAATAGCTTTTAGCAATGTGAAGCATCATAACAGTCCACCTGTGAGTCTCTAATTAAAAGTTAATGAAGTTTTACACATCATTTTCCAACCCCAGAAATCAGAAATGCAAGATTTCAAACAGGATATTAACTGAAAATGTTTCAGAGAATAACATTGGTCTGATTGTGTTAGTAGCAGTGGGTACCTGTGTCTTGCTGGTGCAGGTGAAGATGCGAGTGGATGTGAGAATGCTGGTGATGATGGGGCGTCACGTTCAACATCTGAAGACGTCCCAGATTTTCTCCTCCTCCTCCTCCTCCTCCTCCCCCTCCGCTCTCTCTTCCTCCACTTCCCCCTCCTGTCCCACCTCCACCACTTCCTCCCCTTTCTCTCTCCCTCTCTCTTTCTCGCTCTCTTTCTCCAAAAGCAGGCAAAGGTCCTCTGTCTCTCTCCCTCTCCCGCTCTCTTTCCCCACTCCTCTCTCGTTCAAAAGAGGCAGGAGAGCGGGTAGGAGTAGGGTAGGGGTCAGAGGGAGCAGCTGAGGCAGGGGCTGGCGGCAGATGAGAGGACAGGGAACTGGGGAAAGAAGAATGAGGGACGGGGTGATGAAGTGAGGTGGCGTTGGAGGTTGGCGGGGCAGGTTGGGGAGGAGGAGGAGCTGGTGGTGGAGCAGCAGGGCCTGGTGGGGCTGTGGGGGCTGCTGGTGGGGCAGATGATGGGTGAGAGGGTAGAGAGGGTGGGAGGAGAGATGCAGAAGGTGGATTAGACAGAGGCTGAGGGGCAGGAGGGTTGGGAGGTCGAGTTACAGGGGCCAGAGTTGGATTCTGAAGGTGCGGGGGACCAGGTGGTGCTGGAGGGGGAGGAGTGCCATAGAGAGCAACCTCATTTGCTCCTGCTGCACCTCCTCCAAGGAGCAGAGAGTGTGCATGGGCATTGGCATGGGCATGAGCATGGGCGTGAGCATGAGCGTGAGCATGGGCATGTGAATGAGAGTGAGCAAGAGCGAGAGCTGCAGGATCAGGTATTGATCCTGGGGGGTAAATGCGCTCATCACTCTTGAATTCAAATCCTGGCTTTATTCGATCACGATGTGCAGCCATGGCATGAGGAAATCCAACTCCTCCTAACCCTGCACCTCCAATCCCTCCAGGTATTGGGCCTCCTCCCACTCCGGGGTGGCCTCCAACACCTGGACCACCATCAAGACTGCCACCATACAAAAAGCCTAAAATAGCTGCTGCTGTCGCTGCATCAGTGGGCAGGTGATGTGGGTGCCCCAAACTGTGATTCTGAAACTGAGGAAGGAAAAATGAGGGGTGGACATGCGGATGACCATGGTGCACTTGTTGGTGGTGGGCCTGAGCTCGACTGGCAGCACCAAGTGGAGACATGGCATGAGGGCGGGCATATTCACTTAGGGTCCTCAGTGCCGGGGTGTCAGGGCCCAGATATGGACCACCCAAACCTATTCCCAAGGCTCCTTGATGGCCTCCAACTACAGCTGAGGCTCCAGCCATTGATGGCAAGAGGAGGGAATGTGGAATAGAATGAGCAAGGCTCGGGTGGAGATGGTGTGATGGAGTAAGGTGAGCATGTGGGTGAGAGGGGTGATGCTGTGGGTGAGGGGGGGGATGAGAGACGGAGTTCCCCACGGAAGAGGAGGAAGAAGACGAAGGATCAAGAATGATAGAGGTCGAGGAGGGGAAGAAGAGAGAGGAGCCTTGGCGACTTCCTCCGGTTGCGTTAACATCCTTCTGCTGCTGCTGACAAAAACAGTAAAAGATAATTAACAACATCCCCCGTTCTACTTTACTACCCCCTATTAAACTGATTAATTCAATCTATATTAAATCCATTAAATCTTACAATATTATAACACCGAATTGTACACACCTGTAGATGTCGATCCAGCTCCCTCTCCCGCTCACGCTCCCTTTCTCGTTCTCTCTCTTTTTCTCTTAGGTCTCTGGCCCTCTGCTCCACCTCCCTACGCGCCCTCTCAATAACCTCATTTCTCTTCTTCCACAGTTTGGAGCCATCCAATGGGACAAAAAGGACATCACTTCGGGCACAGGAATTACCACTGCCCCTGTCAAGGACCTTGTGAAACCTAGACATGAGTGACACAGCAGCGCAGAACATCATTACAACAACCATCAGGAGAAAGAATGACGATCATAACTATAACACTCACTGATAATTGCATCTGATCATATAATGAGGGACTGAACACAGTGAATTTAACAAGTGGATGATGTAATCCCAGTTTTACCTTGCTGATTGGCTGGCGTGGATGGGGATGTCTACTGGTTTGGGTTCAGGTGACGGGCTTCTCAGCACTGGGGATGGGCTTTCATTCTCGTCCCTGTCTTCTATTGGTTCCTCTTTGATGACAGGTGTAGGAGTTGGGGTAGAATCCATAGGTCCATCTCCACCAGGGAGTGAAGTGCTTGAGGCTGGGGTGGAAATGCTGTTGTTGGCTGAGTTACTAAGAGGTGGAGGTCCTTTGGATACATTTTGAGGCGAGAGTGACTGTGAGTTGGTATTGCTGTTGTTGGGTGCACTGCCGTTGCTATTGCTGTTTGTCATGTTGCTGCCGCTGTTGCTCCCATTGGAGTTGTACGTTCCACTGAAGGGAGGGTGGCTGTTCAAAGTGCCATGGAAAGGGGTGGGGCGACATCCAGGTGAACAGCTTGAGGCTGCGCCTGGACCAGGAAGTGGCATGTTGGGTCCAGATGAAGAACCGGGGGGAAAAGATGAGAAGCTACCTATCTGATTGGTGGAGGGGCTTGGTAAAGGAGATAAGGGTGTTGGGGGAGTCTGGGAGGAGGATTGGTAATGTGGAGGACGTACATTGGGCGCCATGCTTGATGGAGTTGGCTGGGGGTGGGAAGTTTGAGGAGGGGGTAGAGAGGGTGGTGGAGGGGGGTAAGGGGCATTTGGAGGGTGTCCATGATGGCTGGAGGAAGAGGAAGGTGATAATGCAGGAGGTTGATTTAGGCCTCCACGGTTTTGGTACAGTGCAGGCTCACGCAGGTTAGGGTCCCTTTCTCTGTCTCTAGACCCAGACTGGTAGTGAGCATGAGTTGGGTGGGGGTGATTAGTTCCTCCTGGCCCTGAATACTCTCGGCCTAGGTTAGGAGCCACCCCAGGAGGGCTGAGGTACTCTCGATTTGTGCCAGAAGAAGGTGCTGCCCCTGCAGGAAAGTCTTTTCCTCCACTTGATGGATACTCTCTGTGAAAGTGGTCTGATCCAGAGGAGGGAGTTTGTGCCTGGTCCATGGGAGGAGGGAACTCTCTGTTGGTTGGATTTTGGGGATGTGTGTGGGGATGTGGGGGCTGGGAGGGATGGGAAGTGTGACTGGAATTGTTTTGGGGCGATACAGGAGGATCCCGGTTCATCATTGGAGTGACAGGTAGCCCGCTGGATGAACTTGGAGGAATGGAGTTGTTATTTGGGTTACTGGTGTTCACTACCTCTCTAGTCTGGCCCCCAAATTCCCCCCATCTGCCTCCATCTTTGTCTCTTTGATGAACCCCACCAGCACCATTGGGGCCATAGTCTCTACTCTGGTTTTGGTTTGGCAGAGGAAATTCGCGCCCTGTATCCCGCTCCCTTTCCCTTTCTCGCTCTCTGTCTCTGAAAGCAGGAGCAAAGTCTCTTCTTTCAGGACCACAGTTGGGTCCATCTCTGCCAGAACCTTGGAAATCCCGGTTCTGACCCACTGACAGACCCCCAAACTCTCTGTTTTGGATGTTGTTGGACCCACCCATCCCACCACAGGCACTATTGCTATTACTCCCGCTACTACTGTTGCTGCTGTTGCCAATGGGAGCAGAGAACTCCCTGTTGATCTCCCTCCCCCCACACTCCCCCCTCACCCCCCTTTCTCTCTCTCCTGCAGCCCCTCTTTCCCTGTCCCCTCCCCCTCCGGCATACCTGGGAAGGTACTCCCTGTGGGGGTGGGGGTGGGGATGGGGAAGGTAAGAGGGATGGGAGGAAGAGTGGCGAGAAGACGGAGGGTTATAGACGGAGGGAAGTTGCTGCTGCTGCACAGGTGGCTGGTGCTGGGGTTGGTGTGGGTGGTGGCTACCAGGGTAACGGGTGTAACCCCAGCTTCCCTGGCAACCGGTTGCTGTGCCACCCTGCCAGCCAGTGGAGCTGTAGTGGTGTGGGTGGTTGGAGGGCTGGATTTGGGGCTGAGACTGGGAGTGCGGGAGGGGGCTGGTTTGAGGCAACAGAGACGGAGGAATGGACTTGTCCTGGAGTTTTTCTGCCTTTTCTATTTTGTCTCTTTCTGTCTTAACCTCAGCAGGCAGGTTTTGTCCCCCAAGCTCCAGGGGCTTCAGGGCAGGTGGAGGAGGAAGTGGAGAGGGCAAAGGGTGGGTAATGTTTGGGCTGTTGTGGGAAAAATCTCCTCCAGAGATAGCTGCCTTGGAGACACACTGTGAACCAGCTTTGGAGTTCATTCTGTTGCCACTCAGCGCACCATCAACACCTGCCGGTCCACTGTATTCAACTTTGCACATCAGTTTTGAGTCCAGGGAAAAATAAGACTTTCTCCCGCTATTGCTATCATTTGATGAATCCCCCGCTCCACGCAGGGAGGGAGGCAGACCGGAGGAGGAGCAAGGAGTAGAGGGCGGCTTAAGAGATGGACAGTCCTCAACGCGTGCATCCAGCTCCCTCTTTTCTCCTTCCCCACAGGACTCTTCCCCTCCTCTTCCTTCTCTTGGAGCTCTCCTATCCTCTCCTGTCGCTTTGCTCACACCTCCCTCTTTGCTCTTCTCTCGTTCTCTCTCTCCTTGCTTTGGTGAGTCGGGGCCATCGGAATCAGAGTCCAGGCTACCCAGAGGGGAAGCAGAGAGACTTGGGGATGAGGAACGATTGTCCTGGTCTATATCCCGCCCACTGCTGAGACTGCTGCTGCTATTGGCCAGGCTCCCCACAACTGAACTCCTACTGCCCTGGGATTGGCCGTCTTCATTGTCACTCTCACGGGATTGGCTGGCAACTGAAGTTGGAGGTGGAGCATTGGACGGAGCTGAGCTGTCAGTCGAGTGTGTTGATATTGGAGGGTTTGGGGTAGAGGCCGAATCCTGACAAGAGAAGATCATTTTTGTATGAGGTACAGAACAAGATTTTATGACTGTGGTGATATTGTCTCTCTACATAGAAAACAATGTAACTCTAAGCAGATGAGACAGCACCTTGTTCAATGATTTAGCTGAATCAAAGATTTATAATTAGTCTTTATATAACAGGTTGATGAAATGTAACACAAACCTGAACTTTCTGCCTCTTTGGAGGAGACACAAGTTCCTCCCCCTCACTCTCGGATGAATCATGCCCTTGTGATCTGCGACTGAAGCGATTTCCAGCCAATTCCTCACCAGCACCTCTTTGCTAAAACAACACAAGACTTATAATTCTGTAGTGAGTCTTTGAATCCCTATCAGGCCCACAACTGCTTTTAGAACAAAGCCACACTTTTATTCACACACACACACACACACACACACACACACACACACACACACACACACACATGCACAAACAAACACATACACACACAGGCAGACACATACACACACACAGACACACACACATGCGATGCCAAACATAAAACATCAAAGATTTCAAAGTGCTATGCTGTAAAACACACAACTGAACAATACTGACAATGCAAGGGTAAGTCTGTGGCAATCATACTGATGACTCATACACAGACAGCACACATACACACACACTTGCACAAAATCCAATACAGAGGGACATCTCTTTTATTCTTCATGCACAGAGAAAAATCATGGTGAACACAACAACCAAAAGAAAACAGACCAAATAAAGGTGAGCTCTAACCGTTTGTCTATCGTTGCGTTCAGGGCGTGTGGGGCTGGGGTTTGGGCGCCTACCCCTTCTCTCCTCACTTGCCCCCCGCCGTCGCCCACTGCGCATGGGCATCTGCAAACCAAGAATCCAGCAGAGAAGTTAAAGATAAGGAGGGAAGATCCCAAAATAAAACATTCAAACAAGATAGCATGCACACAAACGTAGAGATGTGGACATGGAAAAAAATTGAGAGGCCATCTTCACTTAATTAAAGGTGGTATGTCATAAGGGCAACAAAATACAAAATACACCACAAAATTAAGAGAGGAATAGATGGAACTGTCAAATATGAACATGGAATCTCACCATCAGACAAAAATGTACTACTTAGTCATTGTGGTATTATTGAACACTATCCCATATTGAAATAAGAGTATGATTCAGCTAACCCACCAAATGTATAAACAGATTTAAGCAGACAATCCTTGCATCACAGTGATAAGTTCGTACCGATTCTTTGTGTGTCCGTGTTTTCATTGTTTCTCCTCTAAAAGGTCCATTTTACTACACATGCCATCACAGGCATTAACTGGTGTCTCTTGCTTATGTAGTGGGCTGTATGTTACAGCTTGGGCTACCCAAAACCTGTAGAAAAGCATAAACAAAACAGGCATTATTACCTGTACACTTGCACCAAATTAGATATTTTACAGGAAATAAAAGATAACATTTAAAAAAAAAAACAGATTTCAGCCATTTTTAAAAGTACATTTCAGGATACCATCATTTTAATACAGGACATAAAACTTGCACGAATGGATAATGACCTTTCACGTTTTCAACTATTACCTCACAATGAACCTTTGCATGAGCTGTGTTATAAATCCACTTCATATAGTAAAAGTACAGAACACATGCCTTAACATTAACAAATACCATTTCCATAAACTTTTCAAAATGAGAAAAATATAACGGTTTTAAAAGAATAACCCTAAACTTTTGTTTTAAGTCACATCATTAAATGTTTCCTTGAAACAGCAAATTCATTGTTCGAATATGTAAAATCCCAGCCTAATTCACACCATCTTCACCAAAGCAGCAGAAACCCACAGGAAAAAATAAGTGTCAGCAGAACGCTGCTTCACGTACATCATAATTGATTCCTGTAACACTACATATCAGATAATGATGAATGATTGAAAAATAGTCCTGACTATTACTCTGCATTTTGGTAGAGAGTCTGAAGAAGACTTGGGCCCATCCCCTTCCCACCTTCATCTCAACAAGCCGAACCCACAGCCACTTGTGGTTAACCCAGATGACCTGGTTATGGTCAACAGAATGACATGCTTGTTTATTCAGCCAACCAGCCATAAGGGAAATGTACAATGTCAGGATCTTTTATCCACTTTGTTGTGCATGAAAACACATGGACTACTTCATGTTTGTCTAATCTGTTCATTCATGTACCTCTGTGATGAAAAAATAGCTCATGTATACTGAATGAGGTTATAAATAGTGCACGCCACTAGATGAAAAAAGGATATATTTGGCAGAGAAGAAAGCAGAGCCACACTCTCCTATGCATCCATTAAATGAGATGGCCAAACAGAATTTTGTGAGTGGGTGCCTGTGTTTGATTCAAAGCAGACAAGCTCCTGTAAATCCTGTAACAGCTCCACTACACATGGCTATGCATTAATTATTAGTGCACGCTGCAGTGACTGACTCAATCAGTCTCAAAGAGTGGAATCTTTCCTGTTCACACTTCATATGCATGATGGTGAAAGATAACATATGTCTGTCTGGGCAATGCATGTTAGCCTAATTAACAGTCACATAATGAAGTTTATCGCACATGAATAGAAAGCACCAAGCGCCCAGAGGGTTTCTGTATACATAATGCAACTCAGTTACAGGTGGCAGCCGCTGCCCTAACCATGGTCCACTGGTGGGTCCCCAGACATGGTCAGTAAACAAATAGGACGCATGCACACCAGCAATAACATCACACGCACAAACACGCATACAGTCACATGCATTATCAACAAATTGTCCCCTGCATGTGATGCAAAGCAGCAGCATGCAGTTGCTCTGCTTACATCACCAGCGAGAGGGTACTGCAACGACTCTTTCTTCTTTCTTCCTCCTGCAAATGTTATTGATACTCATGCAGAGGAGACCGGCCAAGGCTGCTCTCTATTAGCCTGCCTCAGACTAAGCCCGGCGGCACCGAAGGAGTCGTGTTCAGCAGCAAATACATGTTTCACAATCAGAATGTATGTCTGCCTGCCTGTGCAGCAGCAGCAGCAGCAGCAGTGCTGTTTGTAGACGCTGCACATCTTAAAAGAAAGATGATATGGAATGGCGAATCATGGCATTTCGCACCGGCTCTCCTTCCCTCTCTCCTTGCTGGAATGTGGTTGCGCGTCGTGCACACTCCTAACATTAATTCACCGGGACATATTCAGCCATAACGCAGGACTACAACGATCATTGACACACAAAGGGAAAAATGGAAGGGAGAGCACAAACGTGGCCAACAGGAATACCTCCAAACACAGAGCATAAGCATCCATTTTTTCCTTCTCCTTACCTATGAAATCCAGCGATGCGTGCTCTCACTCTCACTCTCCCTTTCCTTTCTCTCCCTCTGTTCTGTCGTTTTATGTTGCACGCGCACACCTAACAGCCCAGGCGTCTGTCAACACAGGCTCGTGCAGGCTCATATTGCAACGGGCTCCGATCATAACAATAATGCAGAAAAAAATCTCTTTCTATTCGTTGCAGGAAAGGAAAAAAGGGGTGCCAACTGAAGACTACAAATTGATGCGTACCCTCGCCTCTTCCCCACCCCCTTTCGCCCCTTTTTTATTTTTTGCCCCCCTCTCCCGCCCTACCTACTCCCCCTCTTTCTCTAAGACGACTTGCACTTTTTTCTATGCTCCCTCCCCGGTCTTTTACAGTCACAATTTTTTTAGCGGAGGGGTGAGCTGGAGAGAGGGATGCACGTCGGGTGCGAGAAAGGGAAAGAGGAGAGGGCGTGATTTGCATGAGGAGAGAGGGGGAGGCGAAAGGAGGAGGAGGAGAAGGAGGAAGAGAGGCGCAGAGAGAGGGCCAAAACTCTGAAGAGGGAGGGGATCAAGAGGGAGGGTCTCTTTCTGTCTGCTGCCTAGTCCCTCCAGAGTCACCTTTACTGTATGGAGAGCCTCTGCAGGCAAACTAGCTTTGGTTTTCACCTCCTCGAAGGAGAAGAGGAGGAAATGTCCCGAAGCGAGGTCTTTGTTTGTGAAGGCCCCACTTTATTTAACATTGGAAAAAGCAGATGGGTGGTTAGAATAATTTTATACAATTGCCTTAAAGTGTGCGCTCACTGAGCATCATAACAAAAAGAAAGTCCAGGTCGTATGGGGGTAATCAGCAATTTTCAAAAAATGAACTGCCCCACAGTCCCCCACATTATTTTGTCTGTCTGTCTGTCTGTCTGTGAAAAGCTTGCAGCGGTGTGTCCAGTCAAGCGGCTCTGCAGACCTCCTCCTCCTCCCCTCCACTCCGCTGCTGTCGTTTTTCTCTCTCTCTCTCTCTCTCTCTCTCTCTCTCTCTCTCCCTTCACGCAGCCCCCTGTCCCGTCTCCTATTGTGTGGTAGCCATGGAGACCGGGCCGGAGACTGTACACGGCGCGCATGCGCGGCATCAGCCTTCCTCCATCATCATCAGCAACAGCAGCAGCGCGGCATGACGGGAACCTGGCTTCTGCGCGAGCTCGCGCTCCCTCTGCTGTGCATAGGTGAATAGCGCGTGCTGTCGTTACGTAGTGAGTGCGGTCGACATTTGGCAAGTGTGAGCGCGAGGGTCAGCTGCTTCAACACTCCTGTTGCTTTCGGGTCAATTTAAGATATTGAGTCATAATTTTGGTCTCCAAAATTAATATTTTTTTATTACTGTTTCTGTCAAATTATCCGCGTTGTATAAAAAATAGTGGCATTTCCGCCATTAAAAAATTGAAATGATTTCAAAACAATATCCTGCATACACTTTAGCACATACCGGTCTGAGGGTACAATACATAAATATATGTACCTCTGATAATAACCTTAGTGAAAAAAAAAATCAAAATTTCTGCTTTTCCTACTCATAATAGAGGCAAAATGGCATGTAAATAAGGCGTATCATACCCAATTTTACAAAAGTAACTAATATGTGAATGTTGGAAACATCTTCAATTATAAAGGAGAAACAAAAAAAATTTGAGAAATCGTTACACGTTGTGTTTTATAAGCAGTTAGAATAGACAGTTCAGAGTAAATTTTAACACATTATCACAAATATATCTGCTAAGTTCGTCTTCTTAATCCTTCAAGATCCCCTGAGATAGCATAAAAAAAGAACAAATCAAAACAGAAATCTTGAGTTTCCTCGAGAATTTTATCAAAAGGATTGATCTTTACACTGATCAACAGGAGTCCTGCAGGACATTTCTATGCCAGGTTCACACACTTGGTGTCATTTGTTTTAGAGTGGCTTAAAGTATAACAGCTAAATTACTGAAGCTCAGTGCTAATTGAAAACTGAGCGTCAGATTTCATTGAGAGAAGACGACCCCAGGAATACATTTTTTTTTCCAAAAATAACAGAAACCCTCTTGTTTAAGTTCATATTTATTCACGTCTTTATTATGTTTAACCAGTCAGACACACACACAGACACACACAAACAAACACACATAATACAGTTGCGAGTTGCTGAGTAATTCCATCATAAATAACACGAGGAGGAGAAAACAACAGGGCACCATAGATCAGAACAAACTTCTGTAGTGGGACAGTCAGAGGGGCCCAGAAGAAGAAATGTAATCACAGGTTCATCAGGGAAACTGCTCATCTGCTTAGAAGTGAAACTTGTTTTTCTCCTGGGCTTGGTTCAGGATTTGTTGCAAACATCTGCAGTTAGTATTTGTTATTTCTTACTTAAGCATCAGATAAATAGGTAGCAACCGCACAACTGCTAAGTAACATTAAACCAATCAGTCTTAATGCTTTAACAGTGTATCAATATTTTGGAACTGCAGAAGCAGGTGTTATTATATTACTACTATATGTTTGTCAGGGAAATATAACATTATTGGATGTAATGTATACTTTCTTGTGTGCAACATCGAAATGTTTTTAAAGAGCACTAGGGTTGCGGAAGTTGTGCCCAGCAAAGCGGGCCTGGTCACCCAACTCTTCCTCAATCCTATGAGAAAGATGAGGTGATGGAGAGAGCAGTGAGAAAGGAAGAGCAAGCAGATAAGTATGCAAGAGGACAACAGGAGATGACACAAAGAAGGAAAGAAGAAGGAAAATATAAGCATGACCAAAAGTCATGTTTTAGGTTTTCAATGTTTATACATGCTCACAGATAAAGCTATAAATACTAACCTCATAAGCTGATTGTATTTTGCAAGACGTTCTGATCGACACGGTGCTCCAGTCTTGATCTAAAGGGTGATGAAACATAATCTTAGAACTAAATTTGTACGTTTTTCTTTTTATCAGAAAAATCTATTAAGGAAGAAGTTTTGGTGAAATAAATGGGAAATAGATTCAGAATGCAAATCATGTCAGATATTAGTACATAGTTTTTTAGTTGTAGTTACCTGTCCAGTGCAGAGACCGACCACCAGGTCAGCTATAAAAGTGTCCTCTGTTTCCCCAGAGCGGTGACTCACCATCACACCCCAGCCGTTCTCCTGGGCAAGCTTACACCTGAGAGGCAGGTTGAGGATTAAAATTCAATGCATGCATTTATTCTCACATGTCTGTGCATGTCTGTGCATCATGTGTGCACAAATGCAACTCACGCTTTGATTGCCTCTGTTACTGAGCCAATCTGGTTGACTTTAAGCAGCAGGCAGTTGCATGCCTTGTCCTCCACAGCTCGTTGTATCCTGCGTGGGTTGGTGACCGTCAGATCATCTCCAACAATCTGCAAAATTTAATTCATATTTTAGTGACGCTAGTGTCTATCAGGTAAAGAGAGTTTTTTTTACTGAGTTGTAAATATTCTGGAAAAGACATTTAAGCTGCCAAAAGTCAAGAAATCTCAGCCTCTGCAACTTGACATTTTTCTCTTAGTAATATAAAGTGCAATGTTAAAGTAAATCTTTAGACTGCAACTGAAAAGAGCCACTGAACCAAGTGCTTTCCAGATATTTTACCTGAATGCCCACTGAGGCCGTGAACTGTGACCAAGCTGGCCAGTCATCCTGATCAAAAGGATCTTCAATAGAAACCACTGAAAAAAAGAGAAAAGGTAAAACATCCTTTCTGCAGCTGTCATTAATGTGACCTGTTAGGGAACAGTTCCTTTTCTTAAATCCTCACCTACAAGTCAAAAGGACTGGAGCACCATTGACATTGGTAATAATGGCTCTAATGGGAGTAATGTCTTAAAAGGCCCTCACATTACACACAGCTGCATGCACGCACTTGCCCACACAAGCAGGAAGCACACCATTGACAGGGTAAAGAGCCACATCAGAGTAGGTCCCTGCTTGCCAAATGTGCACTGTAGCGCATAATTAAAACCTCTTTAACAGGCACAAGTGTCAGGAGGAGAGAGCGGGATGTGGAGACATGCTGGCTCTCTTGTTCTTTCAGTTTCTTGATGGCAGAAGCGATGAAAGATATACGGCAAAATGTAGATATGTGAAAAAATGGCTGGTGCGCCCATTAATTGATGGAGGTTCGATCAGCTGTCACCACATATGCTTTCTCTACTTGTGCCTGTTAGAGGATCAATACAGTCTCTTTATTTCACCCAGCACTTTTACACAAGACAGTTCTGTATAACTAAATATCAGCACAGATGTTTCAGATTGAGGACAGATGCTTTTCAAAAACATTTCTACATGTGAAATTAGATGAGAAAAAGAATTAAAATATAAAATAAGTGAGCAACAATGGGGACACATATCAAAAACCCTTTCCCACTTCTTGATCTATGTATTGACATGAATTTGCTTGGAAAAATCTTGTGTGTCATTTCATTGCTCCTAAAATGGAAAAATATTTTGCAGCTAAGTCATTCCTGTTGAAGAAACTGTGGTAATGACGGAGTAGATAACAAACATTTTTTTGGAGCTGTCCAATATTACTTCAGTTTTGGTTAAATAGTTTGAAAATTATGAAAAAAGTCTTGGGAATGCAGAGTCCATTAACTTTTGCTTTTCTTCACTTGGGTGAACTGCCAGATGGCATAATAGGAGACACTAAATATCTCTTGAAAGTATCATTATTGCTGCTAAAAAAAAACAATCTCCTGTAAATGGTTACAGCCAGAGGCACCCACAGTACAAAATTGGTCTAAAATTATTAAGAAAATTTAGATGGAAAAAACATCTCTCCTACTAAGATTAAGAAAGGTTTATATGTTTTAAGGAGGGAAAAATGGACACTTTGCCACTTAGAATATAGAATGTGAGTAATGGCTGCTCCCTCTCCACCTGCTGAAAACAGAATAGCCTAATATTTCATTCTATAAAACTTTTCTATAAAATGTCTAAGTCTAAAAGCATACCATACAAAACGTAAGACTGTAGAACTTTTCTGGAACTGTGAACAGTAGAAGCCTGGCAAAGTTGTTGATGTTTTTGTCTTTTATTTGTTTTATTTATCTATCAGTTTTTTGTCGTTGCTGTTGTTTTCTCTGTCCTTGTTGTTCTCAAATGAAAAAATGAAAATAAAATCCAAGTATTAAAAAAAATAAGCATTTGCCTTATGTTTAATCATTCATGTGATTTGCCAAAAATGATGTAAAAAAAGTCCTAAATGAATGGAAGCTGTCTGCATTACATGCTCTCTGGAAACTGCACTCATAATAACAGAAAAATAAAGTTTATCTGACATGTATTTGACCCAGCTCATGGAAGATACTATGAAAAAAAGAAAAGAATACACACCTGGGTAGTTGTTAATGAAGCCCTGGTAGATGCTTGCAAGTTCATCACCGCTGATGTTTCGGGCAGCATTGGGGGGACTCTTAAAATCCAGATCATACTTTCCTTCGATGAAAAACTCTGAGGCAGCAACATCCATCCCTATCACCACTTTGTCTGTGAAACCAGCTTTCTCTATGGCCGTCTTTATGAGCTCCAAGGCTGGAGAGGAGAAGCAGAAAGCTGTAGATTACAATTCAGGAGCTGAGGTAAAAGAGTCATCATATCACATGTACTTACCTTCACTGTTCTCTTGAATATTAGGTGCAAAGCCTCCCTCATCTCCCACATTTGTTGCATCCTGACCATATTTCTCCTTGATGACCCCTCTCAGTGTCTGATAGAGCTCCGCCCCCACACGTAGGGCATCACGGAATGACTCCGCCCCTACAGGAAGTACCATGAACTCTTGCATTGCCAGTCTGTTTCCAGCATGTGAGCCCCCATTGATCACATTAAAAGCCTAAAAATGGAACAGATAACTCAGAAAAGAAGATTTCCAAGCCTTTGTGCTCCTAAATTAACACTTCAAGACAAAGACTCACTGGGACTGGAAGCACCAAGTCATTGTTCCCTGCTAAGTCAGCAATGTGACGGTACAGAGGGACACCTTTCTCTGCTGCACCAGCTTTGCAGATGGCCAGTGATACTCCAAGAATAGCATTTGCCCCAAACTTAGCTGTGGGAGAAGCAAAAGCAAGAACAACACATGTATGCAGTCAGTGGTCTCTGGCATGAAACGTGACACATTAATGTCTTCAGGGTACATGCTTACATTTGTTCTCAGTGCCATCCATTTCTAACATCACATTGTCAAGCTTCCCCTGCTCCAACACACTGATCCCCTGAAAGAAATTCAAGTTTGCAATTCTTCAATTGATGGTTTAGATATTTCTGGATTGTACTTGTCAATTTCAGCACTGATACTCACAGATTTGATGAGAGCAGGTCCCAGGGTGTCATTGATGTGATTTACAGCTTTGGTTACACCTGAAACAGCAAGACAAAAATGTCAGTACATGTTAATGTAACACAAAGTAAAGTGTCCGGATGGAAAAGAAAGAGGCACCTTTGCCCTTGTAACGAGTCTTGTCTCCATCTCTGAGCTCCAGAGCCTCGTAGATGCCGGTGGATGCTCCACTGGGCACAGCTGCTCTGAACAGACCTGAAATGGGAGGAAGGGGGGTGAAAGGTTAAAAAGGCAAAAAGAGGATTTAAACAGTGCAAAGGCTAGCTGTGGTTGATGGAAAAGGGGACATTGTTAGACAAAAACACAACCTGCAACCATAAAAATGCCCCATAGTGTATTTATTCTTTAACCTTTGGCCGTATGCAGATCAACTTCCACGGTTGGGTTTCCCCTGGAGTCCAGGATCTCCCTGGCAAATATATTCACGATGGACATCCTGTTAAAAAACAAAACGTGACTGATTTTGCATGCCAGATTTCAGCATTCATACACACAAAATTTGTCAATCGCTTCATCTCATTTTGAAGAGATACAAAGGACGTTGATGGGAAAAGAGAAGGGCATAGAGGGAGATGGATGCATGTTAGAATATCACATTGAAGACGTAATCAGTAATCAGTGTTTAAAAGCAGTATTTAATGCCTTATTGCAACGTTGATTACAAATACTTCACACTCTCTTCCTCCTCCTAAGATGCACACACACACCATGGTATCAGTGACGCAGCCAAATGGATCCTGTGGAGAAGATGCTGTTCTGGAGATGTTGACACACAATCGCGCACATACAGAAAAGAACATAAATCAAAAGCTAATGACACATACCTATTTATGCACCTACTGTCAACCTGTTCCAGATCACAGCCCTGCTCTCTGCTGTTTCAGTCAGTGACAGAGAACATGGACCAATGGAGAGATGAGGTGGTGAGAAAACACGAGCGGAGGGAGAGGAGAGGAGAAGGGGAGGGGGAGAGATGGAGGAGGAATGAAAAAAGGAATCAATCTTTTTAAGCATTACCTGCAGCGTGTTTGAAGCCTGGCAGAGAAAGTGAGCGACTGTGTGTGAAAGAGAAGCAGGGATTGAGGTACAGGAAGGTGGGAGAAGGGGTGAAAACATATGACACACTGGGGGGAGGGGGAGCGCGTGAGTCATTGGAAGATGCAGAGAGGAAGGGGAGTGGACAAAACAAGGAGAGGAGAGAAGAGGAGAGTGGAAAGGAGAATGGAGTGAGATGGCAAGGGTAACTTCTGATATTTGTTTTTGAGTATGCAGAAAAATCAAAGGTCAGAGGAGAAGCTAAGAAAGATGTTATGTACTTGACCTTTTTTTAAATTTTGATCTTCTCCCAACCTTTGAATTAAGCATCATTAGCCTCACTCCCTGAAAAAAACTGTCATTCACTTGGCACTGCTTGCTCTGTGTACATCTGTTAATTTGCTAACAAAAAGCCAAATCACACACGGTGTGTGCAAACATTGTCCAAGCTAGCAGCTAACATGAAAAGCTCATTTGTGACAGCTGATAAATCCAGGCTATGCCGTTACCGTGCATCAGATGACTAAAAGAGGGAAAATGGAGAAAAACGAGTACACCTCAGATGTAGCTGGCAGGCGGAAAGTATCCAAACAAAGAGATAAAGAGAAGGATACATCTAAGCTTAGACAGATGCACAAAGTGAGCTGCCTTGGTTGAGAACATGAGAGATCTTATGATGGGAATCAAAGATGACAAGAAGGCAGGTTGACAGAGACAGGAGCGGTGCATGCTGGATAGGGAACGTGCATTTAAAAATAGTCCTGGATGTAATTAAAGATACAGCTAGATAGCACAGAAGGAAGTAGAAGTGGAGTCTGCTATGGGAGTGATTCCTTAAAAGATTTTTGCCACCACTTATGTGCTCTGTATCAATGTCACATGACCTGCAGACATGCTGACTTAAGAAATAGGATGTACACATGCAAATGAAGCACAAATGAGAAAAAAAGAAGTCTTGTTCACAAGCTGCCAACAAATACTGGAAGAGTAAAAGAACCTGGGAGTAACAAATCCAGTTACAAATAATGAAACCATGAGGTAAAAATGCAATCAGTATTCAAAAACAAAAAAGTCAAGTTGTAAACAGCCACAAAAGAGACACATTTCTAATTATCTAACAATGTTTAATGAACTTTTATTTAGTTAGATTAATTAGTTAACAGTATACAATTCAATTCACTGACACACTAGTGTCTTCACAAACATAAAATGGACTGTACAGCAGATGTACTGTATACTGGAGCACTTTAGTGCAGTGGGAAGAAACACATGTCAAGTTTTCAGAATGAGTATATATAAGGTGAGTGTAGTTAGACCCATGTTTCCACAAGGCTATCAGTGTGTGTGGGTGTGTGTGTTTGATGTGTCTGTGTGTGTGTGTGCGGAGTAACAGAGTTTTAAATGTAACCATGACTTGTATGTGGTTTGTTGGGTTTTTTCGTGTGTGTATGCTCATGTAAAGACAGTCCAGTCATATCAAACATTTACGACGGGCAGTCGTGACGATCACTGACTCCTGTCTCAAGCGTTGTTCACAGCATCAGAGAGATCTTCCTTTAACTCCTTCCTTCTGGTCCCATAGGTGGCCTGCAGGAAGAGTAAACCGGGGCACAATTATGAATATGACAAAAAAGAAAGTGGCATGATCAGAGCATCAGTGCAAAATTTTGTACGAATGACAAATGTTACCCCATCTTAGATTCACATGACAGTGCTAGTATTTAAACACATCTAACAAAATCAGGGGACATGTTTCAACATTAAAACTGTCAGAGAGAGCACTTTTATGAGACCAACCTCATTCAGTTGATAAGCCTGAAAGATCACAATCAGGGTGTAAACTTGAGCATTTTGTCTTTGAGGGAAATTGCTTGTAATTGTTTTTATTGTTCATATAGGAGAAAGGAATATAGAGAAGCATATGTTTGGGTTTCTGAGATGCAGAGGAAACCTGGATGCCATAATCACAAGCATAAAAAAAAAACAATTTTTGCCTTGACGTCATCAAACCTACTTGATGATCACAGCATTTGTCAAAATCAAAATGTTCAAAAAATGTTTCCATTTTGTTGGTTTGTATGCCTTGACAAACAAATGACAAACTAGAGCAGTGTTCGAACAAAGTTATTCTGATGTATTGCTGTTTTCAAAATGGAGAATACGCTCTTCAAGTTTACAAATTTGGTCTCTTGTTGACTGACTCAAACCTGAGACTCTTACCTCTCACCAGTCGTAACGGGGGCGGGGCTGGGGCTGACGGTGTCTAGGGGATTCATGCCGATGGCCTGGTGGGGGCGTTGAACTGGGGGGTGCAGTCAGGGCCAGCTGCTGGCTTCCTGCACGTCGATCTCGGCCGTAGTCTAGCGCCCGAGCATTGGGGGGAACGTATCTTCCTGCCTGACTCCTCCACTCATGGTCAAATGCTGCAGCATCAGCTAGTGTGAGAAGTGAGAGACATGTCAAGTCTCAAGAGCATCATTAAGCCAGACTAACTGTGGTTAGCTAAACATATAAAAGAAAATTTTCTTCTTTTCTTAGTATTCAAAGTTTAGAGCTGAAGGTCAAAAACGATAATGACTCACTTTCATCAAGGTTAATAAAGTCTTGTCGTTCCTCGCGGTCTCCAGTGCGGCGATTTCGTGAACGCTCCATTATATGTGCGCGATCCCCGATGTGGTGGCCGATGGCTAGACGCTCAAGGCCGCTCTCACTGTCTCTCATCGACTGCCGCGTCTCTCGGATCTTGTGCAAAAGAAAAGCATCAACTCAAGTTTAGCAAGCTGCTTTGCACTCTGAGTGAACTTGGGCTAAAATGTTTGTGTGGACACAATGATATTTATACTGCACATGATGTATTTAGTGTAAATATGGTTACATGGGGTCCCATGTGTTAATGAGCCCAAAACGCCACAGTCATGCCTGGACAAACAAAGCATGACGACAGCATGTGCAGCCAGGCTTGCTCTCCAGGTCTACTTGTGCAGAAGTAGCCAAAACACTCCCAGCATGCACTGTAATCATTTCGACAGCTGTCTGTTAATCTCACCCCTCCAGGGCCTGTTCTTGTTTCACTGGTTTGCTGATAAACTGTAGGAGCCCCTGAGTCTAAGGAGGAGTAGGAGATGACTGTTGAAGAGGAAAACGTCTGACAGTTTGGTGAACCAGAGATTCTTTCCTGTGAAAGAAACAAAGAAAGGTAACAGGTGTGATGTGGCACTGTAGCATTTCACTGATGAGGGTAATTACTTTCTATTAATGTTAAAACTTGAGAACTTCTCACCACATTTCCCATCATATCTTCCATCAAGCCAAACATATCCATGAAACCTCTGCCCTGCTAACACAAACAAACGAATCACATAGTTTGATTATTCTGCAAGAGCTACAAAAACAAAGACTTACACAGATTTAAGTGTATTTTGTTTGCCCATCTTTTCTCACCTCCTTTTCCACGTTTGACCTTACACAGTGTACGTGTGTTGAGTGAAGGAAACTTGTTCTATTTAAAGCTTTGTCTAGTCATACTACACTTTAATCAACAATGAATCTTAAACCAGTTGGTTAATTTAAAAGAGGAAATAGAAACAGAAACTCACCATTCCCATCATGCCAAATGGAGTAAGTGGACCAGCCTAGAAGAAAACCAATTTTTTTTAAATGCTACAGCTAGATTAGGTGGATACAAAAAATACGAAATATAAACATAAAGAGTATTGAAACATATAGCTTTTAGTTACCTGTCTGCGTGGCGCACGATGTGGCTGAATCTGGGGGGCGAGGGCAAAGGGGTCCATGCCAAATGGTCCAAACAGATCCCTCATCTGCTGCCTGTGAGCTGCAAAAGGATCCCTGGAAGAAATCAAAGTTTAAACCATAACTTTTTGACATCCTTCAAGCTTTGTTTAGTTGAGTAGATTGTGTGATTAGAGTTGGTCACATGTGTGTAACAACAACCATGGAAGGACACCATGCTATATTTAAGAAAAAGACTGGGCAGATCACGTATAGAAGTGGACTGAACTCAATACCCCTGTTCTGGCAAACAAACACTCATCTCATTCAGAGAGAAGTGCTGTCGCTGTCCTAATGCAGTTGCAAAATGTAGATTTGGATAATTATTAATATCAGTTCCATATCGTCTAACTTTTGATAGATATATTTTCTGATCTTCCTGGGACAACCAAACAAGCATTTTCTTTTCAAATTAAATTTTGGTCAATTATCTAGTAAACAATGTAAATCATGTTTTCATCATGTGTTTTTTTAATATGAAACAGAGGAGTCTCAGAAAATAATGATCAAGAGCTGTAACTTTCACTGACGTAGGATCTCAGGCACATTAATAAATTATGAAATTCAAACAAACAACAACAAATATAATAAAATTATTGAATATTTGTTTCTAGGATACAAATGACTGTCTATCCCAAAGATGTTCCAGGAAAATGTAACTCAAGTTTAATCTTAATTAATTTTGATAAATGTCTAACTTACACATGAGATGTACTTTATTTAGTATTTATTTCAAGTAGGGCTGGATAAATAATTGCAACTAAGATTAAATTATAATATGGTCTATTCCAATTTCAGGATGGTGCAATAGTTCTTATTTCTGAAATATGTCAGAATTCTAGATGAGAAATTCTTGCAATAGATTTTTTTTTTGCTCTAAACCAGTATTACCGGAGACCAGTCCACCAAAGAGCCAAACTCTTGAAAACTAATTATACCAATCTAAGTGTTGAAAATTGGCAAATACAGTAAGAAGTTGTAAGAAGTTTAACATGGCAAAAATGGTCAAAAAGAAGCAAAAATGGGCAAAGAGGGGCATATATTAGGAGAAACTTGGTAAACTGTTGGAAAGTGGCAAAACTTTTCTAAGGCCTGACATTTCTGTTTAAAATATCCCTTTTACATTGATCCTCTGCAATTTTAAATTTTGTGAGACACTGAATTTAGGGTTTTCATTATATGCAAGCCATAAAAAAATCCATCCTATTCGATGAAGCAGTTGACATCAACAACACATAAGATGGGGAACCTGAAAATAATCGCACAATTCATTGGGACTGCAAAATGGGGAAAAATAATAGAAATTTGATTATCTTTACAAATCGTTCAGCCATAATTTCCAGCATGTGGTGTTGTTAATGATGTTAGTCTCATTTTCTCTAGTCAACATTGATAGCTTTTAAAATTTCTCTATGAGACAAGCTGACTTGTCTTGACTGAACCTCTCAGTATTGCAGGAGAACATATTTTACAAGAATAGTTCTGGCTCAGTAATTTCATTTTGCCATTATGACTGGAATTGTGTGATCACTGATTTTTCTCTGCTGCCTTGGATATGCGAGTGTGACTTCCTATAATGAATTTCAATGATTTCAGAAAACATTTTTAACTGAATGCATTTCTGTAATCACATGAAAAACAGGTTCTGATTGGTTATCCAAGTCCCGCTGAGCTCTGACAGCTATTTCTCTTATTATCCATCCAATATGGTGGACCCTTGCAGGCCCCCACAGCTGGCTCCAGTAACGTTAGGTACCTGTTCAAGGCTCACAGGAGAGAACAACTTAACATGCCACCAGTGCGTTTCCCTGAGCTTCAAAAACATCCACACAAAGCAGCATTTAGACAAAAAAGACCAAATATCAATACTTACATCATGTAGGGGTCGTCATCAACGTCATTCAAGTACCGAAACATGGTGATTGAACTCAGCTGGCTGAGGCTAGCCAGCTAACTAGGTAAACAGTCGTGTTTTTCAAGGATAAAACAGAATCACCGGATCAAATCTACACAGGCTGAGATGTCGGGCCTTCTGCGAGCTATTTCGTCAAAATACCAAAATAATGCTGCGGGTTTTCAAAGCAACAGACAGTCCAGGGTCTCACTAGATAGTAAATTCCAGAAACCTGGACCAAACATGAAAACGGAAGTCTTTCCTCTGACAAAGAGAAGCGACACTGCCATCAAGTCAGCGTCAGAGTTTACAGCAGCAGATTCCTCTGGGCTTTTCAAAATAAAGTGTTTCCGGTGCCCCTCTCCAATCATCACTTAGTATTTCATAAACTCACCCTCCATCCTCACAGCCGCACTGACCGCTCTCTGACTCCACAGGCATCAAAATGAAGGTGCTTCTGCGCATTAAAAAATTGATAGGAAAAATAAAAAATTGGACTTGCTTGGAAACAAGATGTGTCAATGTAAATGATATATAACTGTGGAAAAAATTAAGAGACCACTGCAAATTTTCAGGAATCAGCGTCTCTTCATGTATGACAGTCATTCCATTGCAGTGTGTGTTGAATTCCAACAGTAGCACACCTATTTCCACCTAACAAGGTACTGATGAGGTGATCACTTGAACCAAATCTTATTTTACTAGGAAATGAAAAAAAAACATTGCTGTGGTCATGACTCTCCTGTGTGAAAAACTGGTGGAGAACATGCCAAGATGCATGAGAGAGGTTATTGCAAATCAGGGCTATTCTACCAAAGACTGACTTCTAAATACTTCTTGATTTAAAAAAAAAAAAAAACATTAGTCATGTGTTGTTTAAAATTGGATATGAACTTTTTTTTTTTTTTTTCATTATTTGAAGTCTGAGAAACAGTGGGCTTTTTGGGGTATTTTGACCATTTTTCATTTTCTGCAAATAAATGCTCTAAATGACAATATTTGGGATTTGGGAGTAATACTGTCAGTAGTTTATATAATAAAACAAAAATGTTCATTTTACTCAAAACAAATACCTATAAATAACAAAATCAGAGAAGCTGAAAAATTTGCGATGGTCTCTTAATTTTTGTATTTATTCTAAAAAATCAGTGGACCATGTAAATGTATGTCCTTTAGATTTAATATATCAACTCAAACACTTGAAAATCAAACCAAGACGATAATTCATATGAATCCGGAGAATATGTTCTATGAATGCTTGGTGCAGCGTGGGAAGGACAATGTTGAGTGGATCCTACCTTTTTGTGTAAAACCCAAAAACTTCATATTACTTGAACAGTAAAACCCCCAAACTGTGAAATAATTGTAAGAGAAGTTCAGGTTTTGTCCTGTAGGCGGAGATGTTTTCAACCGGGACGGTGTAACGTCCGTCTGTTCTGCGGCTGCGCGTCATGTAATTCGACCCTCAAACCCGGATGTAACCAACGCCTAACCTGTGTGAGGAAAAACGGTGAGTGGAGTTATATAAACATATTAAAATAACTTTATATGGTTAATTAGAGCACGTACCAGGTGGTGTAGAGTCCCCTGAGGTACATAAAGTTCATATCAAGTGGTTATTTCAGTGTTTTTGAAAGTAATTGAAGTTTCCCAGCCACCAAGCTTAATCCAGTGTTGATCAATCTGGTAGATGAAGTTCTCGTTATTGTGAGTTATCACAACTGTTTTTCTCTTTGTTGTGTCTGTTTTTGTGTCACATGTTATTCTTTTGGTAGTTTGGTAAGTAAGGCAGAGATGGTATCAGTTTGACTGCTGACAGATGTTGTAGATATTCATTTTTTTCACTTTATCAACCTGGGCTAATAAAATCACTGAACCAGCTTCAGACAATCCCAGCTGTAACTGCTTGTTTATTATAGGAGGTGAACCTCCTTCTGTGTGTTTAATCATACTATCCGTAGTTTTTAGCCCTCGGTTTTCTGGTAAATTGTGAATTTTGCGGAAGTGTTTGGCAAGATCCTTGTTTAAATCACGTTTTTCTGAAAGGCCGTGTCTCTCTGGTATGTAGCATATGCGGAAGTGACTCATTGTCATCAATAAGCTCTTGAGTGCACATGTAATAGCAAGTGTAATGCCACTGAGGAAATATATTTTCCTTATCTCTTTCACTTTCCATGAAACTAACTTAGTTAAACCATCGGTATCATAAGAAATCCGACACAACAACACAAATCTGAAGAACCTTATTGTCAGACAGTAGTTTACCAATTAAAACATTTTATTTCGGTCTACGTATAACTCTTTCCATTTAACCAGTTTTAGTTATTATGAAACGTTTGCAGCAGAAAAAAATCTCAACCTTATGCCTCCTGTTGTCTTGGGGTCAATTTGACCTGATTTCCAAAGTTATTTTATCATAACTTTGGTTTTCTGTCAAAGAACTGCTTGAAAATTGCATGAATGGTTCTATATTACGTCATTTGCATGTAAAATTAGTTATGACTGTTTTTTTAGATTATGTATGTTTATACAAATTTGTAGCGTCTTCCAGCTATTAAAAAATATAAATGATTCAAGACAACATCCTGCCTACACTTTGACATATACTTGTCCGTGACAATACATCAACAGGATAAATATAGTGCAAAAAAAGACCTTTCCCCCCCTTTTTCCACTCAAAGAAATAGGTATATAAGGTCGATCATACCACACATCTCCAAAATAATTCTGAAATATAGTCACTAAATTTGAGAAACGAAAAAATCGGAGAAAATTTTCACCTTTCCTGACCTTGTACCCCCTTCATCATTCATTCATCCACATTTAATAGTGAGGAGTAATTAAGGGCAAGCCCTCACTTACAATCATGGCTAGAATATGTTATAATGAGTTAACAAGCTTAACAAAAGTATAATTAGAGAGTGTCAGTTTTTGATAAGGCATAATACCACAAACTGTGAGTGCGTTAAATGAATTTTCCATCGCCTTTTGCTACTCTTCCTTTCTACACCATATATGATAAGTCTTGTAAACATTCTTGTGATGTTTCCCTTTTACTCATGATTTTTGTAGATGCAGACTATAAAATGTGTGGTGGTAGGGGACGGAGCAGTTGGAAAGACCTGCTTACTGATCTCCTACACAACTAACAAGTTCCCTTCAGAATATGTACCAACGGTAAGGAGATTTTGTATATCCTCAACATTTTTATGATCTTTGTTTTTTATTTTCCCGTAACTGGAGAGAAATGTAACAAAAAATGCATCTGTTTTGTTACTGTATCATTATGTTTTTTGTGCACCTGCTTATAGGTTTTTGACAATTATGCTGTGACAGTGATGATTGGTGGAGAACCCTACACACTCGGTCTATTTGACACAGCAGGTAATAGAAATGTTTTTTTCCTTTGTTTTTTCCCATGAATTTTTGTTTTATACTGAAAAACTAAAAACAGGATGACACACACTCCATCATTTCACCATTTATTTGTTGTTCTCAGGTCAGGAGGATTACGACAGGCTGCGTCCTCTCAGCTATCCACAGACAGATGTGTTCCTTGTATGTTTCTCTGTTGTCTCTCCCTCATCGTTTGAAAACGTCAAAGAGAAGGTCAGATTTGAAGCATCTCTCTCTCACTAACTGGTGAAAAAAGAAGCTTGGACTTTCTTGCGCAATGTATTTAATTGCTGTTTTGCTTTGGTTTGCACTTAAATTAGTTTGACTGACATCTAGGGCTAGGATATATTTTATAAAGAAGTTTTTAATGATTGAGATAAATTTTAAACTCTAAAGACCTATTGAGTAAGTGTTAATAATTATGTGGCCTTAGCTGAAATTGTGTTGAATAAGTTTTTGATCAGAGAGCAGTAAAGAACTGTCCATATTCTCAATATAAACATTGTCTACATGTAGATACCTCTGGCATTTAATCAATTCTTTGGAAAATTTCATAATGTTTTTTTTCAATCAGGAAGATATTTGATGGAAGAGTCAAGCGTCTGAAACTATGACTCAGAAATTAAGTGATGTGAAATTTATCCCCCCTCTCCTCTTTTCTTTGCATTGCCTTCTTTAGTGGGTTCCTGAGATCACCCACCACTGCCCAAACACACCCTTCCTGTTAGTTGGCACACAGGTGGACTTGAGAGAAGACCCCAACACAATCGATAAACTGGCAAAGAACAAACAGCGCCCCCTAGCCCCTGAGAGTGGAGAGAAACTGGCCAGAGAGCTCAGAGCTGTCAAATTTGTGGAGTGTTCTGCTCTGACACAGGTATCTTAAATTTCTGGTTGTTTAATTGTTTACAAGAAAAGTCTTGAAGTTCTGACAGTACTTTTGATTTTGACCTTCATCTTGTTTACTTTTTTCAACCAGCGAGGACTTAAGAATGTGTTCGATGAGGCCATTCTGGCTGCTTTGGAGCCTCCTGAGACCAAACCCAAGAGAAAGTGTCTGCTGCTATAGATGATCAACATCAGAGTGAGATGTAACAGCGTAAGACTTTAGGCCTGGTGAATGAAAACATCACAAGATCAGTAGCCATTATGGGAAAAAAGGACGAAACAAAAGGGGACATGAGATACAATGGCTTTGAGACTTATTCCAGTACACTAGTAAACTCACTGTGCCTTCACATTAAACCTTAATGGAGGCTGAGGGAGCATCATGTGGTCAATGCAGCGAGTGTCACCCATCTCCCTTTCTGGAAGCATTTTAATTGCAGTGTTCTTGCTACAAATACTCCGATGGGGCGGGCCCCCCTCTGCCTGTCACTGTTGCTTGATTTTTTTTTTTTTAAGAGAAACTTTTATCTAGTTGCCTTTGGCCTCTTTTGTGTATCGCTTATTCTTTCATGTTGAGCCTGTGTGGGAAAATAAGATTGAGGAACAATTAAAACTAAGTGTTTTGGTTTGAAATTTGGTTTGAACATTGAAAGGGGGAAGCTTATTGTTAAGTGGTACTCTATTCGCTTTCTTCCCTCATAGGTTGAACAATGAAAGCACGAGAGGTTCATTGTCACTCCAAAGTATAGGTAGATCTCTCTAATGGTTACTTTTTTTCCAAACCTCAGAGACTTCCAAGGAGGCTGAGAGTTTTTTATTGCCTAACTCCCTTCCTCTGCTGACTCCTGAATATCTATTTTGCTGTGTGCCTGTATGTTTTAATTATGTGACGCTGGGGAAATTTTAAGCCGTTTTTCATTTTGAAACTTGAGTTTTTATTTTTATTGAGATAGATTTTATTATTGCTAGACCACCAACTGTGGATGATGCAACAAATGGAGTTGTAATATTTTGAATATGTCTGAATCCAAATAGAGATTGAGGTGATAAAGTTTGCTAGTTAATTTCTGGGTGTTTTTAATCAAAGGATATTTGTAATAAAATGGTTGAATGACATTGGCAGTGGTTGTTTTCTTATGTTTGTGTTATGGCAGGTAGAGAAAGCTTTTGGCTTTTCACACTGGAAGAGTCAAGCTCACCAATACTCCAATGCTTATGGATATTAAAGTAGGTTTGTGTGCATACAAAAACAAAACCCAGGTACAAGCTGGTCCAGTATTATAACCTGGTCAAAAAGGTCATGTGAGAATATTAGTGTTCGGCTAAGCTGGGATTTACTTTTCTTTCCATCGTGGTCAATACAAGAATAGATTTTAATGCTATGGGTAACATTTCTATTCCCTAGAACAACGAGACGCATTTCCAACTCTGAATTGCATTTGTCATGATCCCATTTCTCTGGACAAAGCATAAACATCCAAGGGATACACTGATCACATAATGATAGTAAAAGCTTAAGCATCCTGTGACTTCATGTTGAGTATTACCTTGAGGTAACTTCTATACTGTAGTTCCACTTGGACCCAATTAAAACTGTCTGGCTAAAACTCAAAAACTGAACTCCCAAGAAGTTTGTGATAATGCTATTACTAGATAATTTGTACTACAAATATGAGTACTGTTAATTTACCAGTGTACAGTGTTGACTCATGATGGATAATTACCTGGAGTTCAATCTTGCTTCCATCCATTACAAGAAAAACTCTCACCCTACACACTACTAACAATTAGACCCTGTGCAGTGAAATGGAGAGCTGTATTTTATGTTCTTTCTGTCAGTGATGGGTGAGAAAACATCTTCAAAAGCCTGAAAAACTGTAAAAAACAAAGTCTGTTATAACTATTACACAAATCACAGTCATGGCATGTTCAAACCCTCAGAAATCCCAAACCACTGCTCCACAGTGCCTCTAGAGGTCAGAAACCTCACAGGGATCTACTACCTCTCACTGTATCTGTATTTTGAATGATTTGATGTGTGCAAATATCTTGGACAGGTTTGGTCAGTGAAAAAATAATAAAAACATCTTGAATAAAACTACTTTATTTATTAGAGATCTGGATGAGTCACATGGAGATGAGTGGCAAAACACAAGACAGACACTGGTATAAGTTACAGTTAATCATGCAATTTAAGATCTTGCTGAAGGCTGAAGAGAAGCAAAAAATCAGATGTATAAATAAATAAATGAAGAAGTAGACATAAATACAGAAAATGTTCGAAGACCAACTAGTCTATAACAGAAAGAGTTTCCTCCAAATTAAAAAAGTGCTGTAATATCCCGTTAGTTATGGTTAAGTTCAGCCTTAAAAGCTTTTGTCAGTTCAATGTGTAATTAATTGTTGACTTTTTCATGTGTCTATACTTGTACCTTGCCTCTGACGTCAGTGCTCTTGAAAAACTTCTTTCTTTACAGCTTTTTCAACCCACCCTTGCCTTGGTATTGCAGTGAAAGTTTCTTAAATTAAGACTGCATTTGGAACCAAAAGTTTAAAGTGAAGTGGTGCTAAAGTTATGATGTATCCTGTCTTGTGTTCACAAATATATGCCTCATAATTTGTTTGGGTCTTTGCGCTCAGAAAGACCCGTCTAGTTTTTCCGTCTTCACACTCTGCAGGTGTGAATTGTGACTGTGTTCTTGCACTGCTGGCAGCGGACTGAGCAGCACCAGGAAAACTTGCACGAGCATCTCTGCACCACCTCAGCTCGGCCTGCTCTGTACCCAGGCCCACAGCACACCAGCTCACAGCCATCCGGGGCCAGCCTTGAGGTTCCTGCAAGAAGAGCATCACATTTCTTTAAGATTCTGTTTAAAAAGTTGGGTTAGCTTGACTGTGTACTGTGATACAGTTCATCATATTGTCCCTACCATTGCACCTCCTTCCAGCAGTTCCAGGTATACCATTGTCTGGGTCAAGATGGCAGAAATCTGGGGAGGGTGCAAGGTATAGGAGGTCTCTGGTAGCAGGTGGTTTGACCTGGGGATCACGTGGTAGCAGGGCAGTTCTGGATCCTATACGAGTCAGGCGCACCTAAGAGGAAGACCTGTTAAAAGAGCTCGGGACCCTTCAAGATTTCATAGGATGATGAAGTGTATTCTGATACCTCTGTGGCTCCATCAAAGCGTTCTTTAAGCACAACACCAACACGCCTGAATGGAGGCATCACCTTCCAGCAGGTCCTCAGCTCACAGGAGCCAGAGACGCCATGACACTTGCACTCAACCTGCATGTTGTGAAGAATGGCCTAAAGATAGAGAGTACAAACTGAATTGTGAAGATGACTAATTACCTGAGATATCTGTAATGCCCAGGTGCCACCACCAACCTTTCGACCAGCCTCGTTGTTATGAAGGTTCATGAGTGGTCGTCCTGCTGACAGCCCCTTGGCTCGCTCTGGTTCATCCACAAATGTTTGGGAGAAAGCCACACCATAGGACAGGTTGTCACTGCAGCCTGACCACTGGAAACCTGGTGTTGGTTGAGAATCATCAATGTGGATTAGTGCACGTATACTGCAATATCCTAACTTAAATTAAAAAAAAAAACAAAAAAAAACAAGAGATCAACCTGAAGTTTCACACTTTAAATCTTTCCTCTGCATTGCGTTTCTGAATAATGTCTAATCAGTGAAAACCTCTTGGTATGTGGATGCATCATACTTGAGAATTTCAAGCCATACCCAACACAGCTATAGGGCTTATTAACTCTTCTGCCTGTTTTACTCATTGCATTTTCATGCAATAAAACAGGAGCTCACCTTCTGGGCTGACCCCCCTGACCTTCCTGTCACAGCCACACCTCTCCAGTTCTCCACGGGTGCAGGCCCGGGTCACAGCCACCGCCACGGCTGCTGAGGATAAAGCATGCACAAAGGCTGCCTCACGAGTCCCTGAAACCAAATCAGAGGACATACTGAGCAAATTTGTAAGAGTGAAATACACAGACGAGTGGCTTGATGTGTAGATACCTTGGTTCATGACTCTGCCAAATACATTTATTCCACGTGGGGTGGTGGAACAGTTCCAGCGGCGGTTCCTGAACTGGTGCTGACACTGGTGATGTCATGTGTGCAACAGTTATTCAAGGCACAGTTGTACAGTTTTTAGCTCCAAAACAATACCATTAAATTAAGTGTTAAAATCTGAGAAGTTGGTTTGATGAAGTTTTTTTAAAATTATTTTTTGCACTACCTCTTCTATGACCATCTCCGCTGCCTTTCGCACAGACTCCATGACCTCCCCTCGTGCCCTGCACACCCCCACCTGCCCCGGGGTCAGCCCCCTTAGCCGAGCGCACGGGGCAGCACCGGACACGGGCCTGGAGCGAGGCAGCCTCGCCAGGGAGCTTGGACACAAAGAGAGATAAAGTGACTGAGAGAGGGTTTTGAAATGGGAAATTATTGAGAGAGGTGGGGAGTGAAGATGAATAACAAAGGAAAGGGAGGGAGTCAGGGGAAGAACACACGGAGAAGAGACAAGAGTAAGAAAAAGGACATAGAGGTTATGGCTGGGTAGGGTTTTAGAGAGGATGGAAACAAGGAGAAGAGCAGGGAAAGGGGACACATTGAAGGCAGATCGAGAGAAAAGAGAAAAGGTCACCAGGAGTGAGACAAAGACAGAGAGGCGAGTAACTGAAGGAGATTTAGAGACATGTCACCATCTATTAAAAGTTATAGCATGACAAACAAACTCCCTCTTTCTCTTCCTCCCTCACACGCAAGACTTACAGCCAGTTGGTTGCCACGGTGGGGTGGGTTACCCATAGCAACAGGAGGAGGAGTGGTGCCGTTAGATTGACAGCAGAGACAGTTGGCATCAGACTGTCCGTCTGTCTGTCCGTCTCTGTGTGTCAGGTCGGGTCTTTGGACAGCACGCTGCCCGCCTCCACTGTAGAAGTGTTTCGTCTGTTTGTTTGTTTGTTGTTGTGTTGTTTGTTTATGTTTCTAGAGCAGGGTCTGGGGGTGATCCCCACATGTCTATGGAAAGGTCAAGGTAACAGGTCAGACAGAAACACAGCAGGAAGACATGTTCACATTATTCATTTTTATGTATAAAACAGGTGTTGATCAAATGTACATCTCAGAATAGCTCTAACTTTATGAAAAAAGCACAGCTGGTGGCTTTAGAGGGTGTAAATATGAGAAGATGAAAAAAGAAGTGAGAAAAAGTTGGGTTTTTTAAGTGAAAGTAGCCGACTCTTACCAGTTCACAGTCCTGTGGTATCCAGTTTTCCTTCTTAATTGACAACAACTTGAACAAATCAGAACTTAATCCCAATTGTAACCACCAGCTTCTTCACACATGTTGTCACTGATTGCAAACGCATGGTCACAGCGATAGCATTTCACAAAGAGAAAGGAAATCTCATCCTTTGTGTGCCAAAATAAATCCACATGTCCAAATAAAGTGAACAAATACTTAAAACAAAATCTACTGCCCAAATTAAACTTCAAACTCCAGAAGTGTAGGTGAAATATACAAAAAAAATGAAAGTCAGCAGGCGCTCAGTTCTGTTTCCATGAAAACAAATGTCCACTCCAATTTGAAACAGTGAGAATGAGTGAGAGAAGAGAGATGGGAGTGATGGGTTTTAAAGGAGGTAGAGAATGAGGGTGGGAAGAGAGAAGAGAGAGAGATGGGGGGGGGGGGCAGGCGTGATGCCGAGGGAAGGGAGGAGGAAGATCTTGGAATGGTAGTTGCACTTTTTAAGTATTTCGAGAGTAAGTATACTTAATATTGTGTTTGTCTGGCACTGCACCTCAAAGCTTGACCCAATCAGAATATCATTTTGTCATTATATTATGATTTTCAATATTGTGGGATTAAGCCAAGCATTTGTGCAATATTTATTGACCACACTTACAAAAGTCTTTTGTTTCCTTCAGATAGAAACACTCAGCAGGAATACTGATCCATTAATTCATCACAACCAATATGATGGCACAGCGTTTCTGTTTCCAAGAATATGTACATGTATGCATGTGAAAAAGTGTCTTACCTAATGTTTAATTTTCCCAAACTTTGTCGCTCATTTTACGAGTTCCCCCCTCCTACCCTTCCTCCGTCTCCCCCACATTTGCCCTCTCGTTCTCCCTTTCTCCCACTCCCTATATTGTCTTAGAAGAAGGGGTGACATTTAGACAAGGGGAAGAAAACACACTGCCGACAAATATTGGAACTGAGGCAAATAAATCACCAGTTAGGAGAGGAAGGAGGGCACAAGGAGAGAGCGGGTGGGTGTTACACTGGGGTTAGGAGAGAGTGAAGAGAGCAGGTTTATGACACATGGGAAAAACTAGTAAATGACAATTTTCTATTTGGTTTTCATACAGGGGTGGGATGCCCATTTTTTAAATTGTATCAACCAACAAACCAGAATACAAGCTATATATCATGACTGATCAACTTCAGAGCTCTGCTTAATGTTATTAGTACAATGGGATGACAGCTATTCAGCTGAATTGGCATTTTTAGGTAATCAGATTTGTAGCTCTCCTTTGTTTCTTTTTGTGTAACATGTCACAACGTCAAGTCATATTCCTCAAGCTTTTGTCTGGTGTGCATTTTATGTTTCCCCTTGTTTTTTGGGGATAAGTCAGACCTAATAAATATGAAAACGAAACTTGGTCTCATGTTTTAAGTGTCATTAGTTGGCTATTCTTTTTAGTTATAAGTGTTGTTGTTTGTAACTATGCTGATTTTTTTTTCACTAAAGTCTTGATATAACCAAATAAAGGCATGGGAAGTGTTTCTAAATGTGGGTAATATGTAAAAGTTAAAAAAAAATCAAGTATTATGGGTACGAGAGGCAGAAATGTAATGTCCACAATCCACATACAGTACATTGACACTGGGTCTTAAATGGGCTAACTCTTATAACAATTTCCAAAATGAATTTTGAATGACTTTATTTAAAGTTTTTGACGTTGAAAGCTGTTTGGTAACATTTTTAATTGTTTCTTAGGATTTCCTGAGATATTTGAATTTATGGTTAACAAGAAAAAAACATACACATGCAGGGAGAAAAAAAATCCCAGTATAATGTTTGTTTTAAACCCTGTTTTGATGTTGTTGTGTCAAGTGTTCATGTAGTGACATATTTTACCTAACAATTGTTAAATTGTTGAGCTGACCAGTTGAAAAGCAAGCTTGTAGTTGTTGAGTTGATCGTTTAAGTTGATTGATTTAAGAATTAATAAGGAAATCAAAGGCTGAGTTATAAATTATTGAAACTGATTTTTTCAACAACATTAGTCAGATATTCAGCAGGAATATCAATCAGCTTTGCATAGCTGTGAAAATCGTTATGACTAACTCCCCTTTGCATTATTTAAAAAAACATACTTTTATTGCATATAGTTTAGCATCCTTTTCGATTCTGCAATGTGGTCAGGCTACATGCTAGTCCCTTTGGATATATTTTAATCAAAATGTTTGTTGTTGTTTCATTGACTCATTAATTTACAATGTGTTTTCTTGGTTTTAGGAGGTATTAAATAGAAATCTCAGAATCTTTTCATTTGAACCTAAAAGGCCTGTTGATGGAACATGTTATAATACAGCTTTTACAGCCTTTTTGCATCTAAAGTAACTTATCTATTGCTCTTAAGGCCTTATTTGATGTTGGATGAGTCAGGTCTTGGACCAAGGCTCTGTCACACTCCCTGTCTGGGATATCGTGGCCAATTTACCTGAACCCTCTGACACCCAGCTCCTGAGTAAATGGTCACCCCATCCACACATCCCCTCTCTCTTCTCTGTATCTAACACCAAATGCATGCGCGCACACACACACTCACACACGCACACACACACACACACACACACACACACACACACACACACACACACACACACACACACACACATTTCTCTGTCTATATCTGCAAAGACAGGTTTCTTGTAGGCCCCCTTCCCTTCTTTTTTGTCCTCCTCATGTCGTATTCCTCCTTTGTGTCCCCTATTTCTCCAAGTGACGTCTTCTTCTGTCTCCCACAGCAACACCATGGTGATGAGCGGGCCACTGTCATGTCCGGCGCCTCTGTTGTGCACATCCCTTCACCCCTCTCTCTCGTAAATAACTTTCCCTCCTTTTTTATATCTTTATCTTTCCCCCGTTTTGTGGACATTTTATCATGCTGAAATGGTCCAGTACTGATTGACTGTAGCTGGGCTGCAGAGCCCAAAGAGATGCTTGTTAAAGCTTCAGCATGACATATATGTAGAGATGACTTGCATTCCCTCTGTTACAGTGGGAGGCAGCAGACTTTGCTGTGAAGTGAGGCAATATGAACTGATCTTATTTAGTTTCATGGTGCTTATTATGGGATGGACGTAGGCCTCATTCAGAGATGACGCTTTAGGGAGACTTCGGACCTCATGACCATATTTTCAACCAAGGTCATTAATGTAACCCGTCACCCTTTGCTCTTTTCCTTGCATTAGTTCAACAGTTAAGGGCTACCTGCCTCCACAACTTGGGAGCGAATGAAGTAGTAAAAGCATGTAGAAACACGACTGCTGTGCATGCGCACACTCACACTGCACAGGCATCTCTGCCAACAAAGAGCTGAATGCACTGCTGTGTATAAATGTGTGTTGAGCGTGTGCATGAATATTATGGGATGGCGAGCAGCGGTGTTGTCAGGCAGGGAATGGGGGTGGCAGAGAGGGTGGTGAGCTGTGTGCACATGGGGGGAGGGGGCAGAGGGAATGGACGACCCATGTATTTTATGGAATGATGGTGTTAGGTGGTGATTGGGGAGGGGGCTGCAGCTTGTGTGAGGTGGAAAGATAGCTGTGCATATGGGATATGGAAAGAGTAGGAGGAGGTGTTGGTGACGACGTTTCACAGGAGTGCGTGTGCACGAGCATGCATACATGTGTTAGGGGCATTTAAGCGATAGGAGCAGACAACGGCCAGACATAGGCTTTTGTTGCTATGCAATCTGCATGTACTGCAGTAAAGCAAATAATGCAGAGTGGACATATGAGCAAAGGAAGTAATGTATGGCCACCAGGATCAGATTATGACAGCTCATTTCCAACTCATTTAATGTATGTACTGAGCCCACTGTCCAGATACAGTAATCCTGGTGGATGCACTAGACCAGAATTAGGTCAGTGCATTTATATAAAAAAAGAAAGGTTTTCACTGAGATTTTAAATGTTGTGAAGAAACAAAAGGCATCAGTTAAAGAAACATTCCTGTTCAAAAAAGTGAGTGAACCAACAGTACTGGTTTTCACTGGGACAAAAAAATGTATTCACAATCATAATTGTTGATGAATGCTGAGGTGAACCCAAAAAGTTTGGATAAAAATTTGATCAAAATCATGAGTTTTATACTACATATGATACCTACAGGTGGAGTGTAACAGAAAATGATACTACCTGAAGCTGAAATTAATGAGATTATGTTCTATTGTTGTACTACCAAGCCAACACAAATCAAAGTGAGGTAATAAAGAAATGTGATCTGAAATTGTAATAGCAATGAAAGGAAGCATGCTTAGATTGAACAAGGGCACTTTCAGTACTTTCTCTGAGCTCTGGGGTTATTAAGTATCAGAACTTGCCAAATTGTCATGTTCTTTTGAAACCTTCAGTAACAAAAAACACTGAAATTATCCTGCCATGTAAGATCTTTTGGCAAGTATCTTACAGATTCTTATACCCTAGCAAAACATTTTAGCATCAGCACTCCTCAAGTCTTTTTAATGTACAGGCCTCAAGAGCTAAAATCTTATGTAATTTAGGTAAGTTCAGAGGGAGAAAAATCCATGGGATATGTCACATTTGACTGTTTTATATGGGAAAATTCAATCTTTGAAATTAACACTTTCCTGTATCTCAGTTTCGGAAAAGTGTCAGTCTTTGTATTTTCTGCTTCACAGACAGTTGTGAAAGCAAAATTTTGCAGTAATTTAGCTTTGGCCTTCACCCAGCTACATTAATCAGGGGTCACCAGAACAATACATGGACTGTTTCCTCATGCAGTATGTTAATGAGCGTTTACTCATGTTGAACACTGTATCTCGGGTGCATGTCTGTCCTCTTTATTCAACTCATTGCACAACCGGGTGCTCTTTAAAAAAAGGAGTGTGGACCAAACAAAACCTGCTGAGCCACGATGTCAAATTAGATCTGAAAGTGTAACCACCTTTTGAGTTACTGTCAGACAAGGGTCTGTTTAGCTACACAGTGCTAAAAGATTCAGCTGGTATGTTTGGTTTATTCACCTGATACCTCAAGGGTGCTTTGTGTAAAAATCCTTTAGTGTCACATCTCAAACACTCTTCAATAATGTCTTTGATTATCATGTTTTTATTCATTTTAATGGGTGTCCGATATAAAGACGCTTTTAGTCGTCTTTATGAATTACAAATGAGACTTGAAGGCAACTTGTTGTGTTTGTCCAAATCAATACACAGACCTTTCACCTGCATCCTACAATAGACCAACAGTCACTTGAGTCTTTACACACCTGTTGGCTTTCTTTTTAAAACCTAAAGGACCAGGGCAATCCAAACATGGATCCCAGTCATTTTGGTCAATGCAACAGGAAGATTTGAATGAGAGTAGTTTCAGTTTCCAGCAGCGATGACACTGCTGTGACAGGAGGCCTCTTCCTGTTTCAGTGATGCTGAGCAGCATTGTTGGCATCGTTGTAGTAGCCTCTTTGACACACATCCAGCTCTGATCTGCACACTGTATACACACACACACCGTGGGCATGTAGTCCACCTGCGTGAGGAGGATCACGAAGAACAAAATGGAAGGCTCTTTGACTTCTTGGCATACTCACACTCACTCTCAGGTGGGTAATGAGGAGTATTATGGTCTGTCACCAGTGGACTTGAGCTCCCTTGGAGGACATGTGACTGTTTTTTTTTTTTTTTTTTTGTCTTTTTGAGAGTTGTATATTATGGGATGTATGCTGCTACTGCTGGAGTATTATGGTCTGTCGAGAGAGGAGGGAGGGGGTGTCACCATGACAACGGGGTTGCTACGGGGGCTGGGACTACTAGTGGAAAGGGGAAGGAGTGTGCATGCTTTGAGCCTGGTGCATGCACATGTCTAGCGGTGGTAGTGTACGTGCGTACGCGCGCGCGCGTGGTGGAGGGGGTGGGGGCAGGCTGAGTATTATGGTCTGTCCGTTGCGAGGTAACTATGCAGAGTCCTGTGTGTGAGTGTGGGAGGGGGAATTATTATGGGATGTCTGCCCCCTTTGTGTGTTTGTGAGGATGTTAGCTAAGCTGTGCCTGTAAGGTAGGGGGATAGAGAAGAGGGGGACGGAGCAACGTGTTTTGGGTCACTGACGGCTCATTTCTTTAATTTCGCTGATCATTGGCTCAGCTGGCTTAATGAATAAACACTTAGTGACAACAACTGCCGCCCAAACCGCTTAACTTGTGTCGAGACAGAGAGTACACCTCGACCCGGGACCACACTGTACAGTAAGTTTTTAATGTGCCAAGGTAGGCTTTCAGTGCCTCAACTTTTCTTTCATGTATTGTTTTCACTCGACTGTGCAACTTGCTGCTCATACTTAAAGGGACGTTGGGTGTCACTTGTTCTTTCACTCTTGTGTTGACAATTATCAGTGAAAAAAACAATGCAAAAGCGTGGATAATCTAGTTATTCAACTTATTTAAGCGTGCAGGTGATGCAATTAAATAATTAGACACGAGCAATGACTGGTTACCAACCTGCACCATGTATTATTATTTATTTTTTCCAGCACCCTCCACCCCCCTCCCTTCCTGGACACCCCCAGTCCATTCTCCAACAGTCCCACGTCATTTTCCCTCCCTCGCCGACCGAGGAGCAGCAAGGTTTAGGGGGGGGGACCAATTCGACCAGTGAGAAATAAAATAGAAACGCTGGGAGAATGTCGGGCAGCGAGGATGAGAGGGAGGACTTTGGAGCCGCGGAGGAGCACTCACTTCTTCACGGTAAGCTCGCTTCTGTTTTTTTACGTCTCTCTTACGCCTCCTCCTCCTCCTCCTCCTCCTCCGAAGGAGAAGGTCCATCTCTCGCTGCTGTCACTTAAGCTCGCGCTGGCTAACAGTAGCTTCTATGCTAGGACTAGTGAGCTCGAGCCGCCCGTCACTCGCCATAATAGATTAGTTAGCTAACTTGTCAGGCAAATGTTTACAATTTTATTTTCTTTATTTTGACCCCCCCTGGTTTCTTACACCTTGCACGTGCTTTCTTGAGTGCGAAAGTGAACTGTCAAAGTTTCAAAGACGGAGAACAGACAAGTTTGAACCTTCGCTGTTGTGGCATTCACAGCGGACTCCGTGTGCTTATGTGTGTGCGCGCGCGTGTGCGTGCACGAACATGTGCCAGGTCGTGCCAGTGCGCGCGCGGTCTGCTCCTGTTCTCTCTCTGGCCTGCAGCAGCAGTGCTCCCCCTGTCCCTGTGCACAGGACTGTCTTCTCCAGCTCATTAAAAGCCCGTCATCCCGCAGGTGAAGACGAACCAGAGGATGCTGTGTCTGACGTAGACGAGGCACCAAAGTCCAAGAAGAAGAAGAAAGCGAAGAAGAGCAGCCGTGAGAGTAGGAGCAGCAAAAGGCAAAGACCATTCAGAGAGGCAAGTTTAAAGAATTTTTAACGTCTTGAGGGGTACATTGTTGCATGCATTGATTCACTGTGTATGTGAAGTTTTGATTAAAGACCCATGTGTTCCCTCTGTGTTTGGTGCCCAAAAGCCTATTAGAATGATGTCTTGATTTAGAGCTGCAAATATTAATAGAGTCATTGATTAGTTGTCTCCCACCTCTTTCAGTGATGAAATAACACTGCAGATAAATTGTGGACTGATTCACATTTGCTGTCATGTGCATAAGAGTAATTGGGAAAAACAGACAGTGAGGCATCTTTTTAGAAAGGCATATCCAGAATGATAGAAACGTACGATTCATTCATGATTTTGCTTTGAAAGTAATAGAAAAGCTAGCTGACGTCTGCGTTTCAACTAATTATCTGTCAATACATCAAGTAAATAGGGATGGGTACCAAAGTAGGCACTTTTATAGGTACTGAATGAAGTCTGTCAGTACCCACTTTCGATTCACGTAAAATCAATGTGAAAGGTACCAATCCTCAAAAGCACACCCTGACCAATTTAGCTTCATGGACCACCAAGTAATTCTCTGGCTTTTTTGTTGACCTTAGAGTTCTGGCAAAATATCATTATTTTCAATGGTAACTAAAGGACTTAACTGTGTCATATCTTATAGTTGAATAAAATTGACATAAGCACCTGTGACTTTGTACTATTTGCTGAACGTTCTTTGTCTTGTAGGAGTTGCCAGTCAGCCCCCCAGAGCACCTTATTGGAGTAGAGACAGCAGAGAGAGATGCAGACGAGGGAGGTGTGCGGTCAGAGAGTGAAGGAAGTGATTATGCCCCGGGGAGGAAAAAGAAGAAGCGCTCAAGCTCGGCCAAAGACAAGAAGAAAGCAGGCTCAGCAGCAGAGAAAGGAGGTTCATCCAGCTCCAAGAGCAAACGAAAAGACCCAGAACCAGAAGATGATGAGGATGATGACGATGATTGCCAGGTAAAGTATATCCGGACTTATACGAAGCGTGCATTATTAGTTTCTTCATGACACAAAATCATTCTATGTTTGCCCATCTGACCCTGTTTTCTTCCATTTCAGCCTAAAAGCTCAACACAGCTGCTTGAGACCTGGGGCATGAAAGATATTGACCATGTCTTTACTCAGGAAGATTACAACTCCCTCACCAACTATAAGGCCTTCAGTCAGTTTGTCAGGTGAGCATTACTTCTGTATAAACAATAAATATTATCATTAACTTCTATGATGTCATTAAGGATTTGAATGAAAAAATAACTCCTCAAAATGTTATGTCCTCAGGCCTTTAATTGCAGCTAAGAACCCTAAAATTGCCGTTTCCAAGATGATGACATTAATGATGGCTAAGTGGCGAGAATTCAGCACCAACAACCCTCTTAAGGTATTTCCAGCTCTGAACAAGATTACCAGTCTGACTCTCATGAATGGGACCTGTGATTCACATGTTAAGCCCTCTCATGTGTTGGACATCCGAGAAGGGAGTTTCTCACTTTATGCTCTGTCCTCCTGCAGGGTTGTGCCTCTGCCAATGCAGCCTTGGCAGCTGCCAATGTGGCTGCAGCTGTTGAGAACATGGTTGTGGCAGGGACAGATGAAGGGGCAGAAACCAACACTGCTGCCTCACCCCCACCTGCTCCTGCCCCTGCTGCTGCTCCAACACCTGCTGCAGCCCCGACAGCCCCAGCACCTCCACTGCGCAAGGCCAAGACCAAAGAGGGCAAAGGTAAAGTATGATAAATGTGGAGTGTGATAAAAAGAACTTTAATGCTCTTTTTTGATGTCTTACTTCTTAAGTTGCTTTCTCAACTTTTTCATTTATATTCTCTCAGGTCCAAATGCTCGAAAGAAGTCAAAGCCTACACCTAAACCCACACAAAAGCCCAAACCTAAGAAAGTGGCTCCACTCAAGATAAAACTAGGGGGACTCAACAGCAAAAGAAAGCGCTCCTCTGTAAGATACGCCTTACGTCAGTCTCTGTAACATCAGCTTAATCACCATGCAACCTCTTATTTTTTTTATTTTTCTCAATGTCTCTTCTCCGATTGCTTCTCTTCCAGAGTGATGAAGATGAACCAGACGCTGACAGTGACTTTGATGATGGAAGCTTCTCCGTGTCTGATGGCTCAAACCGTAGCAGCCGCCCAAAGAAGAAACCCAAGAGTGCAAAGAAAAAGAAGAAAGGTTGATATGGAAATGTTAAAAAAGCTGTACTCTTCTTTTTGTGTCAATACTGAGCAATGATTTAGAAACATACAGCAACTTAACACAGGAGGTTTTTGCTTTGTTGAGTTAGATCAAGGTGAAGGTCACTGCTCATTATGTATCCTGGTCTCTGTATGTTATTTCCTCTGGTTATCTGTGGACCTCCTCTCGCAGTGGAGACAGAGGATGGCGATGGATATGAGACAGACCACCAGGACTACTGTGAGGTGTGCCAGCAGGGCGGGGAAATCATTCTGTGTGACACCTGTCCCAGAGCTTATCACATGGTCTGTTTAGACCCCGACATGGAGAAAGCACCAGAGGGCAAATGGAGCTGCCCGCACTGTGTGAGTACTTTCAATTCATCTCTCACAAAAAGTCAGGGATACTCGGCTTTCATATTAGATTTAAGAATGCACCCAAAACGTGATCTATACCTTACCAGGTGAACTTAATCTGACCTCTAAACTTCTAAAAGCACGTATTCAGCTGTACAGTGTTGCAGTACCTACTGCACAACATGCCTCAGCAGACGAAAATTGACTTGTGAAAAGTGTGCGACTTTGCTGTGCAACTGAAATTGATGCACACTGAAACACTGATTTTTTTTTGTACACTCGTGTTTGTATATGCTGCTCTGATGAAATTAATTAGTAGCATAGGAACAGTCTGAATAGCAATTTCAAAATATTTTGTAAAATTTATTTGTCCTCTGCACCCCCCACCCTTCGACCCTTTGCTCCTCCATATTCTTGCCCTCCCCACCACACGTGCCCCCCCGCCCCCATTTCCTCTTCTTGTCCCTTCCCTCCCACCCCCTTCACTGTGGCTCCACACGCAAACATGCACACGCACGCNCCCCCCACCCCCTGTGCTCTTGAAAATCACCCCATACCCCTCCCCTTTTTTTTTCCTCTGACTCCGTTCCGCATACCTTCCCTGCCTCCTCCCACCCCCATGAACACACCACCTCCCTCCCCTTGTCTGTAATTCTGGCACCAGGAGAAGGAGGGAATCCAGTGGGAAGCCAGGGATGATCTCTCTGAGGCTGAAGGGGAAGATGAGGAAGATGGACGGGATGACGGGGTGGAGGAAGAAGATGACCACCACATTGAGTTCTGCAGGGTGTGCAAGGATGGAGGGGAGCTGCTTTGCTGTGACACCTGCCCCTCGTCCTACCACATACACTGCCTCAACCCCCCCTTGCCGGAAATCCCCAACGGAGAGTGGATCTGCCCCCGCTGCAAGGTGAGTGCTGTGCTCTGGTGTGATGAGTCTGCGTGTGTTTTTGTGGGCAAGCACTGGAATGCAGATTCCATCCTGTGCTCGCCTACAGTACTCAAGATAAACCATGACAGTCTTTTCTTCAGTCCATATTTTTCTGCTTTTTATGTCTTTCTATGTCACTGTTTGTGTTTCATGTATGAATAAAAATCTTAACAGGTATGATCTACTACTGCTCACAGATTGTCAGGCTTTTCTGAATGAAATCTTTCTCAACAGTGTCCACCAATGAAGGGCAAAGTCCAGAAGGTTTTAACATGGCGATGGGGAGATCCACCAGCTCCCACACCTGTCCCTCGGCCTGCTGACCTTCCTGCTGATGCCCCTGATCCCCCTCCCCTTGCAGGCCGCAGGGAGAGGGAGTTCTTTGTCAAGTGGTGTAATATGTCCTACTGGCATTGCTCCTGGGTGCTGGAGCTACAGGTACCACACACTCTCTGGAGCTGTGTCCCTCTGTGGACAAGAATCCCAAATTATCTGCACACTTCAAGCACAGACCAACACAAACTGAGTATCCCAGCATGAGACAATTTTTTCTTCCTCTTGTTGCTTCTCAGTTGGAACTGAACTGCCAGGTGATGTTTCGAAACTACCAGAGAAAGACCGACATGGATGAACCACCACCTGTGGATTTTGGGGGTGAGGGTGATGATGATAAAAGCACCAAGAGGAAGAACAAGGACCCTCTCTTTGTCCACATGGAGGAGGAATTTTGTCGATTTGGAGTCAAGATGGAATGGCTGATGATTCACCGGGTCCTCAACCACAGGTGAGACAAATATGATGTCCTGTGACTGTGAGGTTGTACTATATTGGAGCTGTACTCAAAACGAAATTCCTCAAAAATTTTGAAACAATCCAACTGAGTTAGTATTTGACAAATTTGATTGCTGATTAATGTTTATTGTTTTAGTTACTTCCCTAAAAATTTAAGACAGAAGTGTGACAAGCCTACACAAAATTTCATCAGAACAACAATAGCTGCACTCACACTTGAAGAATACTCACAGTTTTTGTGTCATCATCATTGTCCTTTTTAATTTCAGTGTTGATAAAAAGAACAACATACATTACCTGATCAAGTGGAGAGATCTCCCCTATGACCAGTCGACCTGGGAGAGTGAGGACATGGACATCCCTGAGTTTGACCCCTACAGACAGACATACTGGAATCATAGGTATGCAAGGACCTGTGAAAACTGTTTGCATCCTTCTCTAATGATTTTGACCGTTGTTGATCTCATTAAATGTCATTTTTTGTCAAGGGAGTTGATGATGGGTGAAGAGGGCAGACCTGGTAAAAAGTTGAAGAAGGCTGTCAAAGTAAAGAAAGCTGAGAGACCTCCAGCTAATCCAGTTGTAGATGTAAGTACTTAAAACTTTTTCTTGTTATAATGACAGTCTTGGTGGGACTTACACGCACAGCAGACCAATAGATAATAAATAACAAAATGAGGAAATGCTGTTGGGTCTATTTTCTTTATAAAACAAAAGTAGCCTGAATGAGAATCTATGTGTGTTTATATCTGTTTTATATTCTTCATTACAGCCCACTATCAAGTTTGATCGACAGCCGGACTACCTGGACAGCACAGGAGGAACTCTACACCCGTACCAGCTGGAGGGATTGAACTGGTTGAGGTTTTCATGGGCTCAAGCCACAGATACCATCCTCGCTGATGAGATGGGGTTAGGCAAGACTGTGCAGACAGCTGTCTTCCTCTACTCTTTGTACAAGGAGGTAAGAAAGGCTCGTGACACTTAAATCATTGATTTTATTGCTGAGCTGTGGAGAGATAGTAGTAAACTTTGTGTAATAGCATTATTCATTGTTATAAGAGCACTATTTTGTTTGGATTACGAATTCTTGATTTGATGATTTTTAGGAGATGAATACAAAACAGGAATATATTTTAAGACTCTTGCACTGGAGCTTTTGTCCTGTCTGCCCTCCCCTGTCAAACTGTGTTAGGAGTTGAGGTTCAGACATATGACACAAATTAATCCTGCTCATAAAGGGGATGAGTCCTAAGTTGGGAACTTCATCCTAAAGGCACGGCAGAACAAATGCAGTTGTTCTAATATTTTGTAGGTTATGCAATGAACTCCCCATATTTCATTGTTTCATGCTCCCCTCTTTTATAGGGTCACTCCAAAGGTCCCTTCCTGGTCAGTGCACCCTTGTCTACCATCATAAACTGGGAGAGAGAGTTTGAGCTGTGGGCCCCTGACATGTATGTGGTGACCTATGTTGGTGATAAAGATAGCAGAGCTGTCATCAGAGAGAACGAGTTCTCCTTCGAGGGAAATGCCATCCGAGGCGGGAAAAAGGCCTCCAAGATGAAGGTAAGGAGAAGATGTTGGAAACAAATGAAGAGAAGTGAAGGTACTGGAGCTGGGAAGCACCAATTCTTAATATGAGTTACTAGTCAAACAAATCAAGTATCATGTAGTTATTGTTCAATCCGGTGAATGAGACACTTTTAGTACCTTTTTCACTATCTCAATAGTGAGCTGCAGTCTACTCACTGGTGAAACTGCAACATGTAAAAAGCAGAAGTAGTCTGTCTAATTATAGCTTTACAGCGCCCTCTTTGAATAAAACTGTAATATACTACCAAGTAAATAGACCCTGTGATTTGATCTAAAAGACGCTTTAACTTTAAAGAATAAAAGATCAGCAGAGGGTGATAGCATTAGGCTTGCTGAATTGGTTGAGTGCATTGGGTCTGGACTTCTGCACTAGTGGTTAAAATTACCTGAACCCTGTATAGCATTATCAGTTTTACCAGCAGAATATTAAAGGACACTAATATGAATGCTTCCAATTTGTAATAATTTTGGTTCTTAAACAGATAAACCGTAACTAATGTATTTCTTTCCCTGTTTGGGGGCTCAACTCACAAACACATCTCCTTGTGATTTACAGAAAGACTCAACAGTGAAATTCCACGTCCTGCTTACGTCCTACGAGTTGATCACCATTGATCAGGCAGTTCTGGGATCCATTGAATGGGCATGTCTTGTTGTGGACGAAGCTCACAGACTCAAGAACAACCAGTCTAAAGTAATTAAACTGATAACTTCCCAGGTTTTTTCCCCCAATCGTATGTTTTAAAAATCTCTGCTTCTAAATTCATGAATTTCTCTGCTTCCCTCCCTACCTGTTTTCAGTTCTTCAGAGTGTTAAACAACTACCCTCTGCAACACAAGCTCCTCCTGACAGGCACCCCTCTCCAGAACAACCTTGAGGAGCTTTTCCACTTGCTGAATTTCTTAACGCCAGAGAGATTTAAGTCAGTAGCCGAGTTGCTCCTAATGTCTCCTTATTTGTGGCTGCAGAATTTGACAGACCAACATAGAGATGCATTTGTTTATCTTGTATTTATGCTTTGTTTCCTCTCTTCAGCAACCTGGAAGGATTTTTGGAGGAGTTTGCTGACATTGCCAAAGAAGACCAGATCAAGAAGCTCCACGACATGCTGGGACCACACATGCTCAGGAGACTGAAGGCCGATGTCTTCAAACACATGCCTTCAAAGACCGAGCTCATTGTGAGAGTAGAACTAAGCCCCATGCAGAAGTAAGTATAGGAAGAAGAAGCAAATGCCAGTTTATTTTCTTAGATTTGATCTACTCTAATTCTAAGGTCACTTATCTCCTAATTTAATGGATTTTCATCTTTGCTGTTTATCAGGAAATACTACAAGTTCATCCTAACACGTAACTTTGAAGCTCTGAACACTCGTGGGGGTGGAAACCAAGTCTCTTTGCTCAACGTGGTGATGGACCTGAAAAAGTGCTGTAATCATCCCTACCTCTTTCCTGCAGCCGCCACGGTATGATTCAATATTTTACCTTAGTATAAAAGATCCACATTCTTGCTATGGTACATTTGAAGTTATGTTTTGTGTATTGAAGTGATCAAGTACATTTAAATTGTATAACTCCTCTTTTTGCAGGAGGCACCAAAGCTTCCTAATGGCATGTATGAAGGCAATGCTCTGACCAAGTCTTCAGGAAAACTGCTGCTGCTGCAGAAGATGATGAGGAAGCTGAAAGAAGGAGGCCACAGGGTTCTTGTCTTCTCCCAGATGACCAAGATGCTGGACTTGCTGGAGGACTTCTTGGAGAATGAGGGGTACAAATATGAGAGAATTGATGGAGGAGTCACTGGCAACTTGAGACAGGAGGCCATTGACCGCTTTAATGGTGAACAATTAAATCATTCATAAGTTGGTTGAAAAAAGCTCCTGTAGCTTTCTACCTGTGTTATATTTGTCTTTCTCTGTGTCTTTCTTTTTCTGCTGCTGGTCCCTGCAGCTCCTGGTGCTCCACAGTTTGCTTTCCTCCTCTCTACCAGAGCTGGTGGTTTGGGCATCAATCTGGCGTCCGCTGACACGGTCATCATTTACGACTCTGACTGGAACCCACACAACGATATCCAGGTATGTGACCCCCTGACTGTCACCCCATTTCAAGAGCAATACTTATATTGAGTTGAATAACAGGCTATCAAAGGGTTTGTTCTAAATGTGTTTTCAAGGCATTCAGCAGAGCTCACCGTATTGGACAAAACAGGAAAGTGATGATTTATCGCTTCGTCACCAAAGCCTCTGTGGAGGAGAGGATCACACAGGTCAGTTTAACTACACATTCCTTTATAAACTAACCATGACAAGATTTTGTGATGACAACCTTGTGGCTTGCTTTTTCCCCACCAATGTTTTGATCTTCTACCAGGTGGCTAAGAAGAAGATGATGCTCACACATCTGGTTGTGCGGCCCGGCCTTGGCTCTAAAACAGGCTCCATGTCTAAGCAGGAGCTCGATGACATCCTCAAGTTCGGTACTGAGGAGTTGTTTAAGGATGAAGTTGGAGAGGGTGAGTTGATGGAGCTGAACCTTAAAAATTATGCTCATCATGGAGTTATTTTCGTCTTTCTTCTGACTGCTCTGTCCCATACCCCTCTATTTGTAACTCAGATGAAACTGTTTTGATCAACAAATGGCCACGTAATAGAAATAAATATTGTTCTCTGCATTTAGCTCAATGAAATGTAACACAGATTTGAACTCTGATACTTATTCAATCAATATGTTGTGAGTCTTCTTAATAAATATTGTCCATAACTAGCAAAGCAATGCATGTAATGAGACGACAAGCAAAAATAGAAATTGTTCGATTCCATACACCATGAAGAGAAGATGAAGTCTCTACTTCTATATTTTAACTTGACTTATCCTGGCTTTAGGAGATAACAAGGAGGACGACAGCAGTGTGATCCACTACGACGATCATGCAATTGACCGTTTACTGGACAGGAACCAGGATGCCACAGATGACACCGAACTCCAGAGCATGAACGAATACCTCAGCTCCTTTAAAGTGGCCCAGTATGTGGTCAAAGATGAAGATGATGAGGTATGAGTGTCTTCAAAAAGTGTTTTTTGATTTAAATAAAGGTGAAAGTCTTCCTCATGAAAAGGAATGGGAAACCTGCACCTGTTTTAAATGTCCTAAAGTGTTTGAAGTCAAATTTTAGTCATTAGAACAACTTTCACTGATGCCATGCTATTGTTCAGTTTATAGTTCAGATGGCATTTCTGTTTTTTTCAGTTTTGGAAAACTCAATCCTCGTGCTCTATTTTGCATTGCTGGTGTGTGACATTGCACTTTTTTTTGTCCCTTGAGGAGGAGGAGCCAGAACGAGAGGTGATTAAGCAGGAGGAAAGTGTTGATCCTGACTACTGGGAAAAGCTGCTCCGTCACCACTACGAGCAGCAGCAGGAGGATCTTGCTCGTAATCTGGGCAAAGGCAAAAGAACCCGAAAGCCAGTTAATTACAATGACGGCTCCCAGGAGGACCGAGGTATAAGACAGGGTACAGAACAACATATAATGCAACCTTTTCTTGTGTGTGTTTGCTGTGCAGTGCTGTTGATGGGCCCGTGTGGTGTTCATGTTAAAAACCCAGTGAGTGCATGGCATGAGGTTTGTTTCTGTTTGTAGTTTGAGACTGGATGAAGATATTAGTTTTGTGTTTGTGTTTGTGTATTGTTAAGAAATTATAAAATTCTGTTGGCTCAGCTAGTTTTACAATAGCGTTCAAGAAACAAAGAGCAGAAGCAAATTTTGCAGAACATGTTTTATTTGATGGTAGAATATATATTATGGAATAATACAGTGTTTTTGATGAAACAGGCAAAACAGATCATGTTTGATTATCAAAAGAAATCTTCCTTTTTGCTATTGTTAGTCTAAATTAGTGTGGTTTCAGTTGTAATTAACTGAACTTAGTAGACTTTTTGATTTGCTCTTTAGAGTGGTTCTTTAAAAAGTTTGTTTTAAAGCAACAGTGCCCTCTGCTGGCTAAAAGCATTGTTGCAATTTTATTTGTAGCTGCAGCTACAATGTGTGAAGGTTTTAGGACGCTCTTATCCTGCCAATCACAAGAAGAGTGAAAGCTCTTTGCTCTTTTGTTTCCCCCCTCAATGTTTCTCTGTCTTTGCTTCCCTCAGACTGGCAGGAGGATCAGTCTGATAACCAGTCTGATTACTCAGTGGCTTCAGAAGAGGGAGATGAGGACTTTGATGAGCGAAGTGAAGGTAAGGCTCATGGTTTTCACTGCTCCTGTGAGAGCGGAGGTGTGTTTATCTGTGATGGTGAGATGGACTATGAAAGATGCACTCTTAATATTTGAACAGGCGATAAACTGTAAATGTGCCTCTGATATGAGAAAGTTGTTCCCAGCAATGTTAGAAACATAATTGTGGATCTTCCTGTTAACAAGGAGTCTCCACTGTTTGATCATCAGTCTTTTCATCTACTAATATCCTCAAACTATATCCACAGATTTTCTTTATGATTCAGATGAGAGCTACAACATCCTCATAGACAACATCAGCATCTACTCAGGGAACAAGAGTTGTTGCTGCATCATCTGTTCTCAGCGTAGAAAGAAGAGAAAAGATAGAAAGAAAAAGAAAAAAGATGAAAAGAGAAGGCGGAAAGTAGAGAAACAGAAGAAGAAAATCAAAATGAAAGGCTCTGCTGCCCACTAGACCATCTTCTAGCACCTAAATAGATTAATTAATGTTCTTACCAATGGTTAAGTTGTTTTGAGATGCACTAAAGTCTGTTTACAAGAAGCACCGTCGATTTTTTCCCCAAACAACCTATACACTGTTCACATTTCTGTCAATATTTATTCTGTTTATTCAGTTGTTCATTCCTAAGCTCAAAAGTATTGATTATGTTGCATTGTTATATCTGTGTTCATGTAATTATGGATCTGTAACCTATATTCAATTAAATGAAACATATCATAGCAGTGCTTTCAGTCAAAAGCTTCTTGAATACAAAAGTTGTTGAAAGTGCAAAGAGGTTTTGGAAAGGGAAAGCTTCAGCAGAATCAGAGTTTTCTGTGATGACCTGTAAGTGTAACACAAGCACTGAGCCACTTTCAGACGCCAAGAATCCAAATCATGATACACGGACATACAATTTGATTTTCAACCTTTCATTTAATGGCTTAAGTTAAACCTTGAAGTCAGCTTTTTTTTTTTTCTCTTAGCTAATGCCCGCAGACCAAACCGTAAAGGGCTGAGGAACGATCGGGACAAACCTCTGCCTCCACTGTTGGCCAGAGTGGGTGGGAACATTGAGGTAAATTTCAACAATTTTTTTGGTCTCATTGCTATAATCATATTTTTCATATTGAGTTTGAAATGTTTGTATTGTTCTTTGCAGGTTTTGGGCTTCAACTCTCGGCAGAGGAAGGCTTTCCTGAATGCAGTGATGCGTTATGGGATGCCCCCTCAGGATGCTTTCACCAACCAGTGGCTGGTCAGGGATCTTCGAGGGAAGTCCGAAAAAGAATTCAAGTGAGTCTCAATGCTCTGATGATCCAGTATATTTAGAACCTTTTTTCCACAATCATTATGAGCATGAAATGATGGTTTCAAAATCCTTTCGATCCTCTCGATCTTGTTGGAAGATTTCTTGAATTCAGTTCTGTTATTTAGATGAAGTACTTTGAAGTTTTGTAAGGGTTGTGCAGCATGTTACATGTCAGGAATGGGGTTGACAACAAAGAAATATTCTGAAATAAAAACCACATATGTATGAGACACTTAGTTAAGCAACACTTAGTTAATGCAGAGCAATAATTTTCTAAATGCTAGTATAACCAGCTTCATATTGACTATTAACAACTTCATCTTTGTTGTTTGCACAAAGACCCCTGAACCTTTTATTCCTTTGAATCTGGTTTATTCATCATATGTTTGAAATGATCTGCAGGGCCTACGTATCTCTGTTCATGCGTCATCTTTGTGAGCCTGGAGCTGATGGAGCTGAGACCTTTGCAGATGGCGTACCGCGTGAGGGTCTATCCAGACAGCACGTTCTTACTCGTATTGGTGTGATGTCTCTGATAAGGAAAAAGGTAATACAACATATGTTTACATAATAAAAAATTTTTTTCATCCGTCTACATTTGAACATAATGGCTGAGGACTGTGCTGACTGGATTTCATGTTGATTAACAGGTGCAGGAGTTTGAGCACGTGAACGGTCAGTGGTCGATGCCCTGGATGGCCGAACTGGAGGAAAACAAAAGAGCAGCAGCTTTGGCTGCAGGGGAGGACCCAAAGACTCCCTCCACTGGGACTCCTGCAGACACTCAGCCCAACACACCTATACCGGGTACATCCACTCATTAGACTCAAATTTGACAAAGAAATTTGCCATCAGAAATACACTTCCATTTCGGTTTCTAATGCATTTACTTCAGCTGGACTCTAAAATAGATATTTCCTGCATAATAAGAGCCACAAAAGACACATACAACATGTTGCAAAACTGCTCCTGTTGATCCTCTCATTAAAGCATTTATGTTTCCATCAATCTCTAACACCAACAGCAGATGTTTTACCTCATTTTCACCCCGAATAAAAGCATGTAAATTCACATTGAAACCCTTTCTAGAGTTAAAAAAGTTTCTTTTTTCTGTGTAGTACATAAATATCTGTCATGTATCGGTTTCCTCAAGTACCTCTTGAACATCAGTGTGTTATGTGAGCAGAAAGTTTTGACTGTTTTTTTTTTCACTCATTCAGCCAGAAGGTCTCAGACATGTTATTAGTTTTACTCACAACTATATGAAGACAAAACATGGACTTAACCTCGTGTCTTTTGTTTTTTCAGAAGATTTATCAAAATCTGAGGACAAAGAGGACTTGAAGAAGGAGGCTGAGGATATGAAAGTAGCCAAGAAGACAGATGATCCAGAGGTAAATTCAGCTTTGATATCCAGATCACACTCTTTTGTTTTTCAGTCTAAACACTTAATAAGTTCTTGGGTCTTTAAATTCTCTTAATGTGAAACTGACGTGTTTCTTTATCACCCAGATTATTGAAATCCCAGATGAATCTGAAAAATCTCCTATCCCCGAAAAGAAGGGAGAGGGAGACTCAGCTACAGGAACAGAGGAGAAAGAGAAAGAGAAAGAGAGAGGAGATGGAGAGGAAGGAAAAGAAAAGGAAGCTGAAGATGCAGTGAGGGAGATGGAAGAGAAAGAAAAGAGCTCAGAAACTGAGAGAGACAGTCCTGCTGAGGTCAAAGCTGAAGGTTCGGAGGGCAAGGATACAGAGGAGGACAAGTCTAAAGGTGAGGATGGGGTTGAAAACTCTTTCCCCTCTGTCACTTTACTGTATTTCTATTTATTGCTTTCTTATGGGGCTGCTTCTGTTTCAGCTGAGGAAGGAAAAGATGAGAAGATGGAAACAAGTTCACCAACAGAAGAGAAGAAGGGTACAAACACTCTTGCACTAACCCTCACACACAGTTGCAAATATATGTTCTTTTATTCTTTTTGTTGTTTCATTTATTAATGAAGCTATTTAAAAATGATCATCATTGTTTCCTTTGGCCTAAGAGGATATCACAAAACATTTTATTGTCTTTGTTTTGTCCTCAAATTACAAATAATTTTGCTGCCATAGAAGAGTAAAGACACTACAAATATGAACACTTCAGAAACCAGATTATTCTCCCTGTTTTCCCTTCAAAACTGAGACGCAAAGATAGTGTGTCTTGAGTTATGTAGATAGAATGTTTTTATTTTTCCTTACAGAGCAAAAAGAGGAGAAAGACATCCTGAAAACAGAAGAGTCTGGCAAACTGCAGAACGGGGAGAACACCAAAGAAGGGGGAGGAACAGCTGCACCGGTAGTTAACATCAGTGAAGAGAAGAAAAAAGCCACCAAGCAGAGGTTCATGTTCAACATAGCTGACGGAGGATTCACAGGTTAGCACTCAGGCACACAGGAACACCACTTTCTTCACTCTATTTCTTGTTCCTTTCCCCTGACCTCTCTCTCCTCCTTCCAGAGCTGCACTCTTTGTGGCAGAATGAAGAGAGGGCAGCCACCGTCACTAAGAAGACCTTTGAGATTTGGCATCGACGCCATGACTACTGGCTACTGGCTGGGATCATACAGTATCCTTTTCCTGTCCAAGAATCATATCTGACTGTTTACAAGTTTCCCAAATACAAGTAATAACAAAGCTGAACTCTTAATTTAAAAACTGATCAGGCTCCCAGAAGATGCAAGTATTGTTCTTCTGTAACTAAACTTTAAAACTTGTGTTTTATAGAACTAGAAAGAAATCCTATTTGTCATATTGATAATTTAAAAAAGTAAAAACAAGCTATGCCTAATATCACTTTTCTGAATTTGAGGTGGCAAAAGGATTAAACTTATCAAGCCCCCTCAGTCACAAACTCTTGTTTGGCCTATTATAGTTTTTAGCAAAGCAAATGTTGGGATTGTTGTTCGAACAGCACTCTTAAACCTGTTTTGGGATTTGATTTAGCTTTACATGAATATATTTTTTTGTGCACACCCTTCATGCCCTGTGATACAGAGAGCAAAAACCCTAGATATATTTAGATAAAAGGTGTGTCCCGTTTACTAGACAATCACTAAAGTAACAACCACTAACGTTATTGCATTTGACCACAGCATCTCTCAGACATGGCTATGCTCGCTGGCAGGATGTGCAGAACGATGTGAGGTTTGCCATCCTCAACGAGCCCTTCAAAGGGGAGATGAGCAGAGGAAACTTCCTGGAAATCAAGAACAAGTTTCTGGCCCGCAGGTTTAAGGTGAACTGAGCACCATCACGTTTCCCATCTCTGTGTGTGTGTGTGTGTGTTTGTGTGTTTGTGTGTTTGTGTGTGTGTGAGTGTGTGAGTGTGTGCTCCATGTTGGTCTGTGTTTTGTACATCTCACAGAACATGTTGTCTTTCTTTGTCGACTGTGAAGTTATTGGAGCAGGCGTTGGTGATTGAGGAGCAGTTGCGCAGAGCAGCGTACCTCAACATGACAGAGGACCCGGCTCACCCCTCCATGGCTCTCAACACTCGCTTCAGTGAGGTGGAGTGTCTCGCTGAGTCCCACCAGCACCTCAGCAAGGAGTCCATGTCAGGAAACAAGCCTGCCAATGCAGTCCTACATAAAGGTAAGACATGTTCGGGCAAACAGGGTATTAAGAGGGTAATAACAAATGGAAACGGTTAAGGCGTGAACACTTTCATGCCGCAAAAACCACACAGTGATTTTTTTGCCAGGTGTTATCTGGTCCTCATGATAGTTTTCGAACCTTAAATTGACACAGATTTTCATTGTTGTAATCATAAATTTGTCTAACCCAGTTCTCAAACAGCTTGAGGAGCTGCTGAGCGACATGAAGGCCGACGTCACACGTCTCCCTGCAACCATCGCCAGGATACCTCCTGTGGCCGTACGGCTGCAAATGTCAGAGAGGAACATCCTCAGCCGATTGGCCAGCCGCGGCCCTGAAGTCACTCCTCAGAACCAGTCACAGACCTCACAGCAGATGCAGATGCCGCGCTGAGCAATCACCCTCCACTCAGTTCTCCCTCAGAGGCCAGCTGCCCTCACCTCATCTCCATGTAGCAAACGTCCTCCCCCCTCAAACATTGTGTACAGCACAGCCAGGTTAGTCCTCCCCTTCTGCACTCACAACCCAACTACAGACTCAGAAGACCATCAGCTGTGCTGCTGGACTTTGACCTCACTTGACAAACAACAGATGAACGATGGGATCGAAGGGGAAATCACTTTTTGTGGTAGACCTCTGGGATTCAGATCTAACTCCTTTAACCTGAACACTGTTGACCTGTGGGACGCTTCACTGACCTGTCCTGTTTTCTTTACAGCAGGGTCTAACGTGTGTTTGTAACTTTGTGTAACATGAAGCTGAAGAAGCTTGAAGGGAGACAAAGCAGCATGTTTGGAGTATACCGGTGCTTTGTAGTATTTTTCAGATAAAAGAATTCAAGGAGTTTAAATGTGCTCATTTTCACATGTAGAAACTTGTGAAGGTTTTTTTTAAAAGTAGTTCTAATGTCCTCACTCAAATGTGTGCGTAAGGAGAGAAAGATGATGTGATAATGAGCCTATGTGTTTGTATCCTGTCTGTAAAATAAGGCATATTAATGTGCACCTCTACTGCAGAAAGACTCGTAACACCGGGAGACTGTTAGTCACTTTTCTATCAGTTTGTTGGATCTGTTACCTCCTGACTCTCCATCCCAAACATACCTGTTTCTCATCAGGTGATCCAGGATCAGCTCACTGTGCTCCTCAAGTAGAACTTTGACATTCCTATCTGACTGCACCACAGGTCGCTTCCTGGAAACTCTCCTGTGTTTGTCTGAAATACAGACATGTAATAGCTCTCCAGCATTTTGGTACATGGGATGGTTTTTGTGAATGATGGAAAGCTTAACTTAATTTAATTTCTTACTGTCTTTTGTTATGTTGTTACATGACTGAATTTTATTATTATGGTTGCCACCTTTCGTCATTGCTGTTTGTTTTTATTGACTACAATAAAATGTTGACGGTTTTTAAGGTTTCTTTAGGTATTATAAATTCTTTCAGTTATGTATTTGAAAATATTTTCTTTACAAATACTTAGAGTTTTGACCAACTACCGTCTCAAGTGAACTGCATGTGTTGAGGTGAATATCAGAAGTGGAGTCGTCCATCCTCAAATACACTTTTCATGTTTCACACGAGACTCGTCAGTCCAAGGTAGTTCATCTGACATTGAGGAAGGCTTTAATATTGACACTTATTTACTGAAGGGATGCAATCCTTTGTAAAGATTTAAAACCTGTGATTAAGCTCAATAGAAAAATGTTAACTGAGCTTTGAAACTGACTTGAGAGTCAGCTCATTTTGTCATAGACTCCTGTTTAATAGGAGTTGCCCCTGTTATTAGTTCCAGCATTCAGTGTCTGAGCAGCCTGAGCTCCTGTGCACTGATGTTTCTGTAGTTTTCCTTAGGTACTGTTTACCTTTCCAACTTAGTCCAAGCATTAACACGACAAACATCATTGCACACTTTGCATGCATACCTTGGAAGACGAGGTGTAATTTTCATGGATGCAAATGTTGATTTTGCAGGGCAGAGGAACAGCTGGAAGTCAGCGCGTGGAGGAGCCGGAGAGAGGCAGCGCAGGGCGAGAGGAAAGAAAGAAAGGAAGGAACAGGCACATTTTCTCTGGTAGATACTGGGATAATTAAGGAAATTGTAGTAAATTACAGGGCGGGAGGATCGGCTGGGTTTGTAATAAAGTCTGATCTCTTATCAAAAGAGAGAGTTAGGGGCTAATCAGAGGGGCTGGGCACAAGAAGCCTCAGACAATAGGATGAAGGGGAACTAACTTGTAGTTTCTTCCAATATAACCTGGTTCTTTGTGAGCTTTACACTGAACGTCTAACAGAATTGGTTTATCGCAGCATTTCCTGACGCTGAAGAGCCTGGACTGCTTTTAAAGTCTCGTCTGAAAGGGTCCCGAACATGTCTTGTCGGTGAGTGTCTACTCTTGCTTTGAATCATGTAAATAATAATAATGAGCTTTTTTTGCTCTCTTGGATGCAGATATAGCATTAAGGAATAGTTTCTTCATTCTAAGGTGGTTAAACTTGTATTACAGGCACATATTTCAGTATTTAGTGTATTTTAGAAGATTTCCAAAGTAAATCTTAAAATTAGTCACATTTTAAATTGATAATCATTGATTTTTTTCTCAAATTCCATGATTTTACACGGAAAGACGTTGTAAAATTTGTAATGATAATATGAAGCAGTTCTTAGTGTTTCAGAGGCGCTCACTGACATCAGGTGATCTCTGGTTGATGGGACAGTGTTTGCACTCTTCAGGAGTTTCAGTTATGTTGCCCTCCCTGTATCTTACATTTTCTGTACCTCAAACTGTTGCCCCCCTGCCACAGTAAAGCAAATAACAACCTGCTAACCTGAGGAAATCTCTTAGATCTGAGTGCTTCACGGTGTTGAAAGCTCTGTTCTACGTTAGTCACCAATTTCTTGAACCCTTGAGTTGACAATGAGTTTTATGAGATTTGGTGATCTACAGAATCCACCTGCGTACTTACATTGTCGGTGGTAGCCCATACAAGAAGTACTTTGGTGATACTTTATTTCTATTCAACACAAAGGGTGTGTTACTTTAAATTTTTCAAGTGGCTCATCTGGTGGTTTTCTTCCAAAAGAAAATATGTTGTTCTTGAGCACAGAGGTGTTTTATTTTCAACCACAGCAGAAAAGCGCTGTGGAGGCCAGAGGGAACAAAACTGAGCAAATGTTTTACCTAAATGCATTTTAGTTTAAGTTTGTACCATAAACAATACATTCTTTGGTTTTTACCTGTACAAGGTACAATTTTGTTTATACCTGCTCCATACTCCTGAAATGATTCAAGGTAAAATCCTAACAGGGAAGTACCAGATTTCAGCTTGGCAGTAAAAAGATATAAAAGGTGTCATCATTGTTATATCACAGCCTACAAAGGCTCAACTGTGCTCAGAATAACTTTTAGAGAAGTACAACTGAGTTTCCCAGCTCTTCAACATCATCAGATTACTCATGCTCAGTCTAAAGAGAGGGAGGAGCACATGTTACTGTTCTTACACTTACAAAGCGGGAAGCAATGAGTGTGAAGATTTACCGACTTATTGCTTCTGCTATCAAGGACATAAAATATGTATTGATAGAAGATAAAAGCTCACTGTAAGCTTGACATTTAGTGTATGATCTTCGGCCTCTTTTTACATTGCGCACCCCTGTCACCAGTAACAGTAACTCTGTCATGTTTTACAGCATATACGGTAAATCTCTCACAATAGTGCGCATTACAACAGTGTATTGTGTTGCAACTTTGCAAATTAAGGGAACATTTGGTTGTCACTCAGGCTGTGAGAAAAAAAAATAGTGTGCACATCTGAGCTGCATAGCTGAAGTTAACCACGACCAACAACACCTGCAGGGCTGTTTGATTGTGAGAGCACAAGTGTGAGCAAGGAGGATCTTTACTCTCAGTTTTTTTACTAAAATACAACAGCACACAGTCCCTCACAGTTTAATACAGAAAACATGGGGAAAGTACAGAAATAGTGAAGTTATCCTGAATTGAAATCACATGACACCCTCACACCTCATACTTCATTTGCCATTCAAATATATTTGTTCGAGGACTGTTGCTCCATATCTTTGTGGCTTGAGTCTGACACGCACTGACAGAGTAGTCAAGCTTTCTTTTTATTTAGTGAAGCAGATCAGTGTTGCATTGTGGGGTATGTAGTAACTTGGGTGAGCCTCTTTGTACTTCTTTGAATGAAGACAGAAGATAGAAGAGAAAATACAAGTACATTTAAAAGACCCTTTCCTCCTTCAGTCAAAGTTAAAGTTGCAGCTTCAATGTGATGATAAGTTCACAGTTGCAAATGTTTACCAGCTGAAAGTAGCGTCGCACACACACACATATATATATATATAGAGAGAGTGTGGGGAAGACAAGCGCAAATAAGGAAGTGCTTTGTGACTTTGACCTTTTTGGCTGAGCCTTTTCTCTCTCAGACACACACACATACACACACGCTCATACACACCTGGAAGTATAGAGCAAACAGACAATAGTAGCAGACAGGTGGGCAGACAGAGAGGAAAAGCTTTACATGTAGCTGACTCAGAAACCGTGTGGGATTGTCTTTAAAGAGCCTCAAACACTTTCATTTTCTGGATTTTTTCACTCTTCAGCCACAGTGGATTTGCAGGACAGTGATTCAACAGCTTCATGGAACCAGCTGAACCACCTCTGCTACTTTATTTTTGCTATCTAGTTTAAAAAACTGTGCGATGAAGCACACAATGGAAGGTCACCAGAGTTTGAACACTCTCTGCTCTTAAAGAACAGGTTTTATTTTTGTCTCTTTTTAAAACAAAGAAGCTCAAAACTGATCTTTACTTGTTGGAGGGATTCCGTCCCTGTCAGCTATTTTGGTTCCTGTCTTGCTTTCACTGTTTTGTGAAAGCAGACGTGAAAAGGAAGGAAGAGAACAGCAGAGAGAGGGAGGAGGGGACAATCGTATACAGCTGGAGCCTCTCGACAAGCATCAATTGTTTTCAGAAGCAGCTGAGGAGGGTAAGTGTGCGCCTGATTTCCTATTGGGACAGAGAGGTGTGGGATAGGAGGGGAATTGGGTGGAGGAAAGTGAAGAGGAGGAGAGAGCGGGTAGTTTGAGGGTTGTTTGTGGATTTAGTGCAGAGATAGAGCTGAACGTTTTTATATCAAATACTGCATATGAGTGTGAGAGGTAGAGTAAACATATAGAAGAACAGAAGGTAAAATGAAAACGTTTTTTGTGTATCAGTGAGTATAATGCAGTAAAGTAAGGAAGTAAAGAGGAAGTGGCTGGTTATTTGTGAAATTAGAGATGAAGAATACTTTGCTTGAACTCCTGAATGTGAACAAGTGCAGGTTGACTCACCGATCACTCTTTCTCTTTGCTCCCAGAAGAAGTGAAGAGTCAACATGGTTCGGTGAGTCAAGCCACCCGCCAGACGGCATCATGCTCCATTAACCAATTCTTGTTGTGCACTTTGTATGTTTTTTTTGTTTTTCTTCATATATATGCAAGGTGTGACGACAACTTCTCTGTTTCCATTCCTCCTTCTCCGTCTTTCCTCAGCTGTCGACTCGTCCTGCTCTCTTCCTCTTATCATGTGATTTCTGATGTGCTCTTAACTCTGTTTGTGTAAAGAAAATGTGTCACAGATGGTGTTTCAGCAGCAGAATAAAACACTTTTCTTCTTTTGGCTCTTATATTATGTTTGTAGTCACAGCAGGATGTTTTGTCATATGCTTTCTGTCATTGAAAATATGTCTTAATCTTGAATTCAATGAAACATTAAGGCCACAAGTAAAAAAAAGTTAAAAAGATCCTTAATTTATGAGAATTTTGATGTAGCGCTGCTGGAATTGATTCCCAAATTTACAAAAATGCACTCATGTTATAAAAAGCATTAAGTGGTAACTTTCCCTTCTGTCTTTCTTTGTTTGATTGCGTGTCCGATTGATATTTGGAGTATTGAGTCTATTCTGTGCCATTGGTCGCTCAAAAGAGAAACATTCAAATGAAAAGACAAAACCTCCAACTAAGGGAGCAATCGAAACTTTTCTTTTTAACTATTCAAATCAGAATCTCATTTATTAAGGAGACTTTACCTTTACCTTTTAAATATCTGATGGTCTATTTTTTTGTTGTTGGCTCTTTCGATGACTGATCAGACTTTGAATGAACAGATTTTTGGGTCAGAAAATAACAAATAGTAGAAATTCAGTGGAGGTGGATTAACTATCTGAAAGTTGTGACAGGAATGGAGTTGCTATTCATTAATAACTTGTTAGAAATTCAGTGATGAAGATGTAAAATATATCATTTCTTATGCTGCTTTTGTTTTGTTGTTGGCTTTTTTGACCAAGGTGTTAATGTAATCGGAGAAATACTGTTGAGTTGAATCAGTAAATGTCACATTCACAATGTCAAATGCTCAGGACGAGACAATAAAACAGCAGCAATAAATTAAACCAGCATTTTTATTTACCAGTGTTGGTATAAAAAAACAACAACAGAAGAATATAAATGAATGAATGAAAATAAAATCTACATGTGTTACAGTGTTATAAATGCTGTCATTTGATTACAAAATGTACTAAAACCTTTGTCTGTGACTCATTTTCAATGTGTTGTGTGGAAAGTTACTTGTGGAAGTTAGTAATTGCTACCTAAACAATTAATAGTCATCTGTATTCATTTTATTTAGTATTTTATTTGGCTTTAATAGCTTCAAATTCATTGATGCTCAGCTAAGTGTCTGGAAGTTATACGGGGTGCGTATGAAGTCGTACAGTTTTTATCTATCTGTGATACATGTTTTACCCTCCCATAAACTAGGAGAGTATTTTCATTTATGTGTGTATTTATGCTGAGATTATTTTGACTGTGCACGTGTGTCACTGCAGGTGGTTCCACAGAGACATCACAGGCCTGCAGGCCGAGGAAATGCTGAAGACTCGAGGCAGCCATGGCAGCTTTTTAGCTCGGCCCAGCAAGAAAAACGTTGGAGATTTTTCTCTGTCTGTCAGGTAATTATGTTTAAAAAAACTCCCAACACTGTCCTCTCTGAAATCCACGTGAGAAGTTTCTCTCCTCAAATGTGCACTGAGCCAACCATGTGCCCATCCACCAGAATCAATTACCGATGGTTCCTCTCTGCAAACCTTGCTGCAAACACCAGATTACTACCTTCAATTTGCTTCGACTGGCTTTTTGGATATTTTTTCTGCTTTTAAACTTTGTTACAAAACTGGTATGCAACTGTGGTTGTCACCCTGTTAGGACGGATGTCAAAGTTTCCACTGAGCCTTGAGGGCATGACCTTGCATTTAGACATACTACTGCTGAAGTGAAGTTATCTAGTGGATGAATTTTAGGATTTTTTTATGTTAATTTATGTTGCTTAAAAGATAACAGAGGTGAATATAGAGGAACACTATTTATAAAAGTATATTGCTATTTAAAACCATATTTTGCTAAGTTCTTGAACGAATGGACGAATAGATGAAATGTTAAACTAAACTCAGTGGAGTGTGTTCACTTTTTGTATCCGCTGTATCTTTTCACCTGTTTTACAGTCTGTGCTTCAAACAGGTAAACGGTTGAATTTTTAAATATGCTGCAGTTGTACTTCTGCAATTGTGTGACCTGAATATATCCCACCGAGTATTCATAGTTTCACATCTTTAACCAACGCATCTTTTTATTCCAAAGCATCGTACAGATACTTGTGTTTGTAGCGGTTAATGCTACTTCTGTGATATTTGTTCTCAAGCTGCAGTGTGGTTATATCTTTAGCAGCTGAAAAGACGTTTACAATCACAATGGATCAGTTCTCAGCAGCAGTAACGTGCTCAGTTTCACAGTGTAGTGTCCTGGACTGGAGCTTTTAAATGGTTTAATGCCAAGCGTGTGGCAGATATGTAGGTGTCAGAGTGACATTTTCTACAAACTCGACTTCTTCTCACAGTGTGAAAAAATTTTTAAGCTATACTTTAAGGTGAAAGTTCATTTACACAAATATTTCTGCTCCTTTGTGGGGAGAAAAAAAAAATGAATAGAGTCTTCTATCCTTCAGCTAATTTCATCCAAACTCATTTTGAGAGCAGTATTTGCCAGGAGTGGGTACTTAATGTTCACATACAGTCACTTTATGCACAACAAACCCTCTAAATTGTGTATAAACTTTAGACTTTGCTGCACAACATTTTCCCTCCGAGTATAACAAGAACTTTTTTTCATAATGTGGTCTAAATGGACTGATTATGCAAAACATAAGATTGGACTTTAATTAGCTTTATTTTTAAATCCTGAAGATAAACCCTCTACACATTGGTTTTTATTTATTTAGTGAATTCTTTTGTTTGAACCACAGAAACGATCAACTCCTCAGTTATGTGGTTCATAGAACAGTGGATGAACAATTTATAAGGGTGAAGAAATCTGAAAGAAAGCATAAAGTGTAAACACATTCAGACTTTCTGCACCAGTCTTTCCAGAATCCTAACAAAAAGGAGGAAGAAATAAAGGAAAAATACCTTTAACAGGAGCAAGGAAGTCTGATATATATTGAAAGTTATGTGTGATGCAAAATAAATTGTGCTTCACCGAGACATAGACGATTATAAAAAAGACGAAGACTGCAGAATCTATGAAACCAGATGAAGCTTGATGGAGACCATGTTTGTGATTTCTCGTCTTTCGAAAGGAAAAGGGGAAGTTCATTACTGTGATGTTTAATGCTCGTGACCTCCTGAGATGGAGATGTTCCTTTGACTGTCATCAGGAAACATTTTGTCAAGGAAATTTAAATGACTTTAGTAACAGATCTCTTTCATCTCCTCAGGGTGGGCGAGATGGTGACACACATCCGCATCCAAAACACAGGAGACTTTTACGACCTGTACGGCGGGGAGAAGTTCGCCACCCTGTCTGAGCTGGTGGATTACTACACAGCGGAGAATGGTATCCTGCAGGACAAAGACGGCACCATCATTGAGCTCAAATACCCCTTCAACAGCTCTGACCCCACCACAGAGAGGTCTGTACACTCTCACCTCCACCCACACTGGTTAACTCCACCCTTAAGCGCCCACTGATTTCTACAATCTGGCTCCACTGTATTTATTTCTATTAAGTCAACCCTTATGACGAGTATTATTTTCCTCTAACATTGTGATTTAGTGGGGTAAATAACTCTCATCTGTAGGTTTGATATTCCTTTAGGGTTCAGCAATTTCCTCTGGGGGGAGAAAGAGTTTCATTTGACTGTACTTTTGAAGAGTTCTGTTGTCATTACATTACTGTCAGAGTTTGAGTCAGTGAATTCAAACACCCACGTTCAGAGAAACTGGAGCCCACAGCTGTCGAGGCTTCAAACTTAAATCAGCCTCACTGCTGCAGTTTGTGGATAAAACACCAACAGGGTCAGTGTTATGACAGATTCTGCCTTTCAGGTATTATGATGAAGTGAAATTGGGCTATTGTCTAAAAAGTGAAAACATTCTCACATTTGTGTTACAAATCATTCTCTTCAGGCTTTCTTAGTATTCATTTGGGGTGACCACAAGTCCTCTTTTGCCCGGATATGTCCTTCTTTTTGGTGGTAAAATTATGTCCAGGGGGATTTTATGAAATACCCACAAATTTTGAATCTTCTTTGTGATTTTCTTTGGGGTTTTTAGAATACAGTCACCATAATTTATAAAAACAACTTTTCTGCAATTTATTTCCGGACCTTTTTGAATATCACCAATTTCGAAGCTCTTTAACTCAACAGGCCTATTCCTGTATCTTAACACTGCAGTATTTTTAGTCCTACACCAGCTTTTACAGGCTGTATATCAGACACCCAAACTAATTTTCAGCACCTCGTAGTCAAACTTGTTGTGATCTCAATTCTAAAGTGAGCTCGAAGTGACTTTTTCCACTTAGTAAATAAACATGAAAGAAAAAAGACTTCTGCTTGCATTTTTCTGTTCCTCAGACTCAGGGTCAAATTGCGAAAATCATTCATATTTAAATCCCAAATGGAAAGTAATTCAGACATTGAACGTGGGAACCTGCTTGGTTTAAACATTTGCAGACGTGTCATTATTCTCAGGAGGAAATATTGACTTTTTTTTTAGCTCTTTTTAGCGGTGCATTAACTCTGAAATGAGCTGTCAATGTTAATATTTTACATTTACGCTTCATTGACAGATGTCTTTTTTTGTACTATAGAAACTGATGCATCAAGATTCATGTGATCAGAGCGCTACCTTCCTGAGCACTTACTTTAAAAACTCTGAGCTCTTGCACCTTAGCTCTTAATGACAACTAGGTTAGAGTCACTGATAAATTCAAAGATATCTTCTCATGCAGCATGCTCATGCAGAGCACTCCACATTAAAGGTAACCCACGACTTCAACTGGAAATGAGATAAAAATCTTCTTCTATTTGTACACCGTCAGTTTAAAAATAACTCCACAATGTTTTTTTTTCATCAAAGTCTCAACAGTGTACATTTGACTCATGTGTAGATGTTAAATAGTTGGAGATGGAGATGACCAACCATATGGGAACATTTAGCTGCTGTCGGCTGCTTAACCCTGTAAAACCTGACCTATCAAAAATTAGTCTGAAAATTCCACTTTTTTTGGAACTGAGATGTTTCTCAACCCTTTTAACGAAATCTTCAAAAAACTATTGCTTCATCATTTCATTCATGATGTATTTCTTGTATCAAATTTGACACGATGGGCAATTTTGCTTACCACACTACTACATTTATTTCATGCAGACAACACAAAAAAAAAAAGTAACAACTTCGATGTTATTCTTACTGCAGTTTCTTGAAAATCAAGCAATGATTTTCCTGAAAGTTTGTGAGAGGATGATTTCACATTTTGAAAAGGGCCAAAATACAACTTCAGCTGACTGTAGTGATAAGACAATCCTCAAAGTGGTAGAATATGTTTTTAGCAGGTTTTTAAAGAAACTATTTATCATTTTGATGAGATAGAGGTCTTTGAACTCATGTATCAAATATGATACATTGAGCTTTATAGGGTTTAAGTCGGTTACTGTCCAACCAGCGGTGATAAATACACAATTACAGTTATGCTCCTTTTACGAGTCAAGGAGGGCACTACTTTCAATTAAGTGTGTGTTTGTGTGTGTGTGTGTGTTACTGTGTACTCTGTTGAGCAGAGCGCACTACCCTCTGCCCTCCCCCCGTCCTTCTCTCTGTCAGTTGTCTAACTTCCCTTTTGTTTCTGCGGTTGGAAACTTTAAGTTTTGACACTTTTGAAAGTAATGGCCAGACCCTTCTTGTCTTCCTCTATTGCACACTTTAGCATGTTCTTGCTCACTCGTTGTCCTTCCTCATCTCAGCCCAATCTTGCTCTCATCTTAGAGCTTCACGACTGATACTTCAGCAGGTCAGCCTGTGGTGAAGTGATCTTTGTGCTTGCATGTGTCCGTCAGCTTCACTCCTCTCAGAAAACAGGTTGAAAATGCTCAGGTCATTAGCTTTTTGGCTCAAGTGATGTGTTACACTTCAGTTCCCAGGCTGACATAATCACATGCTAGTTCTGCTGAAAAGACTGCAGACTTTTTTACTTACAATGCAGAGGTTAACGCTTATTTCTCTGTGCAGGCAACTTTTTCAGCTCCTGCAAAACTGCTCAGATACCAACCTGTCTTTATGCTTTTTCTTTATTCGCTTCATGCAACCTTATGCAATTAAAAACTATTATGTACCATAATTCAGCAGATGAAAAAGCATGAACTCTGATTTGACAAGCAAAACAAACAACTATTGAATGTGCAAAAGGCTGAACTGCAGCAGTATGTGGTGAAGGGAGATGGAGAGGTGCTGATTGTGAGCAGAGTATCTGGACGATGCGTATAGAAAAGGCTATAAATACCTTGTCCTCTTCAGCCACGAAATCTGTCATCAGAAATTTTCCAACCGCAGAGCAGGAAGTTCAGCAGAGGAAATCGAGAACTGTGCCTAAAATTAAGTCACAACCCAACCCGACAGAAGCTGCGTTCACTAATGCACATGCGTTACACAAACAAAGAGCATGGTAGCAGACAGAAATACCACCTGAGTGCAACAAAAACTGTCTGTGCTGTTTTCATTTCTTTCCTTATTGTGCCTGATTTTGTTGTGGCTTTCTATTTCTTCTCACAGTCTGTTGTGCAAAACTGTCACAGTGCACCACATCAGTGAGCGTTTGCAACCGCTCAGCCTTAAATAGACTGATACGCTATCTGTCTCAACAGCTTTATACAGTAAATGCAGCCAAGTACAATAAATCAAATGTAGTAATAAAGTAAGTAGTAGTAAAGGTTTGTGTGTGTTTGTATGAACTGTAATCATCGATGCTTGATGTGGAAAGAGACTTCTTATCTTTATCACAGATGCCGATAAACTCATGTAACTACTGCAGGTCTTTGTCTTTAGGTTGGTAATAAAGTCTCCTAAGCATTGTTCCTTAAGGCTGGAAGTACATAAAATAAAAAACAAAACTTTTAGATTTTTTTTTTGTAATCATAAGCAATAACAACAAACAAAACCAAGCAAACAACACAAATCAAAATCCACAGTACTTAACAATCACCTCATACAACATTGGGACCAACAGCATCACAATAAACAGAAACATTGTTCTGAACTGTGTGGACAGTAAAGAATGCAAGAGAAAAAAAACATCAGAGAAAAAAACCAAAACAAAGAGAGAAAAAAGATTTTAAAAAGTATGAAAAATTAAAACATATTTAACAGATAGGATAGATTAGACTGTTCTTGCCAACCCTCGGCCTCAATAAAATTTGCACATTTATCTGAAGAATCTTTCTTTTTTGTGCAGTATCCTTCAATATTAAACTTGTGTTTTAGGAAACCCTTAGAATCTGTACATGTTTAGTGATTCTACTCCAGATGGCCTCGAAGATTAATTTTTTCCCAAGTAACATAATTAAATTAATATTAGAGGTATGTGATTCTGTGATATCCCCTGGCATCACCGAGAAGGGATCCATCTTTAAATGCAATTTAATTTTTAAACACATTTTTCTCATTCTCCCAGAATGCAGCCACAACATGACAGCACCAAAAAGTTGTAATGTTGACTCAGGTTCTATACAACAAAATCTGCACTTATCTGTTTGATTAGTTTCCCAAATATTTAACATTCTTTTGGTAGCAAAAAAAAAAAGATTAAAAAATAATTTTGAATGAAAGTGTGTTGTGTATGAGTCAACAACTGTTTTATATATAAGCTCAAATACCAGTTTATTTATTTCCCAAGGACCAGTTTGTTGAATAAAGGTTTTATGTTTTGATTTATCGTCCATTTTTGTAATCATCTGTTGTTTTTGTAGCAGGTTGACAAACAAAAAGTTAAACACTTTTGAACTATTTTTTTAATGATTTTAGAACATTCAAAACAGAGAGAGTGCAGCTTTAACAAGTGCAACATACATGTTCATGAAGGAAATGAAACTAAGACTTAAATAAATGAATCAAAAATGAGGAGGTATGGATTATAGGAACGTGCTGATTAGAAAATAGTGCTTCTCTTTTAAAAGCAACCTGACCTCTATTTTGGTTCTGGTTTTTTTGTCTTTAGTATTTATAGATAAACTAACAAATCCAGGGCTAAGAAATAATGACTGTCCAAAAAGGATCAACCTAAGGGGAGAATTCGTTAATTGATCATCCTCTTCTAAAATCTCAATATAAAATTTTACCCATTTTACTTCCACAGGATGTAACCACCACTCAGCCCACGACCATCTTTTATTCTAACCCTCTGATCTTTTGTGCTTCAGGTGGTTCCACGGTCACCTGCCAGGACCCAGCGCAGAGAAACTTCTCACTGCTCGAGACGAACCAGGAACTTTTCTTGTCAGAGAGTCGCTGTCAAAACCTGGGGACTTTGTTTTGTCGGTTCTAACGGATGAGAGAAACAAAACTGGAGGAAAAAGGGTCTCCCACATCAAGATCATGTGTCAGGTTTGGGCTTTGTCCTCTTTTATTGTGTGGTGTGTGAGATTATGAGTGCGTTATGAAGAGGCTCAGTTCTGGTCAGGCTTTTCCACTGAGAATGAAGAATCAGTTTCCTCAAAGGGATCACATAGTTTATGTGGAGGAACTGAGGGGTAATCCCAGAGTTGTGAAGATGTGCACTTGAAAGAGGTCAAAGTCTTCATTTTCCGGACTTATGCAATCAGAGACTGTGTCAGCTCTGTGGTTGTTCATAAATTCCATTCTCAGTTTTCAGCTGTTTCTGGGTTACAGGGCTCTGCAGATTTTATCAGACTCAAACAGATTTTAAAAGAAGAACCCTACTCCGGACATTATGAGGTTTTCATACACACACGCTGTGAATGACAGCTGAACAACAGCAGCCATCTCTCATTTTCATAGACACCACAGCCCTTTGCATTTTTATTTTTAGCAGCAGCTCACCTCACAGAAAACACCGCTCAGGCTTCATTTAAATGGGAGCCATTGTTTTTGTGCAGAAGATTAATGTGAGATTACTGAGCGGGTCACAAAGGCCTTTTTATGAACACGTGGCAAAGATCAGGTGTGTTTCAGTGCTGGGCTCCAGCTTCAGAGTGTATTTACTGCAGTCCATACTGAATGTATGAATGGCAAAATATTGTTTACTCTTTTTACAAGCAGATGATTAATTTTGCGGCTCAATCATCTTAATTTTACATCATAATTACCCTTTCTTTTGTACTGATATTTATTAGCCTTTTTAAACAAACATTACTCTTTGGGAGATATTATATCCATTCATTTCGTAGAGATCACTGACCTTTACAAGTTAGTGTCCTGAAACAAATCTTTGACCTTCTCTTTCTTAAAGTACGTCTGTTTGAATTTGTCTTTTCATACTGCTCTTGCTCAGCCTCTCCACAAATTGATTTGTTGTCTGGTTGTGTTTTCAGAATGACAGATACACAGTGGGATGTTCAGAGAAGTTTGACACACTGACAGACCTGGTGGAGTTCTACAAACGCCAAGGCATTGAGGAGATGTCGGGAAACTGGGTGTATTTAAGACAGGTGAGCTGGACTTTGTCTTTAGATCCAATGAAGTAGTTATGAGTGAGCTGTGAAAAACAAAAATAGGTCTTTGCGGGTTTAACCCAGCTCACATACAGGAAATATTACCCACATCCCTGAGACACTTATCATGGTCGTGAAGTCCTGTATGTTTGTGCTCATTTGCCTGATTACTCCTTTGTATTTTTAAAAATCCTTCATTTCATCCCTCTTTTCTTGTCTGTACTGGCAGCCGTATTACTCCACCAGAGTCAACGCAGCAGACATCGACAACAGAGTGAAGCTGCTTGATCAGACCACACAGCAGCAGCAGGAGGGCGAGGGGGAGAAGAGCAAGGCGGGCTTCTGGGAGGAGTTTGACGTAAGATTTGGCACAGCCTTCGTTACGTTTATCATAAAGGTTTCTTGCCATGGTGTCATATCTGTGATGTTTAACCCACTGCCATGGAGATATTTATTTATCAGTTATCTAAAATATTCATCAAACTTTAACTTCCTAACTTTGTAAAAACTAGAAGGAAATCTACTACCATCTTGTGGTGGTTGAAAGGACTTAGTGTCATCAACCTCTGTTACATAATGCAGATAGTTGATGTAAAAATGATTCTGGATATTTTAATCAAAAAGCAATTTGTACTGGAGAGTAAAGCTCCTGTGAGGAGTTTTATTTGGTTATGAGACAGATTGATATTTGTATCAATGTCTACTTGTGACCCACAAAAGCAAACAAGACCATACATAAGAGGAATGACCCTTTCATGAAAGTATTTTTTAATATTTCGAACCACTAGTAAGGGGCAGATGTCACAAAGTGATTAATGGCATACTGTGTACACACGCTTTTACATGATCTAATGCTAAAATGTTGGTTGATGTGACACGTTTGACTGTTGAAAGAGACCAGGACAAGATTCTTTGTCAAGACAGATGTGTCACACGTTTACAAAGCGAAAGCAGCTTTTACAAATGTGTTCACTGGGGACAGGAACTTTAAAACCAATGTGCTTCAGCACAGGCACTGCCAACCTACATCATGATGAAGCGTCTGTCTCATAAGAGTCAGCACAACAGAGAACACAGAGAACGTGGCTATGACTTTTGTAACTTTTTGGCTTATATCAAGGTATTCTGGTCTGACAATCCTCTGACACCACAGCCATCATTTAAAATCATTGTCAAGAGGAGAAGTTGCAGTGATTGTATGTCATGGATTATGCTTCATGTACTTGCTGCATCCATGTGCTTGTGCTTGGGCATGATGAGACTATAATTTATTATAAAGCTTTCAGCTGATCTACAGTTTTTTTAGAAGCAAACACAGATGCTCTTAATGAATACAAAGCTGAAAGCTGAGACCTGTTTAAGGATCATAAGTAGTGACCATAAATGATCTAGTTGTTGTTGTTTTTTTTAAATCTGGAGCTACAATGTGCATTTTAAGTTTCAATCCACGGTAGATTTGAAACCAAATAAGATAAATTGATCATTCTTTTGGCAAATAAAATTACAGGAGTTAGACTTTCATATTGCATTTTCAACATTACCACGAGTGATGTTACTTCCGCTAATGTGTTTGTAAAAGTCCAGTCTAAAGGGAGCACGGTTGTTCACAGTGGTCTCTACCTTCAATACACTTCATCACATTTTTTACATTTACATTTTTGTGGGCTAAAGCTGTGAAATTTCTGTGTCTAGGAAAATTAAAGTAAAGTTTTTATATTTTATGGTTTATTGCACTTTTTAACAACTGATTTATTTAATCTGGACATGAGTCTATATGTTTCACCAAAGTTTGGGATATAAAGGTTGTATTTATGTAAAGCAAGAGTTTAATGTAAAAAATGACACTACAGTATGTTAAAATATAAAAGATATGCTCTACCAGACTTGGCATGGTAAGTCTTAAAGGGTGAAACTGAAAGTTTCAAATAGATGACATCTCGTTGTTTTATGTTATACATCTTATAATTGATGAAATGGTTTAAGGTTTTGGGGGATTCCCCAAAAGGTACAAGTTTTACGCCAACTTCTTTCAGTTTAATGGACAATGTGATGTATCATTTAATTTTTTAATAATGAGCTTATGTTACACAGAGATCCCTAACAAACTGACTTTACCTGCTTGCATTTCTGTTATATAATCTTAAACAACGTTGGTCTGCCCTGAGTACATGCCGCCTAAGGTTTTGTAATAAGACTGTACCGATGTACAGTCTTATTACAAAACCATTCAGAGAAAAATGAACACCTGCTTATCCTGGCTCTTAATCTTAGAGGCAGGAAATCACAACCTTTGTTCCCTGAGCTCTGAGTGTTTTTTTTAAGTTTGTGCTAAATTGGGATATAAGGCCTCAGGTTTTCTGCATCAAACGACCTAACAACTTATGATAAAAAAGAAAACACAAACTTAAGGGGGTCATACAAGAGGTCTCTGATCTGAAAGGGAATAAATTACGAAATGTTATATGGAAAAAGTCAGTGCCAGTGGTGCACCCACTGAAACAAAACTATGAAAGACAGACTGTGAAAAACTGCACAGAAATAGAGCTGGTGGTTGCTGTACCTGAGGATTGTTATTACTCATTCCAGTATCATCACAAAAATACTCAAAGTATCCCAGTTTTTTGTTTCAAAAGCTGTGATAATTCCACAAAAATAATACCAGACATCACCCTCATGATAAATCAAATTCTTGAATTGTGGAAAAAAATGTTTTAATGCCCTGATCCCTTTCTTCTAGTGGTGACAAAGCTTCACCTTTATTCTTCTTATGTTATAAAGTTAATTTTTCATCATCTTGTATGATGTTCTGTTTGGATAACGCTGCTGCATGTGTTTTTTTATGCCCTCACAGTCATAATACAAGGGTAACATCTCATGTATAATGTTAAAACAGAGTATCATGTTGTGGCTCATTAAGTATAACTCTGTCATGACTTCTCTCTCCCCAGGCTCTCCAAAAAATGGAGGCAAAGTTAAAGAAGAGCAGAGAAGAGGGCCAGAGGCCTGAAAACAAAAGCAAAAACAGATACAAGAACATTCTTCCCTGTGAGTTTGTTTTTGTTATTTTAATTGTTATTATTGTCCATATTGAAGATGGACGGATTAAAGATGACAGATCTTCATTTTCATCGCACTGACTCTGTTCTGTCTTTTTCTCACGCTCTGCTCCCTCTGTCCTCTTGTTCCCCCATAAAGTCAATGACACCAGAGTCGTTTTGCAGGATACTGATCCTAATATTGTGGGCTCGGATTACATCAACGCAAACTACGTGAAAGTAAGTTTCCAGAGACTGTTAAGTTATAACAACGCAGAACAGTTCAAAGGCAACATAAAAAAGATGCTTTTTCTCTTTTTGACATCATCATTGTTTGTGTGTAGAACAACATGAGGGAGTGTGGAGATCAGAAAGTTTACATTGCCACCCAGGGCTGCCTCGCAACTACCGTCAACGATTTCTGGCAGATGGTGTGGCAAGAGAACACGAGGGTGATCGTCATGACAACCAGAGAGGTTGAGAAAGGACGGGTCAGTTTTGAAACAACAACAACAACAATCATCACAGTAGATTTAGACTTTGGGCGTGTCTTTCTGTTTTGTTTTACTGTTTTATAATGACCAAAATCCTCTTCAGTCAAAATGTCAGAAAATGGCAAAAATATTACAACTCCTGCCTCGAACCTTTGACTGATATTTCATCCAGCGAGAACTTCCCTCTGTGAAGGGTTACACAGTATTTGTGAACTAGAGGGAACATTTCTATTGGATAAATAGTGCTGTGTAGTTCCCTGTAGTAATTATGTGGGTGTTATGTAAATATCACAGCGTATGTCAATGTGCTGACTTCCATCAAGCATAGAGTTGACATTAGAATTCTTCTTCTCTGAAAATCTTGAAATGGCACACACCCACACTGTTTTTACAATGTTCTAATATTCACAAGAAACCTCTTACCTCTGTACCGTTTTGATGATATTGATATGATGGAAAGGACAAAGTGATTGAGAAAAGTAGCAACTTTAACCTAACATTTATATTTAGTTATGATAGTTGGTACAAAGTTACACATCCAAATTTTGTCAATTTTTCAAGTAAAATGTAGGGTGTGAACCCTGTAAGGGTTGTGAAAACTCCATTGTTTCTTAGTCCAACTAAACAGCTCAAAGCCTCCTTTTCATTTGCACTTAATGCAAAGTTAACAAATTTGTCAGCGGGGTTTCTTTAGAGGCAGAGTGAAACCCCAGCAAACATTAACATAACACATTACATCGTATTGTGCTGGAGTAAAATACTCAGATCAATCAACCTGTAAATCAATAAACCTCAAAGTAAGCCTTGAAAATTCTTGAGTTTCCCTCATTTAATAAACCCCAATTTATTAAAAGTTGATCTTTATAGTCTTTAGATAAGTGTGATCCTCTAGATATCAATATTTTTCTGTCAGAAACACAACGACAGTCTTTCTCTCCTTCTCCTTCTCCTTCCTGAAATTAGTGCATTTTTGAGCAGCTACTCACTGGAATCAAAACATACATATGGCAGTGCCTCTTGTTGGTCCTGAGCTTCTGTAGAAACATGACGTGAATTTCTTTATTCAGGTGATTAAACTCTAACAAATTTATGAATCCATTTTTGCTGAGTGTCAACTTTAAAACTACACACTGTGCCTTCAGGAAGTATAACATGAATCTTAACACTAGGCTGTCCTGAGAAGCACCCTCATAGAGTTTACGTTTGTAGTGTACATAGCTGCAGAGTACAGTGGAGTTCAATGATAAACTGAATACTTCAGAGTGCAAGAGGGGAAAGAGCAGATGGAGTAAAGGGGGGTGTCAGCAGCACACTTCAGTGACTTTGGCTGATTTTTATATTAACTCGATTCATTCTTTCTTTCTTTCTTTTATCAGAATAAATGTGTCCCATACTGGCCTGAGCTTTTGAGCTCCAAACAATGTGGTCCATACCTGGTGACGTCTCAGTCAGAGATGGAAGCAACTGACTACAAAGTCCGAGTCTTGGAGATCGCTCCAGTGGACAAGGTGACCTCTAAACCTCCTCTGACTTCTCCGCACTAACCCAGCTAAGTGCGCACTGAAGTGCTTCAATCACACTCTTTTTTTTCTCTTGCTCACAGCCCAGACATTCTCGCACCATCTGGCATTATCAGTACATGAGCTGGCCTGATCACGGTGTCCCTCAAGAGCCGGGTGGTGTCCTCAGCTTTCTAACTCAAGTGAACAACAAACAAGCTGAATATCCTGACACTGGCCCCATGATCATCCACTGCAGGTACTGCAACTAAGAGCCATGAATCACAGATATGTGCTGTTGTGTCTGAGCTGCTTTGTAGACATCGTCTACAAAGACGTTAAGTGAACACACACCCATTCATTTAACCTCCCTCTTGCTAACAACCCTGATCTGATCGGTGTAAGGTCACACATTTGGAGAAGCTGGTATTAGCTTTGGATAGTTTGTTTGTAGTGTTTTCTCAGGATACAACAGTTTGTTTTTCCAGATGGAAGTTTTTCCAAATGGTGCCTCACTTCACGTGTCAGGGATCGTAACCTCTTGGAACTAAACATGTGTGATGTGATCGTGGAAAACATCTGTTGTACTGTGGTATTACTGAAACAAAAACAAGCTCAGGTTTCATAATCACAAGTGAGGTGATAACACTCACAGGTTTGAGATTAAAATGATCATATTTTCAGGATTAAGATTAGTAGTAAGTCAAAAGACGGTTTATCCTTTTGGAATTCTGCCCGTGTGATGTGTGCGCACTGAGGCCACTTGTGTTTTTTGTTTTAACTTGTTACTTGGTGTAACATGATGCTTGTGTAAGTGGTTTTGGTATGTTTGCATTCACAAAGCTGCACAGCACTAATGTGATCGAATGGAGTTTCCCTTTACACAACTGTTGTTAAGATTTCTGACATTTGACTCCCTTAGAGAGGGGAATTGTTAATAGTTCCTTATTCAAATTCTCACTTACCTGAAGCACATTACCCATATTAAGGAAACTCATTTCCACCAGTAACAGAAATGTCAAAAATGAGAGAAAACTCAGACTCAATGAAAGAGAAAAAAAATGATGAGTCAATGTTAAGAAATATCCAGTCATAATTATGCAGCAAATGGTCAAAAAAATGTAAGTGAGTAAGTCACTATTATGAAATTTAAAAGTCAAATCTATGAAATAGAAAGGTCTAATTTTGAGATCTTATATTAGAAATTAAGACATTATTAAAGAAACTTCTAATGTTTTTATTTTAAGGGTTTTACACTTTTACTTAAAAAGTTGTAAGAAAGTATGTCAGGAAAACGAGCTTCTGAAATTCTACCGAGGATGAAGCTCTAAAATTTGCTGGTTTTCTGACTTTGCCTTAGTGTTAAATTCTAGATGCATGGCTGCCACTAAGAACAACAAGTCCTGCTGACTGTTTATGCACCAGAGTTTAATTTTTTTCTGGTTCACCTGGTTTAGTGTATCCTGGAGTTCAGGTATGACATGGCATTGTCTCACAGAGCTGCTGTTCTGACTTTTAATTCTTTCATGTGTTTGACAATATGTTCAAAAGTTTGTGTTTATTAGAAATATGTTTTACTTTGTGTCTTTGTGAATCAGTGCTGGAATTGGTCGCACGGGCACCATCGTGGTGATTGACATGATCATAGAGACCATCGATAACATTGGTAAGATATTTGTCTTCTATTATTACCAGGCTATATTAAGAGAAAAAAGAATATTTAAAATCTAAAATACATATTTTTAGGATTTTCTTTCCTCATGCTACCTTCATCCATTATGAAGCATTCTGATTTCTTTCTGCAGGTCTGGACTGTGACATTGACATCCCCAAATACATCCAGATGGTGCGAGAGCAGCGCTCTGGTATGGTACAGACAGAGGCTCAGTACAAGTTCATCTATCTGTCTGTGTCTCAGTACATTCAGACCACCAAGGCCAAAGACTGCGCCTACATGGTGAGCAACATGGACAAAAAACCTGGAAGGGAAATAATAACTAATCAGTAATTAGTTTGCTCCTTTGGTTGAACTATGAACTTATGTTAGGACAACAGGAAGAAGAAAACTAGAGACATGTATGTCAATGGGCCTTTGAATATGTGATTGTTGATCTGAACGCCAGAGCCGCTCACTTCAGCGTGAACACAGTGATAAGCTATCAGAGCAGCCTGAGAAAGATGAACATTGACCCAGAGACAAAAAACAACCTCTTGCGTAGTCTAAACCAGCCGCGTGACCTCGCTCTGTGTCGCAAGTAATCCTGAATTTATCCCTGAACATCTCTGTTTTTTTCTTCCTCAGGAAACCGACACAGAGTATGGAAACTTGAAACTCAAACACCAACCAGCCAGCAGGAAAGTCTCAAAGTGAGTGAGCCAGAGTGTATGTGTGTGTGTGTGTGTGTGTCCAGATTAGGGATGTCCTTATTGACTTCACATCACTCCTGTCGATCTTACCCTTCCATCCTTCTTTCTTTTTTAAAATTAAACTCAAGTTAGCTTCAGCCCCATGTTAGCAGACTTTCAGTTAAACAGGTTGGATCATCGTCATAGCTGCCAAACTCACCTCAGTTTCATGTCTTTTTTTTTTTACCCCAGACTTCTTTGCAGACAATAAATAATCATTGTTATTCGCCCTTTAACTGAGTCTTATCATATTATTCACCTTTATTCAAACCCCATTGAGTCTACATTTCACCTTCAGACTTCTTGCACTCACAAAAATAAAATGTACCTGGAATTAAACTGAACCCTTACATAAAATCTGATTACAGTAAGACCCACAGAGTGTTTCCACATTGAACCAAGGTGCCACTTTGTACCAGCACCATTGAAACAGGTCCAGCATGATGAAATTTATTTGCTATTTCAACATTTCAAGGCACTACTCATTCCAGATGGAAACACCTAAAAAATGCTGCAGTATCTTTCATGTTGAAGTCATCTGCTAATACATATATATCTGCACATTTTAGAATGATTTGCACATACTCTCAGCATACTTAGATACATTCAGTCCCACACGAGTCTAAGGTTGTTTTTTTTCATTTATTCAATTTAAAGGAAAAACACATAAATCAGCACTTCTGTAGATATCCAGGTCCAAGCCAGCTGGCCAATTTTCCAGTACAGACCTTTGTCCCAATGTTTTGAAACCAATAAGGTGCTTAGGCTTGCATGAATGAGTACAGAATAGCAGGGCATCTGAGGCAACCTGATTGTTTATCTTCAGATATAATGCTCAGCTCCAGTACAGTTTCACGACACCTGAGAGGAGGACATTTTTAATTTCTTTCAAGGCAATAAAGAAGTGCTCAGTGATTTATTATAGCTCTTCAATAAATATGGCTGACTTATTTATAAAAAGTAGATAAAAAAGAATGATCAGGGGAAAAACGATTCAAAGCGACACATGCAGATAGGTTGGTGTTGACAAGAAACACATAATGTTGATTTTGTAAACAAGAGTTCCCATCACACTCCCCCGACATCACCCTCATTTTATGACCTTTCAGCCAGGACAGCACTTGTCCCTGAACTGAGTCATATTTAAATTAACCAATTAACGGAGATAAAACAGAACACCATACAATTCAGCTCCTCACCCTGTGAACTTTGACCCACTTACAGAGCAGGATTTTCGGCTCCCAGCTTTGAGTGATTGATTCATGGTTGGTTGGTCTGTTCAAAGCGTTTTTCATGCAGATGGCTCATTCATTAACCTCTGCAGTGTCTCTGGTTCACTTCTAACAAAACTGTGTCTAATCAACAATGATTGCTTTATTAAAAGAATACAGAAGTGATGAAAGCTCTAATCAGCGTTTTCTATTTCCAGAGACAAAGAGGACGTTTACGAGAATTTGTCCAAGGCAAAGAAGGATGTGAAGAAGCAAAAGTCAGACAAGAAAAGTGGCTCCGTGAGGAAAAAATAGAGATGGAAAAGTTTTTCAAAGTATGTCGTATTTTTATATTTATGTTGGCACTATTTGTGAGAATTTTATCTTAATGGAAACTAAACAAATAAAATCAGAGTCATAAGGAAGTTGTGAAATCTGATTTGAGAGATGAATATTTGGATGCATTTGTAGGAAATAAAGTCAGAGTATGTTTGAACTGTTTGCTGTGTGGTTGTCTTTTTCCAAATTTCAGTCAATTGAACACCTGTCACGGACTCCCTTGTTTTGTAAGACATTTCACATCTGGTTTTGTTGCAGACCAACACTTCACTTGGAGTTGATTGGATTTTCTATCTTCAGAGTAAAGTCTCTCCTCAGAATCTTGTGTCTCCAAGTGAAATAGGATAAGCAGGTTGGACATATCAATAATATAAAATTGATTTGGACTGTAGCAATACACAAATGACCAAAAACAAACCCACTTGTACTGTCGCTATCTAGTCTTAGCAGTGTCAGACACTGATTAACGGGTGCCTATTAGGAAATTAATGGTTGGATTTTTGGCAGGTTTCAGCTTAAATAAAACAACCCATTTATTTCGTACAGAAAAAAAATCACTGCATTGGCGTTGTATAAAGGTTTTTTAAGTATTTTGAGATGGTTATGAATTTAACTGAATTCAGTTCTGAAATAAAATGCAAAATAAACCACCGGTAAAAGATTGAGTTTTTCTACATCTTACTTTTAAGGCACCTTGTCAGAAATTCCCACTTTTGAATTTTCTGATACACAGTAAGTGATATGTCTGATGGTTAAAAGCAAACATTCAGGTTGCTAAACTGTCTGGGATCAGTCTTGTCTATGTTGTTAGTTTAAAAATCATTGAACCTTAAATTGGTAACTGTCCTATATATTAAGACACAACTACAACAATGGCAGGATGAGATCAACTTTGTCCAAAGAGGGCACCAAAATGACAAAAGTTCCTCACAAGAGCCACAAAAATTTGTGTCAGTTTTCTCTTGTAGTATCGTGATTATTCTCACCTAGATTTAGTCACTGTCTTGGTGAGAAGTGTTTTTGAAGCAATACTGATAGAGTCCAATGTCTTATATGAGGTTATTCAGCTATTTTTGCTATTTCTTCATCCAATAACAAAAAATTGAGTTTTTTAACTATTTAAGGGGGAGGAGGGTAAGAGCGGTGTCGATGATTTGCAGTAAAAACTGTGCTCTTCCTGTTCGCAAGACCACTGCTTCACCTATGCCCCTCTGCAACAATTACCTGTATATTTCCCTGAAGTGCTCCTTGTGGCAAGTGTGGAGACAAAAACCAAACCCCAAAACATTACAGGTAAAACAGCTTGCACAAGTAAGTTTAAATATGTCAATTGAATCTAATTGAACTGCTTACAAAACTTACACTGGCAAGAACAATGAGAGTCTGATTTTGAGCAGTTTTGAGTCCTTTTGTGCACTAAACCAGGTGAAAATCTTCATCTGTCCAAGAAGATTATGTCCCAAATATTCTCTATGTAAGTTTGTCAACTGAAATATGATGAAATGGTAAGTTGCAAACAGTTTTTATGGAGCATTTAAATGCATCTTTAGCAGTAAGATTAATTCCTGTTCACAAGGTAATTTTATCTGATAACATTTGACATTGTTAAAAGGCCAGCTGAAAAACAATATTAAAAACAAACATTATCACAATTAGACTGTCCGTATAAAAACCTCTCATTTCCCTCTTTCCCAATGCTAACATGCTGCTCACTGTCAAAATTTCCCGGGGAAAATGTACACAAAGGCTCCTCTGTTTGCTCGCAGAAAATCTTTATCTGGATCAGACCTGATTACCGCGCTGACAGCCAGGAGCTATCATTCACTGTTTGGTCCAGCCGAGGCATTGGTATTACTTTAAGACTGTTTCGTAATCAGTTTAAAACTTCCCACAGTAAGTTTGAACTCCCTACGAGCTGAAAATGGAAGCAAAAATGTTTGAAGCATTCAGGAAACTCCCTTAGTCTTTTTTTTTGTGACTGGATGACTGCTCTGCCTTTGTACCTGTCTCAGGTGTCTGCTCCTCCCAGAGAACACAGACTGGACCATCACCAGCTCCAACAAGTCAAGGCACAACAGTGGCACTACACAGTCTGGTGTTTTTGAAGGTTTAATCATACAATTCTTCATACAGAGATAGTCGTATCTGACTTTTGTCTACAGATGTTTTCAGTATCAAGATCTGGAGTCAACATCCGCCTTTAGGTAGGAAGAAGAAGTAAGTGAATTTTTGTTCTGAAAGAATCCAATTTTGTTCCTGTTGGTCTTGTTCGCTATTTTTTTTGTTGGTCAAATAGAGGTCTTGATTTCAGTAGTTTTTGTAAACACACCCAGACAATGTTTCACCCACAAAAAAACACTGAAAAAAACATCTGCGGTTATACAGAAACACTGATGGACTGAAAATGTTGTCGTTTGCATGTCAGGCCTGTTGTTGGCTGTGTATCTGTAGAGACACATCTCGCGTGACCACAACCCATCCCTTCACAGACTTGAAAAGTCTGACCAGCTGCTAAAAAACAAAACAGAAATAGTTACTGCTTCGGGCAATGCCTGGTTACAAAACAGAGTCAGTCCAGCTCCTCAGTGGAGGTTCAATGCAGAACTTTTGGTTTGTACTTATTTTACCACCCCTTTACTTCACAGCAGTGCCTCTAACATTGCAGGACAGATGCAAGAGTTAGAGTTTGGTTCCTGTGGAGAGAGCAAATACTACTAAAGGTGGGGTCTGCAGGAATTTTTCATGACTGTTTGTAAACACAGCATCCAAACTGGGCTTCTCCCCATTGGCTCAGTGTCAACTGCAGCACATGCCCACTGCCTGTGATCACAGCTGCATAAACACACTCACCACCCCAGCAAAGACCAGCAACATTGTGTTTCTATGTGGGCGAGACTCATGAGCTGTACACCTGACTTCCTGCAGGTAAATGAGATATCCTGCAAATATTTTATCGTTCCTTCTCTGTGTTACCTTCGCTATAATAGCTGCTGGGGATAGCTTCTTCCATTCTCTATCATCAACACCCAAAGTCACTTGCGCACTGGGCATGTTGTGATTGGCTGATCACCGCGTCTGCTTTGAGTCCAGAAACATCCTGAGACAATCAAAACATCAACATCCAGACAGAGGAGGGGGTTTAGGCAAGCACAGACACTGACACACATGTAAAGATGACAACTGAGCAGGATTATTCCTGTAAAACAGTGGTACCCAAACTTTTCTCTTTGGAGGCCACATAACTTTGCCTTTCTTCGACAGGGGCCAGGGTTTGTCTGTGACAGAGAATAACATGCTGGAGTGATGGACGGTATAATGATGGAGTCATTATTTATCCCACAAGATCTTGTTATGGTTATTAATTTGCTTTGCCTTCTCATGCTAGATTAGTTTCAGGACATTTGTTTATTTTGTCTAATGCTAGATAATTTTGTTATTTTTTTATGCATATTTGCTTGTAAGTATTACTTCACAAGAAAGATATGTAGCCTGTTTAAGAGCAAAATAACTTCCATGATTTAAATTTTTCAGACTAATAGTGCAATTTAGGCCCAAAAAGTGAGCTTTTTCTTTCCATCAGACAAAAATAATAATTTGTTCACTGTTGGTAAAATATCCTTTTTTTTTACATTTTATTCTAAACGCCAGACTTTCAAATACCTATGACATAAAAAATAAGTTAAAAAAAGAAAATCCCTGTATTATTTTCTTAATCAAATTTTGGACTTGTTTAGAGGGCCAGACCAAATGTGGGGAAGGGTCTTTTCATGTTACCATAGTTTTGGGACCTCTGCTGTAAAAGTTTACATTTTACTTTTTGAGAGAATTCTGCAGATCCTACCTTTAAACAATCCAATTCGTCACTCATTAAGACTCTTTGCCATAGAAAATGGAAACAAAAATAAAAGAGGGTAAAGATAAAAGATCTGACACCAACCCCTGAGCATCAGATTTAGACAGTAGAATAATGAAATGTTAACAGTCAGTCTTGCTAATTTGGGGTATAGAGGGGCAATAAGGTTAATTCCAGCTCATTTCACAGCCAGCGAAAACCCCTTACAGGAGCTTTAAATTTTTACATGCAGATGTATGCACATGCAGAAAAAAAGAAAAAAGTAAATGTTATGAGTGTTTTCAAATCACTGAGATAAAGCCAATTGGTCGGTTATCATTAGTCCACTGGTTTGTGAAAATAAAACCATGCAACAGGCTTCATCTCTCCCCATTCCCCACATGTTTTAGTGCTTCTTTTTTTATTTTTAGCCCCGCCCCTCCTGCAACTGATCCCTGTGAGTAAAGCTTTATGAGAGATGAATGATCCTCCCCTTACATGTGCTTCTTCAGAAAAACTCAAATGACTCACAGCTGACCGGATTCATTTCCCCAAACCCGGAGTGGAGAGTCCCCCACCAGAGAGGAGTCCCACACGCCCACGAGCCTCCAACAACATCCAGGCCACAGCAGCAGCTTAGCAACAGGCTCATTTTACGCGCATTCCTCCTGGATCCAGGCTTTGTCTGAAGGAGTTGCGTAAGTGCAACTGATATCAAACCAGGCGGCTGCTGCTGATCTGCGGGATTCAGACTGGACTCGAAGAAAAAGTTTAGATTTCAGCCTGTTTGGATTCTGAACAAAATGTCGAAACCGAATTTCACCGGCACGTATCATATGGTGGAGCAGGAGAACATGGACGCATACCTGGGAGCTTTAGGTAAGACATTTAAACTTCTCTGTCAGGATCAGACATGGATTCAGTGCTAAGGAGGTTAAGACATAAATGAGAATTTGTTTGTGTGATGTCTTCGGGTAAAATAGAACCCTAAGTAGAAGAAAAGAGGATACAAAATAAGACAGATTGACTTTTTTCCTCCATAAACTCAAAGAAAATTAAAAATCAAATCAAGAATATCATGTTAAAGTTATACACTGTTACCACCTTTAACTGTATTTAAGGCCTGCATAAATATATTTATGTTGCTCTCATGTTTTGAAGAAAAAAAAATCTTCTGGAGGCAATAATTTCATGCTGTGGGCCAACTCCTCTGCAGCTGCACATTAGTGTGAATGAAATCACCACCTTGTCCTTTGCATGACCCCAAACTCACACATCCACATAGACACATCTACACACACACACCCACACACACAGGACATATTCACCCTGTCTCCTCTCTGTGGGACACCCTTTCTGTAAAGGACCATGAAAGCACAGCTTGTTCTTACTACCATTGTTTCTCATCCCCCCTTTAGATATAAATTTTGCTCTGAGGAAGATTGTGTGTCTGCTGAGGCCCACCAAAGAGATCACCCACGACCCAAGCACAGGAGCCATGAGGATCCGCACCCTCACCACTTTTAAGAACTTTAACATGGATTTCACCATCGGGAAAGAGTTTACTGAAGACCTGGGCCCAGTGGACGGCAGAACCTGTCAGGTGTGTGGTTTTGCTTCTTTATGTTTCTCATTCATGTGTCAGGAGAAGTTTTGAACTCTTGATTTGAGGAGGAATATTAAGTTTCATAACTTGTTCTACAAGTTTGCTTTGATTGTTAAAGAAAAAGGAACGTCAGAGGAAAGTCGGCCCAACCACTGCTGGGATTTTTTGTTTATAGTTGCCTCCCTGCTGCTTAAACCCCGACTCCAGCCAACAATGAGTTATGCATGTTAGAAAAAGAGGGCAGGACACATACGTCTAGATGTCTCCAAGAACCTTACAAAAGGAGGCAAAATGAAAGAGGTTTTCTTCTCTTGGTTTCCAGCTTTTTGTACAGCACAAAGAGTGTGTAGCCAAACTCTGAAGAGCCACTTTGGCACACAGTGACACAACATCTCTGTTTTTCTCCAGACTACGGTGAACTGGGACGGAGCAAACCTGGTTTGTGTACAGCGGGGAGAGAAAGAGGGACGAGGCTGGACTCACTGGCTGGAGGGCAACAAGCTGCATTTGGTAAGGATGTGTAGGGATGAAGAGAAAAGATGGTGGGAAGGGATGAGGAGAAGGAAGCAGGAAAAAAGAAACACAAAGGGGGAAAGGATGCTGAAATAGATATGCTAACTAAGGGAAATCATGCAAACTCAGAAAATGACGTGGGTTTGGAAAGTCTTCATGAAGGAGGATTTTCTCTGCTAGTTTTGGTTTTAAAGTAGCTTATAGATTAGCTTGTCAATGCTGATTAAGATTTGAAACAATCAGTATTGTTCCACTAAAACGGCCCCACAGGATTTTCTAATTCCTCGCTTGCACCCTGGACAAAGACGTGTGTTGTTGATGTCCACATGCAGGAGAGTATTGAGAAAGAAATGCCAGCAAGGATCAGGCTCCAGCATGGCGGATTTTTAAAGGTTGCATAAAGAGAGAGAGGCTAATGGAGAGTGAGTGAGCGAGCGAGGGGGAGGGAATGAGTGAGGGAGGGAGGGGAGATGAATGCTGAGGTCAAAGGATGAGGAGGAGAAGGAGGGAAGTAGGAGGGGGATTATCTTCTGGATGCAGTCCCAGGTTTATCTATCACTCATTTAACTCTCCTTTGATGCAGCAGACTTTATAATTGATTCTCTCTCTTGTCATTTACACCCCCCCCCCCCCCCCCAATCGTCTCTTTCCTCTGCAGGAGATGAGAGCTCAAGGCGTCATTGCTAAGCAAGTCTTCAAGAAGGCCGAGTGAAGTAGCTGACTGTGTGTTTTAGTGAATCACCTCAATTTATTCTGAATAGAATAGAGCTGAGATGAGAGTTCAAGACTTGATTCATGTGTATTATTATTTTTTATTATAATCAACATTATTTTGGGTTTAATATCTGTACATTCTTCATTGTTTCTGCCTTGTATGAGCTGAGACGAGACCACAGAGACTTGTGTAAACATTCCCAGCTTACTTCCTCATATTGCATATTGCCTCATCTATCTCCTAAATGTCATAAACAAATCATACATCTGACGGCCGTCTCTGCTGTTTCATTAACACATCACATCATTCATCACAGAGATTTGTGGTTTGTTAGTGAAAGGTCTTTAAATACTGGTATTCAATGCTTACATTTGCACTTTAGTGTTGTTGAGTTTTAAATGGATTTTTTGAAACACAACTTAAAGCAAGAATCCTTCCATGAGGTATATAGTTTAGTTTTCATTGTTGGCAACTGGATGTCAGTCGTTTTAAGTGACTGAAACTCTGAACCTGGAAACCCTTGCTAGCTGGAACTGTGACAACTTCTCAGTTTAAAAAATTTAGTGAAGCATTTTTGTTGCTTATGGGAGCCCTTAAAGGTCATGGTTTTCTACATGTATTTGCTCTGTTTTCTCAAGATAATAAGTTAATTTCAGTTGTTTTCTCAAGATAACTTCTCTTTTCTCATCCTCCTGAGAAAGCAACGCTTGTTTTCTTGAGATAACAGGATAATTTCTTTTGCCACCCATCCTTCTATCCAACTGCAATTACGCCGTCTAAATGCAGTCTCACCAACCACTTTGAATTATGTTGCACACCAAGTCTTACTGTGTCTGTGATGCGTTCAGTGGCACTGTAGAAATTCCTGTTATCTTTGCAAATAATTGATGCTACAAATCTGTAACTGAAAATCAAATCTTTTCTGTCTTGACAATCCCTCTTTTTTTAAATATGTCAAAATGCATTGGAAACTTAATGTTCGATTGGATTTCAGAAAATTTGACTGTAGCATTTTTGATTTAAATCACTCCAAAAAAAAAAATTGACGTTTCAACACCAAAAACCTGCAGCTCTTCTCAGAAGAGTGATGATGTGATTTAATGATGTAATCTGCCTGCTGATTTACAGAGATTTGTTCATCCTACCTTGAAGCAGCAGGACTATCACGCCCCCTGTTGTCCAACAGTTTGAGGGCAGCATCCCAGATGACATCAGGTCATCAGAGGATTTGTGTAGATCCAAAGAACAAATTAACAGCAGCTAGCAGACAAATAGGCAGGATATATATGATAGTGAGAATGTAGTAACCCAATACAACACTGGGGCTGAGTTAAGGCTTTTTAATACATTTCAGACAGTGTTTCTCTGTCACACAAGATAAAGCTACATCAGGCTACAAAACCATTCAAACCTTCTGTATGTTTTCAAGTCAAAAAGGTCCAGAAAATGAAAAAAGACAGTTTTAATTGAAGATTTTTTTCAAATAGATCAGAAATTACTTTCAAGTTATGAATATGTGACCACACCTTTTATTTCTTTTTAAAAATAGCATATTACATGAGTTTTCATTCTTAATAAAATCCAGCAGGGGGCAGCAAACCATCAGCAACCCTTTTCTCTCCTGGAACCGAGAATCTCTCATCTAAGAGAAAATTTTATTTTGTTGTTTTGTGTTCTAATAAATAAGTCCAGAGGGGGACTGAGATCCACCAGAATATTGCTACGAGGCTTCTGTCCCACACCACTCGTCCTCCTGTGGCTCTGAGTGGGCCCTGAGGAAGTTCCCGGCGCAAAACCCAGCGTTTCCATTGCTCTTGGTTGATTCTTCAAAAGAGACGGAAACCTTTGCAGGCGGTGTCGGAGGACTGCTGTCCAGTTTGTCTTCAGTACAGTAACTGATAGCACTGTCATCTGATGAGGAGAAGCAGATCAATGTTCAGTGTGACCATCCTTCAGATTAATGTTTAACAGAACACACTTTGCACCCAGTGAGGGGTGATTTAAGGCTGTTTTAATGGGGCTAAAGCATTTAGAAAACTAATAAAGACAGAAATGGAATTCATTTTTCTCTGAGCACAGATACTCGACCATTTTAATGAAAATCCATTGAAGAGTGTTTTATCTCATTATCTGCTCAGCACAGTGGGTTATAACAGCCTTAGTGCTTTTTGGCAAAGATATTTTGAAATATCTATATATATATAGGTAATATAATATGTCTACTTCAGGCTTTTTAAAAATTAGTCTCCCTGTTTCTCCACTTCAAAATGACGAAGTTCTCTCCTGCTCTGCTGTCAAAATGTATACATCATGAAATTCCCATGACTCCAAACAGCTGTATGATACATGTCACCAGAGTTTGTATGGATCAGTGTGTAGCAGTACGGAGGGATTTATCACCTGGGGTGTAAAGTGGTAACTTGAAGGACTCCTCCATGCAGCTTTCTGTACAGTGGCCATTCTGCTCTTTGAGTGGTAACGGCAGCTCCAGATGACAAATTGGTTTTGCTGGAACTATTTCAGTCAAAGAAACAGGAACACGGTGGCACACTGTAAAAATCAGAGGAAAAGTCGAGGATTGGTCACACAAACATTTATAAGAAGTATGAAGAACAGGAAAATACTCTTGGTGCCAGTCCAAGTATCCCAACATTATCTAACTGTATGCACCTTGTTTAATATTTGCAAGGACATTGGTTGGCCTATAGGTGGCACTGATTTCTAAAATATGATTACTGGAAAAAATGAGGAACTGTTAGTTTTGCAGTATGATGAAGGTTGTGGACATCCTGAGCGTTTTACCGTTCAACAGTCGGGGCTCAGTGCCCTCCAACTCAAATGTAAGATTTTAGTGTCAAACTCTGCCCTCAGACTGAAATAGCACTTAGTAAACAAAATAATCAAATTTCCCTGATAGTTAAACTTGACTCATGGTAGTTGGAGATTTCAGTTTGCTTGTAGGAATGAATTTGTTCTCTCTTCTGTTATGTAATCAAATCAGGAGATCCGCCCTCCAGGTCAGTGGAAAATTAACCCTAATGTCAACCCCTGATGATGCACATGCTTAGTAAAAAGTATTATCTGTTGTGAGAATTAACAGCCCACTAGACAGTGTAAATGTTACAACTGCTAACTATTGCTGACATGGAACTATATTAACAGTTTCAAGAATGCAAATTTGAGATGGAACCTGGAACAAAAGTTGAAATACTGTCTCTGATTGAACCGATTGGAAAAAAAATCAGGCTCAAAGCCCTATCCATCTGTTTCATTCCTCATGACGAGAGGCTGCTGCTTGGTCAGCTCAGTGTCCTGTTTAATTAGCCATTTTTGAACATTGAATTACCACCTTTTAAATATTTTACTTAAACCTTCTAACCAAAACAGATAAGTCCCAAAACATTACCTGGGCAAGTTTGTCAACTGTCCCACAATTTCAGGCTCTCAGATGTCTCAAAAGATTTTTTCCAATTTCTTTGTCATGACTTTATTCTAGACAAATCTACTGAAATGTAGAGAAGTTTCATGATCTAAACTTTCTATCACCTCTCTTTTTGAGAAGTCTTTTTTGTCTCCATTCACTAAAACAAAGGAAGACTAAAAAAGGATCACATCAGGAAAACATTTTATTCTTCTTTCTACATCTAAAACTTAAAGTATTCTCAGGACATAACATCTCAACTCTACATTAGGTAAATTACCCTTCTGAATTTGCAATACAAATTGATTAGAATAAAAAAAAAAACAGTCTTATGAGAAAGATCAAAGACTTTTACAGTCATAATGGGCTTGAAAACGTGAGCATTTCCAAAGAGACAAACATTACCTCAATAGTAATTTCAACTAACACCTCATACATATGATCAGATTAGCATAAAAACATTCTTTCTCTACTAGCTTCACCTTCCCACCAGTTCTATTTCGAGCGTGAATTCCTGTATTGTCACATGCATTCACTGGAAACACAGAGTTACAGTGAAATGTAACACGTCACACAACACAAACATTTATGGGACAAGTGATGTACGCAAGACGTGCTTCTCATTATGAGTGTGCTGCCTTTGAATTGTGCGTCACATTACACTAGATAACTGTCAGCCTGAATATGCACAGGATGTGGTTTCTTCACTTCAGTTTGTCTCTGAGCTACTTTAGCATCATGTTACTTGGTTCCTTATTTAACCTGTCTGGGTTACTCTCAACTTTTGAGATTCTGCCCCTGAACAAAATGCTGCAGTCAGGATCACAGTTTGTTCTAATTATTCTCTCTACAAAACCAAAAGTTTCCATTTGTTGACTGTAAAGGAACCAGTGCGATGCTGTGACTAAAACACAGATTCACTGTGACCTCGAACTGTATGACGACCAAGCTTTGTGTCTCAGTTGTGGTGAACGACTTACGTTGTTACCATTGTGTGGGATGGCCTGTACACGGCTTCGATGCCTCTTTAAGGAAGACTTTTTTTTAAAGGTGTGAGAACGACTATGAAGCAAAACCGTGATCGATGATGTTGAAACACACTTGCACATGCAACACATCACTCTCACCTGCTCTGCTTGATCTACGTTTTGTTCTCCAACAGATGAGACCAAACAGCACCAGTGCTGTCAACACAAGTCCTGACCACAGGCCTGCGGGTATGATCCAATGACAGTCTGATGAGAAACACAGAGAGAGAGGTTTTCAGAGGAATTCAATCACATTGATATCAGATTTTTGTGTAGGTAACTTCTGGGAAATACAGCAGGAAAGAGTGATTTCTGAATATTGTTGATCAGTTAAATCCCTGATTAACAAAAAGCTTACGTCTTCTTCTATGAATGACTGCTCATTCATTTTCCATTTGACACCTTCATTCACAAAACGTGATCAAGCAAGAGCAAGCAATAAGTTTCACATCAGGGATGTTTAAAGAGTGTTTTAAAACACATACATGGAGCAAATCAATACCCTTCAGATGCATCCAGTTAAAGAGTATTTTCATGTGTTTGTCTGCAAAAAACCTCCTCATTTGGGCATAATAACTTCAAATACAAACATGTACTACTCCATTACATTGTACAACTTTTCAAATCTCTCCTGTGAAAAATTTTCAGCTAGTTTTGAAACAGGCTGAAATCGTCTCAACATTTTTTTGGAGTCTTTTTTGTTGTTTTGAGTGGCTGCTGGGGACACGTATCAGACAGGGAGACGGACTTCCTCCACAGAAAAAGATTCTAAGTGATCGATTCATTTGACTGTTGAAAAAAGCAGGATGATAATTTCTGTTAGAAACATCACTTTCATGTACAAGAGCAAATGAATAGTATTCCCTTCATAGGATGCACAAAATCAATACAAACCAAAAGTCCCTCACAGGAACTTAAATCCTTATCGCTACTTCATTGGTTGGCCATATCGTCATACTTTTGGACGATACAAATGAAACAATTTTATTTATAATCTGTTCCTACAGTTGGTACTAAACTGAACAAAGGATCAAAATTCAGTGTCAATTTCTGCTCTTCAGTACCTCAGCAGTTAAGGCAACTTTTAAGGTTTTACAAGTGAAAAAGATTTGTTTCCAAATAAGTTAACTGGTAAATGTCAATTGTAAATTTCTCACTTTTACAGTGGAACATCAACTTGTGAGTATATTAAACAACTGAACTCAAATAAACTTTATTTATAAAGCAGGTAAAAACAACCAGAGCTGAAGCAAGTTCTATACATACATGGGCAAAAACATTGGGGGAAAAAGATAAAACAAATATACAAACTAAATTAATTGTTTCTATTGTTCTTAATAATCAATATAATAAATAATTTCAGATCAATAAAAACAATAAATTCAGTTTTAAAAATGGACAGTGAGGTTTGTCTGATGTAGAGGGGAAGCTCTTTCCTAATTTAGGACCAGCAATAGTAAAAGCTCTATCCCCTCTGAGCTCACATTTTGACCTCGGTACCAAGAAGCAGGAGGTCAGCTGACCTTCGGTACTGAGTAGGAACATACAGGCGAAGGAGCTCAGAGAGGTAAGGTTGGGCCAGGCCATTTAAAGATATAAAAACAAATAAATAAAACTTAAAATGGACCCTGAAGTGCACAGGCAGTCAGTGGAGGGAGGCTAGGACAAGACCAACGTGCTCACTCATACGTCCTCCACCCCACGCTTAAATGATGATCATTTTAAACATTAAATCTGCTTTTTCATCTAGTCCAGGTCTTTGAGGGCACAGTACTGACTTTACAATCAAAGTACTCGTAATAGCATGCAAAGATAACAGTCAAAGATAACAGAAAGCTTTTGAAAAAATTTTGGGCATACACAATAGTTGCTTAGTAACACGTCCAGCAGGACAGTAAACACAACCTGATCGAGGCTCAAATCTGATCACAATTAAGCTATTCGGAAAGGCGAGAAAAAGAAGAAAGTTTTGTGGTAAAGCACAGTGTCGCTGCTGAATCTTCTCTACGAGAGCATTGTTATTGTTTGTGGTCTGACAGAGGTGAGAATAGTGAGAAGATTAAAGCCACAATTGTTCATAAAAATCTGTTTGTGGAGATGAAAAAAAGCTCTATTTGACAGGTGACTGCTGATGGGAAACTGGATGGGAAACATTACTCAGAAACATCTCTAGCTCACAGCCACTTCTTACAGACAGTGGAACAAGGCACCAGACCCAAAAACTCATCATGACTTTACAGGTAGAGTTGCATCGACCTCCTTTGAAGTATATGTCTATAACCTTGTTTGTGCTTGTTTTCTTTCTGTCTATTAATGAGTCTCCTTTGCTGAGCAGAATTTTAACACCTGTGTCTTTTCATCTGTTGTGAGACAAACAAAAAAGCAACTGCTTGCAGTTTGTGCTTGTGCAAAGGGTTGAGCATTTCCTGGGTCATGAGTCAGGCCCTCTCTTTAATAAGACAGAAGACTCTAGTGTTAAAAATAAAGTATATGTGGAAGTAAAAAGCTTTTTCAGCTGTTAGAGGCTGAGGCTGACTTTAAAATCAAAAGAAATTCTTTTAGGTCCCATGTTTCAATGTCAACTTTCACTGCAGAGTAATGCACATATACTCTGCATACTTGTTTATAAGTTTGAATTTGTTTTTTAAAAGTAGCGACCACCATCTTTGACCTTACAACATTTTCTGATCCACACTAAACTAAACCTCATCAGAGCATCACTGAGAGTGGTTTTTAAGTTTTATTCAGTCTGAGTAAAAGGCCAAAGAGGAAAATTTTAAATGAAGGTTTTGTATTGAATTGTTAATGAAAATTCAAGAAAGGAAAAGTATGTTGCCTCTTCAAGCAAAGAAATCAGCCGTATTAAAACTTTACAGACAAACAAAGACAGCAGCTGAGACCTGCTCATACAGAAAACTTGAAAAAGCCACAAGATTTTGTCAGCTTGAATGTCACGTGACTCCCCTACACCTTCTCACGTTGTTTTCACTGTATCATTTCTATAATGTTTCAATTAAAAAATAATAACTACGTCAGTTTCATCATTAATATTCCAGTAATTGTAGTGATTACAACAACAGGACCAGCTCTTTCTCTAGTACCTGCCCCCAAACTTTCCTTATTTGGAAGGATTTCCTTTCTGCACTTCCTCTACTTCCTGTGAATAACCTGGTGATATGAACAACAGACATTGAAGGTCAGCAGGAACTCACTGAGCAGCTCAGGATGAAAGCATCCGCTGCATTGTGCAAGTTGATGACTGGTAAAGATAAAGGTTTTAAAGATGTGACGAGGGGGAATTCAAGCAAAAACTTTAAAGGTAAAAAATGAAGACTTACGAGTTTTGAAGTCACCACAAATAGCATCTGCTGTCGAGGTACCCGGAGTTTTCAACACTCTGCCCAGTTCCTCACATCTGAAAACAGAGTTGAACAAATAACATCAAAAACTTTACAAAAAGAAAACAAAAAACTGTGGCTCCGCTGTCTATGACCGCCACGACTATACAATAAATGTAAGGAGTCTCCAGGACATCAGCTCTGTAGCTCTGAAGCTAGGAGGTCAAATAGTGACATCACAAATATGCAAAAACCTACCTCACAAACTTAAGACTCCCTTGTCATGTACAATTACAGAAATATGAGCCCCTACTTCTAGGATCTACAAATTTAAACACTGTTAATGTACCTGTGAATCCCATACGACTGAAGTACAGTTAAAGTTTACATACAGACAGAATTTATGATTTCTTGGCTTTTTTTCAGATATTATGAATGATAAAAACTTTTCTTTCACCCATGGTTAGTGGTTGGATGAAACCATTTATTAACAAACAACTGTGTTTAATCTTTTTAAATCATAGAGAAACAACAGAAACTACCAAAATAACTTTGATCAAAAGTTTACGTACCCTTGTGATTTTGGCCTGATAACATGCACACAAGTTTACACAAATGGGTTTGAATGTCTACTGAAGGTAACAATCCCCATCTGATTTATTTGCTTGTAATCAGTGTGTGTATAAAAGGTGAGTGAGTTTCTGAGCTCCTGACAGACACTTGCATCTTTTATACAGTGCTACACTGACATTTTTTGATTCTGAGTCATCGGCGAAAGCAAAAGAATTGTCAAAGGATCTGCGGGAAAAGGTAATTGAACTGTTTAAAACAGGAAAGGGATATAAAAAGAAATCCAAGGAATTGAAAATATCGCGCCTATAGTATGCCAAACAGCTCAGAAACAAGAGCAAAATTTAACACTTTGGCCACAACCATAAATATTATGTTTGGAGAGGAGCCAACAAGGCCTATGATGACAGGTACACCATTCCTTCTGTGAAACATGGAGGTAGATCACAGATGGTTTGGGGATGTGTGAGCTACAAAGGCTGAATGTGACATATTATCAGAAAATACTGGAGGAAAATTGGCACTCATCAGCCCAGAAGCTGCGAATGGGACACACTTGGACTTTCTAATATGACAATGGTCCAAAACAGAATGCCAAATTGACCTGCCTTTAGCTACAGCAGAATAAAGTGAAGGCTCTGGAGTGGCCATCACAGTTTCCTGACTTCAATATCATTGAGCCACTCTGGGAAGGTCTCAAACCTGTAGTTCATGCAAGACAGCCCAAGAATTTACAGGAACTTGAGGCTTTTTGCCAAGAAGAATGGGCAGTTAACCATCTGAAAAACTTCGGGCTGTCATTGATGTTCTTAGAAAATGGCCAAGGAATCATATATTTTGCCAGGGTACATCATTTTATGAGCACAACTGTATTTAGACCAAAATTGGGTTCTTAAAAAATTGTTTTCGCTGTGGGTGAAACAGTCACAGTAGGTATAATATGGGAGGTTTCGTGTCTATTGACTGGGGTTATCAGAGAGAAGTTCACTGAAACACAATTTCTGCTGTGTGTACGTGCCTGACTAATGAATGATTCAGTCTGACTGATCACATGATATCCACCCTGCTCTTAAGAAATGATACCAGTAATAGAGGTAAGGCATCTGACCTGGTGTGGGTTTTACAGGGAGAGAGGAAGTCTGTGACGTTGCTGTAGGTCCCGTCTTCACACGCAGCACAGATAGTGTTATTTGTGTGAGTTGCTGGAGAAAAAAAAGACACCACACATTCAGGTACCAGATTGTGGATCTTGGCAAGTAATGAATGCTTTTTGAAGTAAATACATACCTTTAACTTTGACCCCTTCACCCGGAGGGCAATTCGTCACTTTATAGCAGTGGCTACACGACTCATCGTAGCAGAAGAAACCAGGTACACACACGCACTCTGTGTCCTTTGTGGCTGTACAGTCCCTCAATGTCTTCCCGTTCTTAACTAAAACAATCAAAGTGACATACCGGTTGTGTCATATGGTAAGCTGTTAAGGCATTTAATTACTGGACAGGATATTTATTACACAAACCTATTACACAATTCTTCTTTGTAAAAATGAGCGACTCTGAGATCCAGATCTGACATTTAAACTAGTACCAATGGTTTGAGTTTTGTCAAACATGTACTGGTCTTTCAATTCTAGACCCTCACATCATTTCTTGAAGCTCAAATGAACATATTAGGCATTGAATAAATACCCATGTAAGATATCTACGCTCTAGTTATCATGTGTAGTTTTTTTCACTTAGAATAACCAAATTGAAAAGTCATTCCATGGTATGATTTGAAATATCCACTCTTGAATGGTGAATGAAAATAACTGAATTTGAAATTGATCCAAAACAGGATTTTTCCTGTATGAAATGTATTGCAAGAAATGAAACAGAAAATATGAAAGCCCAATTCACTTACATATTCTTATACTTCTCCACAGCTGTTAAAGAGGCTATATTTACAAGGTTGTGTCCATAAATACAAGGAAGAAATCAAATTGCAACAGAAATAAACATTATGACAAGAGGTACTGTAGACAGACAATACACTAGAGATGAACCATGAAATCTGTGGGATGATTTATCAGCCTTGTTTATAGTGTCAATAAACAGTCAGCATCAGATGGTGCTTGTGGTCACAAAACATATGTTGTCATGATGATAAATTGCATATTACATTTCAAGTGCATGGACTAACTAAAGTTAAAGCTGTTTAAGTAACAGATGGTCAAAAGTTTGTCCTAGGCAGAGCAAAATATGTTGTCATCTACAATCATTTTTCATAATGTTGGTTCTAGTTTGCCTTTATGATAAAATTATTGCATTTTATCAAACAACAACAACAATAGCAATTCAGCATCTGTCTTCTAAGTGAAATAGGGCGGAGATTACATTAAGTGAAATTAAAGTTTTACAGATTCTCTTTTTAAAAAACTTTTAATGCCCCTATCTGTTTAAATAGAGATTTCCCCATTGTCTTTTAGCTATTTACCCCCCCCCCAAAATTCTTGAACAATTGTCATGTGTTGAGACATTTTAGCATCCCCCACTGAATATTAACAGTTAGAGAAAGTGATCTGAGGTGATCTTAGATTTCAAGGGTTAGAAACTAAAAGAAAAGAAGCAGTTAATCAGAAAACCAAGACACTGCTGTAAAATGTGCCTCTTCTCTCTAAAAACAAGAGCACAGAGGAGAAGAGGAAGGAGCTGTATTTGTGTTGATGCTACAGAAAAAGAATGTATGTGTTTGTAACTGTGTGTGACTCACTTAAACTACATTTCTTGCAGCTCAGACATTTGAGCCTGTGGTTTATCGTGGCAGTGTAGAAGTCGTGTGCACATTCAGCACACTCTGTCTTCTTTGTATCATCACACTCGGTTAGTACATATGAACCTGGGGGTGAAAGGATCAAGAAATGTGTTTGAATAAAATCTGAAAATCTTTCCCTTGTCAGGCACAAAGTAGACGTTTGATGGTTGGTTTTGCAGTCTTATGAATAATCTAATTAAATACAGAGCAAATAAGTAAAAGTTTGACTGACCTGCAGGACACCGATCGCAGCATCTGTTTCCTTTTCTGTACTCCTCGCTTTTGCAGGTCATCTTAGTTTACAATTCACTTAGAGTTCTTCTCCTTTTAATAAATAATCTAAAACAAGACCAGGCAAACCTTTTGTTCCAATCCAAATCTTTAAAACTGAAGCCGTGCAAAGTATTGTAGCCGACAGAGCATCATTAAAAGAGCACTCTCTTGACTTTCACCCTCCTTCTGAAGTTCTCCTACTTCAGCTCTGACTGATTCGTCTCCGACTGAAAAAATGCTTCCCACTCCTACTCTAGTCTTACCTACTTCTGTCGCTTTTTCTAATCTTGGAAACCCCCAGTGACCCTTATCATCTGTTTCCCCCCCTTCTTTCTCTCTCTGTCGCTCGCTCTCACTCTCATTTTCTCTCTAAAACCCCTTCTATCTTTGTCTCTGTCTCTCCTCATTTCCTTCCTGTGCTCAGCCGAGGTAACCTGCATGTACATGAGCAAAACCAAAGGCTGACTCTGCAGCACAACAAGGCATTTCCTCTTCCCTCTACACCCTTTCCTTTCTCTACATGACCATTGTTTTTACTTAACTTTTGGCCCAGTAGTGTAGGGATTTAATGTCAAGCTAAACCTGCTAAAAGGATTTATACCAGCAGTTCATCTGCAGTTTTTGGGTCTGACTGTCTTCCTAATTCTCTGATCACTTCCAGTCAAAGTTGGTTCCCATAACTGTATTAAAAAACAATCCATTAATAGACCTTATAAAATGCCTATGACTGCAAGTTTTGGGTGAGAAAGAGAGGAACAGTGAGGACAGGAAAGTGTATAATGTAGTAAAGAGGAAGGAAAGACAGCAGTGCAGTTAAATCGTGAGATTTGATCAGATCGAGATGTTACGAACAAGGTGAGTTTGAATTCTTAATTTTTGTTGTTGGATTGTGTCTCATCTGGGTCTTTGTTTTTCTTGAAGTTAATTTTTTGGGCTTGTCATGGCTTTGATGGGATAGAGAACAATGAATAGAGTTTTAAAAAAGGAACAAGAGTGGGGAGTGACATGCGGGAAAGTGGCCACAAAAAGTAGGCCAGTTCTCTCTCTGGAGGATTCATTTATTCAGAATAGTTACGTTGTTTTATTGAGTTCCAGCCGAAGCACCTCCTCTCACTGTGTGATATTCGATACCAGCACTTACAAAACACCTTTTTTTCAATCAGATATCTTTATCAGAGCAAAGCAGACTGTTGTATTTCAGTAACATCTTTCTTTTTTATTTTGCTCACAAATATTTATGTATTTCCTTCTTTATGTTTCATATTTTTTCTCAGTCTCCTGCTCCTCCTGCTCACTCACTCTGCTCAATCTGTACTGCTGGGATGGGTGGAGTCTCCAGGGTATCCCAGGGGGTACCCGCCCCATGCCAGTCTGAACTGGACCAGGTGTGCCACAAAAGGTCACACCCTCTCCATCAGGTTGATCCACCTGGACCTGGAGGACAGCCAGAACTGTGAAAACGATGCTGTAAAGGTCAGAGGTCGAGCTAAATGTCAATGTTGCATATTTCTTTTCGGTTGTGTTTATATCATATGCACCCTGTTAATTTATGTGCTTTGTTGTGGTTTTCCAGATCTATTCAAATGGGAACCTTATTTCTGTTCTGTGTGGCCAGAAGGATTCTGAGGAACTTCAGTATTCTGTGAATCCCTCCCTCGTTTCCTCCCCAGGCGGCTGTCTCTCCCTTAATTTCCACTCAGACTACTCAAACACAAAAAGACACACTGGCTTCAGAGGCTTCTATTCAGACAAAGGTGAGATGTGATCAGGACAAAAAAGGGAAATACAGAGGTTAATGATTCCCACCCAAGGTTATTGTGAAGGCGCTTGCTTATATCCTTACCAGATACCAAGGGGAGGTTTTACTTTCATGTGTTCCCGCACTGTAAAACCTTTGAGCCAAACTGATGTGGAGATGATATTTACAGAAAACAATTCTCAGTGACTGCATCAGTCAGATATTTATCATCTCATAAAATAAAAGCAGGAATAGTGTTACACCAGTTATTGTTGACCTATCAAAAAGTTTCACAGGAAGTCCAAATAGGGCTGTGAGTTCCTCTATTGGCAGCAACTTTGTGAAATCACAGTACAAATTGTGTGATGATTTTGGAAATGCATCCAGATGCTATCTTGTCAAAAATAATAGATAAATCCCGTTTTGCTTATATGATGTTACACTCAAGGTAAAATACTTAATTTTTTTTTGTATCGCACTTCTAAATACTGGTGCTCCACCAAAGATAATACAATCAAACAAACTAAAAGCAAAGCAAATGAGGCTGCTGCTAGGTAAACTTAGACTGGTAACACAGATGGACAACTTTCTGGCTGAGTGAAATAGTTGAAACGCCAATAGAAATATTCATAATGTGCATACAAGTAAGCATTAAAAGCTGGTGGGTATGTTTTGCTGGCTTTTAATACGTTAGGTTAGCTGTGAGCTCCAGATTTTTTGATTGAAAGGAAGCTGTAAAAGATCAGTGTTTTCATCAATAAAATCAATTTGCAGCAATCTGAAAAAGTTAATGTATTAATAAATCTAAAATAAATGACTACTTCTTTGGAGCAAATGCTAATTGTCTCAATTTTTGTGTGCTAAAACAAAATAGGTCCATCTGGTAAATAAAAGCAGCATTACATCAGATGTTCAAAGATAGCATTGTGATATTAGTTTAAAGAAATTCATACTAAAGCATAATGCCCAATGGAGACAGAATAATTCAAATTTTAAAAAATGAATTTGGGCCCGTGTTTCAGGTCAGGCGAGCCCCCCTCAGATATCACCTTCTCTTGGTTTTGAGGTGCAAACTGTATTCCATGCCATGACTTTTTTTTAACCTTTCATTCATTTCCCTCAGACTTTGATGAATGTGAGGACGACCCCAACAATGGCTGCTCACAGTTCTGTCACAACACCATCGGAGGGTATCACTGCTCCTGTCATCACGGTTACTTCTTGGATGCAGACAAACACACCTGCACAGGTACAAAAGCTCATTCATGTAAAATCCTCCAACAATGCTGGGAATACAGAGTTCACTGTCCTAATTTAAATGAAGGAAGACACAGCAAAACCGAAACATGAAGTGAAAATGAGACAATAGAGGAAGCTAAAAAAGAAAGAGAGGGGAGTAGGGAATGAGACAACAGGAACATCTATTGTGTAACACTCCTGATTATTTTAATCAACCTGATTAGAGTAAACCACTCTTATCTCCTTCACAGTGAGCTGTTCTGAAGATCTGTCAGGCCTGAAGAGAGGAGACATATCCAGCCCCTCCTGGCCGTCTAAGTATGCAGAGAATTCAGTCTGTGTGTACACCCTTTCTGTGGAGGAGCATCAGCAGCTTGTGCTGCACTTCTCCAAAGATTTTGATGTAGAAGAAAGCCCTGACGGTCAATGCATTGACACACTGACGGTAGGTGTGGATAGTAAATTGGAATCCAACAATGACGTCTGTCTTTTCTGAAGAAAAATAGAGGAAATTCAGACAGAAGTGTTGAAATCATGGATTACACACATGCACATTCAGTTTTGGCTGTTTTGAAAATTTTTCCATCCTGGTTATTTTGTGATTTGAGGTTTTATCATGACACGTCACAAAAGAAAACTTTAAATACAGTTATATATACTTCTAGTTATCATTATTAAGTTACATTTCATGTTGACCTACTTAAGTATCACAAATCAATAGTCTTTTTTCCAAAGGCATATCACTAGGGGCAAACTTTCAACTGAGCCTTCCTCCTTCTCATAGCTTCATTTGCATTGAAAGGACTGTTAGGACTTTCTAAGTGATCTTGAAAAAGCCTCTAAGCTCTAGATATAATCCTGGTCATAAAGTACAATTTACAATGAGGTTATTAGCTCTAAAACAGGTTATTTCTAAAGGCTAATTCCTAGCTTCTCAACCAGGACTGATTGGGTCAGATTGAACAGGATTGTTGTACAGCACAACAAAGTTTCTATGACAAATCCACGGAGGCTGACAAAGTCTAACAGTGAGGAGAGACATCTGTTATTTTCTCTGCGGCGAAAAATTTCTGGAACTAGACTGTCTGACAGAAACAAGACAGAGGAGCAGAAGAAAGCTAAACGGGAGGATGATAGAGCACAGATTCAAAGCTAAAACACAACTTAAGACTAGAACACAGACTAAAAGTTAAAGCATGGACTAATGGCCTAAACAGACTAAAATTTAAAGCATGAAGTAAAGACTAAAACATGGGCTGAAGACTAAGACACAAAGCCAAAGGCTACGACGCGGGCTACGCTGTTTGTGCTAATCTTCATTTCAAACCACATGAAACAGTTGTACTGCTGAGCTCTGTTCAAACTTGAGAGTCTTTCAATAAAATGAAGAGCCAGGTCACGTTTGCCCTGCTTGGTAGATGACCACTGCCAGGACATGACCAGGATTCATTTACGTTACACTTACCAGAGGAGTCGATGCAGCCCACCTCAAACAGATTCTGCTCACAGCCTCTTTAACTTTGTGAAATAACTATGACGTGTGTGTTTCCACTAAGTGTGTGAGGAAACCTACTTCCATGTTGCTCTGTTTTCAGATAGAGACTTCCTCTGGGACTCTGGGGCCGTTCTGTGGCAAAACAGGCCCCCCATCTCCCCTCCTCACCCATTCACATCGAGTCCAGATCCGCTTCATCTCTGATGGTCATGGCTCCAACAAAGGCTTCTCTCTTCGCTTCAATACCAAGGGTAAGGTACTGAAGCTGCCTCACCTCTGTCACAGCAGGAAAAAGCATTAGTGATTAAGTGTGATGACATTTTTATGTGACTTTCAGACAAAGTGTGCCCAGCAGAGGTGATACCACACTCCACTGCGTCTCCCAAACTAGCAGAGTATCGCCACGGTCAGATAGTTAGAGTTACTTGTAAACTGGGCTATGTTGTCAACATTGTGAGTACAAAATATGAAAAAATTTATTTATTTATTTAAGTGTCAGTTAGCCACATTAAAACTGTTCAATTTTTTCCATGTAGGATGGGACCGCGACCCTTTTAACTGAGTATGAAACGTCATGTCAAAAGACGGGCAAATGGACTCCCAGTCACACCTGTGTTCGTGAGTCTCAGTTATGGTTTTGTTTGTGAAGGACCCTTGGTTTTATTTAACCTCACAAATATTTTAACAAAGGTGTTTTTCCCCTAAACTGTTGTTTGTAGCTGTGGATTGTGGTCTACCTGGTATCCAAAAGGATGGCATCCTGGAGTATGAGGGCTCGGAAACTCAGTATAATAACCAGATGAAGTTTAACTGCAGCTCAAAATATTACAAACTGGATGGAGATGGTAGCTATAAGATGTTAACACCAACTTTCTAATGATCCTTTTTCATTTAATTTATCTTTTTCCTCTGATGACATCTGTGCAATCTTTCAGACACATACACTTGTAATGCCAGTGGTGAATGGGTATCTAATGGAGGCAAAACTGAGTTGCCAAGATGTGTTGAAGGTGAAACTTTGTTGTCTTTTTTAAAAAAACTTTATTTTATGATGTGATCAGATGATGTCTATTGTACATGTATTTTTTATGACTTGTCTTTTCATGTATTCCAGTGTGTGGGATGCCTTATAAAGATACTGCAAACACAGGCCGGATCTTGGGCGGTAAAGATGCAAAGATTGGAGAAGTACCCTGGCATCTTTTAATAAGAGAACCCAGTAGAGGAGGAGCGGTACTGATTAACGACTGCTGGGCTGTGACTGCAGCTCATGTTGTTGAGAACTTGGGGACCAGGCCTCTGAAACTGTATGGTGGAGTGGTTGATAGAGCATCACTGCAAGCGGGGTCATATACTCTGATGAATGCAGCAGAGGTCATAATCCATCCAGACTATGTCACAGGCATGCAAAGTCGCACCAACTTCGATCATGACATTGCTCTTATCAGATTAGCTTCAAGAGTGGATTTCAGCCCAAACCTCCTTCCTTTGTGTCTGCCAGAGACAAAAAGAGGTTTGATTGAGCATGAACAAGGCACAGTTTCAGGCTGGGGGCTTACAGAGGGCAGGAGAGGTTTCCACACATCTAGCAAATTACAGCACGTTGATATTGGGGTCTACTCACTTGCAGATTGTCAGGATACACCTGTTGGAGACAACAACCAAAGGCCCATCTTCACTGATAACATGTTCTGTGCTGGTGCACCAGGAAAGGACAGCTGCCAGAAAGACAGTGGGGGTCCGCTTGTTATGCCTGTGCTGGCTGAGGAGGGACCACATTACCTGACTGGTCTTGTATCCTGGGGACCCTCCTGTGATTTGAAGCAGTACAAGGGTTACTACACCAAGGTGGGGAATTATGTAGACTGGATAAGGGAGACTATGCATGCCACAGGAAAAAAATAAGCAATAATCTAAAGCGGTACAAAACCAAAACAATGTCATACATGACCATCCTGATTCACATCTTTGAAAGTAAAATGTCCTTGATAACAAAGATCATAATCTTATAATCAAATGTACAAAAAATTATATCTGAGCTCTGATCATAAAATGTCTTCATTCTTTACTTTGTATTAAATTTGCAAATGAGCAGCAAATGTGTCACTTGTGATGATTACACTGAAAAAAGGAGGACCACTGTGCAGATGAAATACAAATTCATGAAACAGGAGACCAAATGTGCAAAACTAACAGATCCAACTTCCAAATATCTGATAAAAAAAACCCATCAAAGACCATCTGAGAACAATAACAGCAAAGTGATGAGCAAAATATACGAAAGAAACTCTAAAGATAATCAGGGGAGAAACAGGCAAAAGCACAGGAAAGAATTTACATATTGACAGAGTAGACAACACACGAGACAGTAAAAGAAAATACAATAGTATCTCAGGAAGTAACTCAGATAAAAACTGAGGGAGAAATGAAATTTAACAAGAGTCACTCATTGCAGGATGTTTGCCTAACTAACCCAATTGTTCTGAGACAAATTTCACATTTTTGATAGGATTTCGAACACTGGGATACTCTTATCTGTAACTTAAACATTTAATTCTGCTGTTTCATTCATATCTATAACAGTGTGGATCTATAGGATACTTTTTCTTGAGTAGCACATTATTAGTTGTTCTTTACAAAACCATGGCTCCGATGCCTTTTTACCTTTTGCACCTGCAGCTTTTACAGCGAGCCTCTTTATCACATTATAGTGCCAATTATGTATTCATGAATACATTCTCATGATTTATTTTGTTCTCTTCTGAAGATTAATATGTGGTACTTTCTTGAAAGAAATAAACATAGTCAGAAATGGCTCCAGTTTGACAGTGTTTTCTCAACACAGATCACACTCAGATGCTATGCCATCACGTACTGGTGTAGGGTACTTTGTAAAAACAGGCTGGGTACTTGTTCCCTGATATGAAAAGGTTCCACTTTATATCCCAAAAAACATAAATATTTCTTAGTGTGGATCGAGTCTGGTAAGAAGATTTGAGGATAGGGCTACTCATTTTGAGCAGTATTCCTGAATCTGTTGCAAAGTTGTTATTTTTTTAACCAACAAGTTTTGATACCTCAATAACTCAACAACAGAGTTTGTGAATGTTCCTTTACTGGGGGATACTGAAAAAGGCTAATAGCCCCCTCTGGTGGTAGATTTCAAGTTGTTTTGCAGTAACGGGGACAAAGTCAAAGAGCTGTGTGCGCAAGAATCAACTCTATTCACTGAGGTTATTAGTAAAGAATGACTTGAATGCTTGGATTCATGTTAAGTACAGCTTATGGGATGTTCCTTAATCCATATCCAACAAAACTGATCCACGACTTCAGTGTCTTTCTCTAAAATTAAAGTTAAGGGAAATTTTGCCAAAACAAACAAAGCAGGTTCCCGGCAATTACGCTGTGAGTTGCCAAACATTTGGAAAAGTCAGACTTTGTGACAATAATGCTTCACTTGAAAGTGGGACATCTACCCCTCTAACAGCAGAATCAGCTCACTCTGGGATTCAATGTTCAATGTGGAGATGGGTTGGACAACTTGTATTATAGGGTAAGTTCAGCCACATTTATAAGCATTATCACGTTGAACTCAAACTTTCATTCAAGGATTTCTCGCTTGACTTTGACATTGTGCACATCTTGGTGCAATGACCTTTTCTGTGTTTCTTAATCTTATAACAAAAATTCCTTTGAACAGTGTTCAACTGTTAAATGTGTTCTCCCTCCATGTGACACATTTAAAGCTTCATCAGCGTTATATGTGTGCATTGACTGTGCAGTTTGTATCAGAGTGTTTGTTCCTCTACTGTTTGCATCAACTTTGGACCAGCAGCTCAGGTGACCACAAACTGATAAACAGGTCGATCTCTCTGTTTCCAGGTTTCTGCTTGTGTCGTTGAGTGAGTGCTGGAGGCTGCCTGAACCAGAGCCTCAAATGCATGGGGTGGTCAAGTCCCCTAAGTACCCCCAGCCTTACCCCCCTGACCTGCAGGAGCAGTGGGACCTGAGTGGGCCCGAGGGCTACCGGATCAGACTCACCTTCACACACCTGGACATCGAGGCTTCAGAAGACTGCCACCTCGACTCTGTCACAGTCAGAGCCGCCTTTCTTTATGAAAACATAACCGCACTGTTGTAGTGTTAAACTTGGTATGGTCAAAGTGCAGGGATGTGTCAAGATGTATTACACCAGAGTGTTTTAGCTTTAGCACAGACTTCCTTTGGGGGGGGGCATGATGTTTGTGTGCGTTCATATGCAAATTATTGGGATGGATTGTCCCTTTATTCTTAAAAACCTATCCATCCAACATTAATGTCTCATACAGATTCCTCTATTTTACCTGGTCATTATCACACATAAGGTCTTCATTGGTTTGTCTCCAAGCCTCCACGATTGTTACTGCCCCAAACTCATAGTAAAGTTTTCATATCTTGTCTAATCTTTCAGGTCCTCCAGGATAAAAAGATTTTGGGAAAGTTTTGTGGTCATGAGAATTCTGCTGATGGACACCACCCTGGTATTCAGCCCATATTCTCTGAAGGAAATACACTCACCCTTCTCTTCCAATCAGACGAAAGCAACCCTGAGCAGCACCAGAACGTGGGCTTCTCAGCTCATTATCAGGCCATAGGTAGAGATCGTCCACTTCCTGTCTGTCCCTGTCATTACACTGATCCTATTCGCTGAACACCTAACCCCTCTATGCTCCTCTCATCATCAGATATCGATGAGTGCTCTGCAGAGGAACCTGCAGACGGCTCAGGACCACTCTGCTCCCAGATCTGTCTCAACACCCTGGGCTCGTACCTCTGCTCCTGTCATCATGGCTACGAGCTGCGATCAGACCAGCGCTCCTGTGTTTGTGAGTACTGTGCAGATACTCACTCCTCATGTGTATGAGCACTAAAGTCAAACTACTGACATAAATTTTTGCAACTCACTCAGATTTCTTTTCGAATTGAATCCTCCTGTACCCTGTGATCACAAAAACTCCTAAAAGACACACAATGACACCAGCTCATGCTAATATTTTTGTACTTTAGTGATCAGGTTGCCAAAAAGAAGCTCAGTTAGGTGTGTTGCTCTATTTAATCAAAAGAAATGTTCAAGCAAAGAATTTCTTAAGTCTCACTTTCTCAGCAAGAGTTGCGCCAAACTTAGAAGATAAACATTGTACTAGTGAGCTGCTTTGATGCGTTAACTCAGTAATAAACTATATAGATGATTTCTTCTTTCTGTGACTGCCCAGTAACCTGCAGTGGTGGTGTATTTGATGAGCCAGAAGGACATCTCACCAGTCCTGGATTCCCTGACCCCCCACCTCATGCTCTGTCCTGTCAGTACATGATTTCAGTAGAGCCCGGCTTCATTGTCTCTCTTAACTTCAGTGATAATTTCCAAATTGAAAGCATGGAAACTGAGGAGGAAGGACTGAGCTGTCCTTATCACTGGCTGCAGGTAAAAACAGAAAGCTTTCAAACACAACACACCAGTGTGTATTGGAGAAAATAAAAAAAGAGAGAGCTCCAAAAATAGATCAGGATGACTTAGATTAACTTTGAGTCTTTCTTTATAGGTGACAATTCCAGAAAAAGATCCTGTGAAGCTGTGTGGCACAAGGAGTCCAGGTCTGGTAGAGATAAACTCCCACACTGTTAAGCTGGACTACCACATTGATGACCGGGGTCTGAGCCGAGGCTGGAGCCTGGACTACAGCACACGCAGTGAGAAGGGAGGGAGGACAAACAAAGCTGAGCACAATCCCAGTTTATAAAGACCATGTTCAAACAAACAGGCACATTACATTTTTAACAGCAACTAAAAGAATCTTAAGTAAAACATGTTAATAAACCCGTGTATCATGATACCCCAAAATGTCTACAGTAAGATTATTGATAACCAGGTGTTACTTTTTATGTACAGAGTGCATTTTCTGTTTATGTCACATCTCTATGCATGTTGTTTCCAGGAGTGAAGTGTCCATTCCCCGGCAATGTAGCAAAGGGGAGAGTAACTCCCATCTTTGACGAATATCTCTACAGAGACTACATCTCTGTGCGCTGTAATCAAGGATACAAGCTCATGATGGTTAGAGAAAACTCACTACTGATCTTCAAATGTCTTGATCTTTAAACTGAGGAACTTTTGGTTTGTGTTGATTTAGGCACCTCCCTGTGGACTGAAGTGTGTTCTCATCTCTTTGCTTGCTTAAATCTTGTACCGATTTTATATTTCATTTTTTTCTCTTATCCCACTTCCTTAAAAATGTTGAAAATCTGCAGTGGAAAGAGTGAAACATGGTCTGTTTCAGGGATGGGCTGTTTATTTCTACCCCACACTTCTGGTCTCAGACAATAAATATAGTAGCATGAAAACAGTCTTTACACTGATGATTTGTTGGCTTTTGCAGTTCATAAAAATGCATCAGTATTGACTTCAGGCTTTTTCATAACCAAATAAAAACTGATTGTGAAAAAATCTCAAAACAAAAGGGAGCCTTCTTTTTTAAGTTCTATAAAATCTCTTTTTTTTGTAAGGATGGCCGGGAGATTGAGAGTTTCTCTTCTATGTGCCAAAGCAATGGACAGTGGCATCTCCCGATCCCAGAATGCCACAGTATGTTTATGACCTTAAACTCAGACAAAATATCCTTTATACAATGTGTTCTGATTAAACCATTAATTAAGTTCTATTGAAACTTTCTTGTTGTGTAAAAACGTCCTTCTTTTCCTCCTCTGCAGTAATCGATTGTGGAGAACCAACACCTTTGCTGAATGGAGGAGTGACCTTCCTGTCAGGCTTTGAGAATCAGTACCTCTCTGAGGTTCAGTATCACTGTAACGCACCGTTTTACTCTCTCCATCGGGGCCTCACTGGTGAGAACAGCACCTGTAGATTTTAATTGTCCAATCTTTTGCTTGTTTTATACAAGAAAACACTTGAAACTTGCTTAATTTATCATTGCCAAACTACACCTATTCTATCAGTGTTGGTAAAACATTCTGATGAGGGTTGAGTTGTCCACTGTGTAGTCTCAGGAGCATGTCCACACTTTTTTACAAGAGTGGCCCAACATGAGCTAAAGTGCTAGTGCTCACGGGAAACAGAGTCTCCATTCTGGAAAAACACCAACTTTCCAGAATAGTTCTCACAGCCCATTAAAACTAAAGGAACAAGTCTCACTTCATACCTCCTCTTTCTTCTCTCTGCACTCAGAGACTTATACATGTGAAGCTGACAGAAAATGGAGATCCAAGAATGATGTTTCTACTCATCCAACATGCATACCAGGTATCACATTTTAGTTACACAAAAGTAAACAAGATTTTTGTCCATATTCATTTCAATAAACCACATGACACCTGTTTTCACATGACATCTGTATTCATATCTGTCTGATTTAGTGTGTGGGGAGCCCAGTGTACAACTTTATGGTGTTCAGAGGATCTTTGGAGGCAATAGCGCACCAGCCAACAGCATCCCTTGGCAAGTGTTGCTCACTAAGGCAGGAGGAGGGAGAATAGGAGGAGGCATGGTGATTGCAGACCGCTGGGTTATGACTGCAGCTCACGTTCTGGTTAATAAAGGTGGAGAGACAGCAACAAATACTTCCATAAAAGTATGTGGGCTGCTACTGATTTACACTTTATCTTCCTCATTGTCTTCATCTCTAAATTAATATTTTTTACCCTTTTTTTTCAGATTTCCATGGGAGGAAACAATGTTAATGCCATGTTAGACTCTTCTGTGTTGATTTCCTCTATCCACATTCATCCAGAATATAACAACCCTAATCTTATTGACTATAACAATGACATTGCCTTGATCAAACTGAACAACCAAATCACATTCAACCCATCCATTATGCCACTATGTTTGCCGGCAGAAGATGCCCCATACACCACTGGCTTGTTAGGGTAAAACGTCTTCTGTTATTGCAATCTTTCTTCATTTCCATTTTTTTACGCTTTTTTGTGCATGAACTTAATCCTTTTTTCCCATATTTAAATCTTCTTACTCTCTTCTCCTTTTTTCAGTGTTCAAAATACCCTTTCCTACAAAATCGACCATAACTTTTTTCCTGCATTTTTTTACAGGGTGGTGTCAGGCTTTGGCCTAACAAAAATTAATAACACAAGGATGCTAATAAATGACCTGAAATATGTGGAACTCCCTGTGGTGGCTCAGGGGATTTGTGAAAATTCGATCGATCAACTGAAGAGGAGTGGGATGAGAGCCATACCAGGTCTGACGAGTAACATGTTTTGTGCTGGCGTCCCTGAGGGTGGTAAGGACTCGTGCCAGGGTGACAGTGGTGGCCCCTATGCCTTGTGGGATGGCACTCGCTACTGGGCCGCTGGAATTGTCAGTTGGGGGGTCGACTGTGGACGAGAAGGGAGATATGGTGTCTACACCAAAGTCTCCAACTACGTTGGCTGGATCAACAAGATCATGCATGAGGACAGTTTTCCATTAAGTGATGCGCAGAAGTAGACGCATTGATTTTTACAATGAAATAAGAACAAAGATAAACAACTTCTTGTGAACTGCAGGCATTTGTGTAACTTCATTACAATTCATAACTTCATAAAACTGCAACATAAATATCATACAGGTTACAAGCTCAGCACACTCCTTCGAATCACCTACAAACTCTGTGTTATCACTGTCCATCATGAGGTTGCAGAAGGCAGGAACCCTAAAAAAAACAAAGACATAATCATCACACTATCTTCTTGATAAGCCACTTAGAAATGGCCTCTGTTAGTTTGGTCCCAGAGAAGGAAAATCAAGGGGTTAACTTCAGCTGCAAAGTGCTGAAAATCCTGAAGACCTTTGTCTGAAATGGTTCATATTTTTTTAAGTTTTCCTTGAGCTTTTCCAGAGGTTTGTTTCAAACTTACTTGTAAGAGATAAATAGATCAGTCAAATGACCCCGTTGTGATGCTTTGGTGTAGTTTTTTTAATGCAGGGAAGACACTGTTTAGTGTTCCTTTAACTTTAACTAACCTGTAATGTACAGACCAAGAGCGTCTTACACATAACCTAATACCTATGCCTTTGTGTGCTGGGCCTTCAGGAGAGATTATAGCCCATTCATGGGAGCAGTAGTTCAGCACCACCAATAGCCCTTTCCAAGTGCACAGACACTAAATGCATCGACAGGATATTAATATTACTGTCAACACTTTTCATCAACGTCAAAACATTCATTTGAGAATATATTTAAATTATGTCAAGATCATCCTAGACATGCGTTTCTAACTTCTTACATTTCCCATTTTCACTCTTATACTTGCTTGATGAAAAAAACGTGTGAATATAGTAAAAAAGGGTCAAACAGTGGACCTGCACTTGTTTCCGTAGTGAACAGTGATCCAGTCCCTGCTTCTCTGTCATTGGTCACAGTCCTGCTCTTCTTTCACTTTCACTCCTTCGTCCACTGCTGAATGCTGCGCATGCGCAGGTGAGCAAAACAGGATCCGCGATGCTGTACAATTGTGTAGGAAGTTAAGTTTATTTAGAGTTTAATTATTTACCTTTACAGCTGAAATGCATCATCTCCATTCTGATGAATTGTTTCTCTCAGACTTAAAGTTTACAGACGTGATGCGTGTTCGTTGATTGTTGAAATCAAAAGTGAAAGTTCAGCGGTACCTTTCTGCTCAGAGGTTTTATTACAGTTCTTTTAAGGTCAAAACTGCCCGTAATGTTGAAGCTTTCAAGACCCCTGGGACGAATCTCCACGACGATGATTGAAGTGTTTTTAATAGGAAGCTTCCTCGTGTGCGTTGGAGGTAGGAGCTGAACAATATACACCGAATATTAGTTTGTTTTCAATAATAAACGCTTTAAGATAGTATTCATTATACCTTGGTGTTAAAACTATATCCGGGGGGATTTACAAAATGTTGAGCTAAAAAGTCAAAGTCATGCGATAAATAGCCAGATTATGAGATAAAAAGTCAAAATTTAGAGACAAAATGTTGAAATTATGAGAAACAAAGTCAAAGTGTTTGGCTAAAACTCAGCATTTCGAGAAAAATTCAAAGATTTGAGACATTAAAATCAAAATTGTGAACTAAAAATTTGAAATGTTGAGATAAATAGTCAACACTATGAGGAAAAAAAGTTTTTTTTAGTAACTCTTATCTAAAATGTTTGCCTTTTATCTCAAAATTTTGACACTATGTGTGTAAAAACAAACAAAAGCTCAACAAAGCCAGTTTTTTATTTTCTATACTTTTAACAGGTGGAAATGGGCTTTACTTATTATGTTTGTTTACAACATAGAAAATGTTCAAGTAAAACAGAAAGTAGTGTTTTAAATATTTGTATGCCTTCATTTCAACAGCTGTACAAATAAATGCATCGCTTTTTTTTTTTTAATCTGCCTTGGAAAAAGGGGGTCACCCTGTGTCAAGGATCGTGTTATATGAATGAAATTTGACTTTTGACTTTATTTACTTTAAATGCTACCATACTCACATTTTTTCATAATTCCTTATCACATTGCAGAGAAAGAATGGATTGCTTTTACATTTTTTTCCGTGCCAATTTAGTCATTTTTTCTCTTTTCTTTTACTTGTGTTAAAATTTAAATTCACACCAAGATTAGGTGGTGTACTGCTACATTTTAATAGACTTGTTAAAAATTGATTCCTGTAGATGCACTTAGATCATGAAGATGGCTTCAATGAATTTTTATATTTATCACTCTCCTCCTTTTCAGCTGAAGGAGTTACAGATGTGGTACTTTCCTGTGCCCTGGTGGAGGAAGGGATGGGGGGAATGGGTGGCGCACTCTTCACAAGGACTCCAGCCACGCTTGTCTTGAGAGACATTGCTGTGGCTTCTGATGAATCACTAGAGACACTCACTCCATTTGTCCCACCTTCAATCCCGGATCCAGACGCCATCCTGTTGGATGCCAAAGGTGTGCCTTCTCTCTCTTAGAGTTAAGTTTGCTTCAGCACTTGCCTCACCTGCTTAAAAACTTCTCCTCTCATCCCTCTGTGGCAGTGTCATCACTTGAGATCCCAAATGCAGACGTGCTGCTCCATGCAGACTGCAATGAGCAGGAAGTGATGTGTGAAATAAGTCTCTACTCCCCTCATGGATCCCAGGAGAGTTCAGATGCAACTTATTTCATGGTGTCCCTGAGTGTGGAGGGGGTTGATTTCAGCACAGCTCTTATTCTGCAGACTCTGCCGGTGCAGAAAGACCAGTCAACCCTCACGCAAAATAAACTGGGTCTGCCTCTCAGCCCGTCAGGAACTCTTATGACTGAGGGTTAGACCCTTTTTTAAACAACCAGGTCTATGTTTAAAAAATGGGTAATAACATCACCCACTTATTTCTCTTTTCTGCTGTCTCTGCTCTTTGTCTCTCAGTGATATTCCTGGTTTTTTCCCATGTCAAGTCTGTATCTGCCCGCCTGAGAGGTGATGTTCTCTTAAACTGTGGCTTCAAGCAGCAGGAAATCCCTTTGGCACAGGAAGTGGGCATCGAATGGCGGCTGCAGCACAGAGGGAAAGGGAAGAAGGTGATTGAAATGAAGACGAAGCTGGATGATGTAGAGGGGAGCACAGTGGGTAAGTGCTACTTCAACACATGAAGTCAGTCTCCTCTGGCTAATCCTTGATCAAAACACGAAGGACCTAAACTACGGGGACAACTTTGTGTAGCGCTGAGAGTGTTTGATGAAGTAACTTTTAATGCAAGCTAGCTGCAAGGGTATGAAGGTTTGTGAATAAATACATGCTCTGAGTGCAAACTCTCTTCATGCAAATTCTTTATGTTTTCAGGAAAATGTTGATAAATTTTACCATCACAAAATTAACCTTCCTGAGTTTCCAGTTGGCATTATACAAAATAAGCCTATAGCTCTTTATAGATGCACCATAAAAATGATTTGATTTAATGGTTGTGATCAGGTTATTTCTGAGATTAGTTTTGCCATTGTAAACTGTAATTGCTGTCAATAAGGAGTTTTAACCAATCAGAATCAAATATATAATACAACTGGGTTTTAGTAAGAAAAGCGGGAAATAAATTTAAGTGAGTATCATTGGACTGTTTAGCAGTTCTTACTGAAAAACTTACTCTGCTGTTGACGATCATCTAATGTGATTTAAATTCAATCATGGTGGTTTAATTTTCTGTCTCCAGAGCATGCAGAGAGACCAGGGTCAAGCGTTGACACTGCCTTGGTTGTTAATGAAGGAAACGCTTCTGTTACTCTGAACAAACTGAAAGTGATGGATGAGGGGACATACATCTGTACCGTTAGTGTGGGACATTTCCACGCCCAGCAGGTCACTCATCTCCATGTTGTCCGTAAGTCTTATCCCAATCACTGAAGCACTCGTCCTGGAATATTCCACAGATTGTTTGCTGTTTCACTTTGTTTTGCTATTTTTCTTTGTTTCAGAACCTCCTCATGTGTCACTTTCAGAGGAGAGGTTATATTTGCAGACAAATTCACCCACAAAACTGAGCTGCCACTGTGCTAAATACTACCCACTGGATGTTCAGGTCCGTGACCAGCATGTGTGACTTGAAAAAGTATTGCAAGTCAAAAAAACCTCTTTGAGTTATTGTTTTGGGGATAATGTATAGTGAGCAGGGGATCATGCAAATTAGTAACCCAGCAGGGTGAGCAGGACCTTGACAAGACACAGGAAGGTCTGTTTACTATTTAGGATGCTGACAGAAGTTTCTGCCACAACATCAATAGACTGACTTTTTCTATGAAGTCAAATATTAATACAGCTGGGTAACAACTTATTAATAACCTCACAAAGCAGGAGAGAACCTGACAAACAGGTTAAACTAGCTGTTAACGTTTATATCACTGTTTTGTCTTGCACGGACACACTCTGTATATGGAAGCAGTTACACAAATAAACTGATTGATTCACTGCTTTTAATCCTCCTCTCTCCTCTGCCTCTCAGACGGAGTGGTTGTCCCTCTCTCCCACGGACACAGAGCCCTCGGTGTTTCCAGATCAGGGCTCTCTAACCAGCCATCGGCAGCACAATGATGGGACATTTACCCTGTCCACTAACCTGAACGTGCCCCCTGATGTCTCTCCTGGAACTAAACTCATCTGCAGGGTCTCCCACCCGGCCCTGGAGGCTCCGGTCTCTGTTAGTGTGGAGGTAGAAAGTCCACAAGCAGGTACTTACATGTCACTGCTGTTTGGTGTTATCTGGTTCTGTTTTTCAAGAAAGAGTATGACAGTTTTCTTACAAACACTCACGTTGAACCAAAGAAGAGTACCACTCATATGTCACAGTGATATTAAAACAGTGCACATGAAGCAAAGACAAAGTAAAAATTGTGTTGATTTTGAGCATCAAAAATAAACTTTCCTGTGTCTGTTTACTTCACAGCCTCTTACTGGTGGTTTCTGGGTTTCCTGATTGTCACCGTGATGTTCTTCTACCAATGCATCCGATAAGTTACTCAGATATATCCTCGGATCATCCAGACTTGAAACTGAGCCTGTAAGGACTTCCTGTGTGCCAGTGGTTTGTGGGTACGTCATAGCTGATTTAAGTATGACCCAAGAGCTGATCTCTGGTTTGAAAACTACTGGGTTTTTTTATTTAAGCTGTATCATATATTTGCTCTTGAGCTTTAGTGATAACTACTTTTGTAAAACTGCAGTGAGAGAGTTCACAGTTTGCTTTCCTAACTTTTTTTCATGCTAAACTTGTGCTGGTCCAATGTGTGGAGCTTTACATGTTTTGATGGACTGTCATTAGTCATGATCATCAATGAAGTAATGTAATTTCTGCATCAGGGGAAAGGGCTGAAGCGGTTCATATGTCATGGACACACATAGTTTGCAGTAAAATAGGATTAATATATAGGGGAGATTAAAAGAAGTTTAGGTAATCTTGGCCCTGAAATGTCTGTGACCTTAAAACATTTTAATTCCACTGGTTGGTCCAGGCAGGAGAAGGGGGATTGCACTATTTATTTTATTTATTTGTTTTTTTACCTTGAAAATTGTTTAAACTGTGAATTTGTACATTTGTACGAAGCATAAAAAAATGGCAACGTCCTGACATAATTGAAAAGAACAAATTCTTGGTTAAGATAAATTGTTAAATGTATTGCACAAGATATGCATGCACTAAATGTTTGATGACATATCAGTCTAAGCATCTTTAAGTTTCAATTAACAGTAAAAAATCAATGCAGACCATAGAGAAGTTTTGTATATGCAGACATCTTAGCTACTGAACCTTGGGGAAAAAAAAAGCTGTATTTGCGTAAGAATTCTGTTATAGAAAGACATTTTGTGTCATATTTGAGTATAATTTGTTCTTGCTTGGTTTATTGCTTGCGCTTTTTGAAAAGGAACCATTTTTTTACTGTATTTTTGATGAAGATGGTCTATGTTGATGTGATTTTCGCTGAAGTTTTTTTAAAAAAGGAATCAGAAAACTGACAGATCCCTCAGAGTAGGTAGAATTGTGATCGCATAATTTTCAAAGAGGTCTTAATTGACTTGATGCATTGAGAGAATCTATAATAAAGGTCAGAACTCACTTCTGTTGGTGATTCATTTATTTGCATCAGCAAAGGTGGTAAGCATGCATTTGTTTTCGCAAATCCAGTCGCATCTCTCTCTGCTTTTTCAGTTTGTAAATCACGAAACATGATCCCTTATCTCTCAATATGTCTGCCAACTCCCTGATGATTTTGTTGTACAGTATCATCAGGTAATTATGTCTGTCTGCTACAGTTATGCATCAGTGCCTTTTCACATTTGAGGTTTCTTTCTCAAGTTTAACAACTCAAACTCAAATCTACAAGAAGAAAATCTTCAAGTCCAACATCCCCCCAAAACCCTGAAAGAATTTATAAACACTTTTTCAGAAGCATAATCTGACAGGTGTAACTATTGTTCTATCCATACAATACTACATGATTTGAACAGTTCACTATAGTAGCAGTTGTTTGCAGTCTCTGAATATTATTTTTCTCTCAAAAGCAGGTAAAGTCAACAAAATTTGGCAAACTCTTGAGCATCATTGCATTGCATAAGCAGTAATCATCAGATCAGAAAGACATTATACACAGACCCTTTGGCCACTAACAAAAAAAATGTACAATCGGCAGTTAGATTCAGAAATGGCAGATACACAGGTCACACAAAGAGGCAAAACTATGGACACCGCCATGCAGGTTAGAAACAAACACCTCAGACTGGCTGTTAACATGACCGCAGGTGACAGGCGAGTCTGTGTTGATGTGAGGGAGGCTTTGGGTTTCTTTAATCATGTCCATCTCTTGTTTCCTTTTTTTCTTAACATCAAGTCAACTGAAACAACTAACACACAAATGCTTAGTCTGCACAACTTTCAAATGAGTTGGCATTTGAACCTGTTAAAAATGTGATGCTACACATTCATCTGTCTATGGCTGTGACTCTGGGCGTCAGAGTTTAGAGACCCTTCTCTCCTGCTCATAAATACACTAGATTGTCTGTTGGTGCCTGCTTGTCTTACTGTGCCCAAATATTTCCTCAAGAGTTCTTATCAGTCAGGGATTACGTCTTTCAAAATCTTTACAGAATAAAATGTTGCTGTACTCTTCGCTACCCTGCCCTGAAATGCCTTTTCTTTCCTTAAAGTCCCACACGGTCTCTTTCCATATTGTATTTCTTTTCCTCTTATTTTACTGAACTGAAAATGACAAACAAAGAGAGAGTTTGGCAGGACAAGATCAAATAGGCTACTAATGAAAGCTGGTCAGCTAAACTTAGTAAAAGCCATAAGGAATGATGGTTTGACCACAAGTATACACACAACAAAATGATCATAATTGTAATCTAACATGACGTTGTGTTAGTAATTAGCAAAGATGGTAGCAGTTGTGTCAGGAGGAGTGTGTTAGTAAGGTATGTAAGTATCAATTTACAAATGTAGGACTCTGAAAATGGGTAACATAGACGAGCTTTGGCGTATCTGGGGTAAAAAGGGCAGCTAACTCATGTTTTTTTTCTCCCTGCACACTTTCACCATCTGTACATTGTACATTTCCCCCCATAGCTTTATACAGCCCCGTGTGTTCCCGTGTCACAAGAATTTTCTCTCTCCCTCCTTTCATCTCTTTCTCCCTCTTTCACCCGGCCTGCTGCGTCCATCAATAATACATGAGGTGCAGAGACAGTGGAGAGGGAGGGAGACCAAAACAGCGGAAGAAAGCAACGAGAAGGGAGGGACAAAGAGAGCAGAGACACCTAGAAACACTACTGTCATGTTTAAGTGCAGGATGGTTTGATGGAAGACTGTGTGAAGAGAGGAAGGATAACAGGGGGGTTTAGATATCTTTTTTTCTCCCCTCTCATATCATTCCCAAGTCCATATCCATCTGTACTGATGGGCTGAGCTCAGTAGAAGAAGTACACTGCAGTGAAGAAGAGAGGGAGAAGTCGTTAGACAAATGCATCACTTAAGGAGAAGCAAGCAACATAAGCCAAGCTAGCATGCAGCTTGATTGCTTGTTTTTAGCAAAGACCTGCTATGACTAGTTTTTGAAATCAATAATTTACTAAAATAGGGAGTCATGAATAATTGACAGTCAGAGCAGAAGTATGCGGGTCGGACATGAGGTTGCTCGTGCAGAAATACAAATACAACCCTGGTGCTGAGTTATACCTGGATATGTTTTCTAAAAATGTCAGAAGATTTAGCTTTACGGAAGATTAACAGCAACAGCATGCTGATACTAAAGTGAAGCGGTAGATCCCTTAATGCTCCTCTGCTTTTGAAACAATCAGATAACCATCCATATCAGAGTAACTTGAGACATAACATAACAGAGACATAACTTAAAAAAAGCATCAAGGTTGTCTTCTACTTACAGAATATGATTCCAACCACAATGACTCCAATGATACCCATCATAATCATCATCTGCAACAAAGGTAAAAAAAAAAAAAACAATTCAAAAACTAATAAAACAGTCATATGAAAATGTTTGATGTAGCTGTGTTTAATTAAAAAGAAACACATCTGAACAATAAAACAGTATTAACTGGATAATTTGTATTTGTTGTACTGTAGTTATACAGTAGTGTCTTGACTATCAGAGTTTGTGGAATCCCTTGAAATAGACTCTTCAAAGCATCTGTCCACACTTCCAGAGCAGCTCATTAACAGACTGATGTGTGGAGTGTGCTCGCCTCAGTGTGCTCTGTGCTGTAAAATAAAAGAGCTGAGGATACTTCATTTACTACTCTGCACATGCTAATGAGGGTATTCTTTATATAGACTCAGACTGCATTGAGAGTATCTTTCAGTAACAACAATCTGCCTAATGGAGCCTCACTAATGCGCCCACCTTGCAGTTCTTCCACCAGTACTTGTTCTTTAGCTTGGCTGCGCAGCTTTCAAACTGGGAGGCTCCGGCTTGGAGAGCATCCGCTCTGTCATCCAGCTCTGAGAGCTTCTGGTCCCTTTCCAAAACCTTGTCTACGTTCACCCGCATGATATCCACCACCTAAGACAGCGGCGAGGATGAGGGAGCATTTGGCAAAGGTGGGGAGGGAGGGAAGGATGATGAAAACCACAGTTAGAGGAGAGAAACTCAGGGGAGACACTGGTTTTCTGAAGATACATATCAAAGATTAGAGCAAATGAGGACTAACAAACTGCAGCAGAGTACATTTAAGATCTAAAAGCAGGATGTAAGAGAGCATGGACGCAATGAAACATAAATACATGCTGAATTGTTGGTTTATTTCTTTTTCATGATTAATGTTGTAAGACTGTAACAAACCAAAGCCTGGCTAATCTCACCTCCTCAACCTGGGCCTGTGTCTGCTGTAGCCTGCGGTTACTGGAGGTATTAGGTGGGCCTGCAGGTGGGCCGGCCGGTGCTCCATCTGCACCGGGGGCTCCTGGAGCGCCGGGGGCTCCAGCTGCTGGGGCAGCATCAGGGGCAGACCTGAGAGAAAGCACGGGGAGGAGACCGTGAATGAGATGTATTCACCTAACATTGGCTTTGGTGAAGAAGAGTAACGGTCAAAGAAAAGAATAAAGTCACCACAAAGACAAAGAAGATGACTGCTTGGTGAATCTGTGGGGTGACGTATAGGAGGAGAAAAAAAAGAGCAGGTGGTGGGGGAAAAAAGGGGGTCAATGAGCGAGAAAATCAAGGGGGTGAAAAGGAATCTAGGGCGCTGATGGGAGGCTTTAACAGTAAAAGTTATATTCAGGGAAGAATGTTGGATCTGCACCGGGAAAGGAGGTTTGGGTGGGGTAAATTGAATGATGTGCAGATAAAAAGACGGAGGAACGATCCAGGAGGGGGAAGAAGAATGAGTACAGAAGGCTGCAAAGTGAGAAAACACGCTCCTCAAGGGAGCATCTCCTGACTCCTGGAGGACGACATACTGAGACTGCAGGACGGGACCGGGACGAAAAATGTTAAAACCTCATGAATCATCAATAAAATTACACCAGTGTTCCTTAATGTTCAGGAAGTGACCTCAAACTCTGACCTAAACAATTAACCACTGATTAAAATATATGTATACATTATAAACCCATTTAGAGAAGGCCAAATCAAAATCTACTTGATCACTGTATATTGTTTAAATTTAACTCTGTTTAACTCTATTTAATGCTATGGCAGTATAGGCAGTAGTCAGCCTCTGAATGCATTATTTAGTGATGCTGTGACTGAGGATTTTACTTGCGTCAGCAGAAATCCACCAAGCTGAAAGAAATCAGCTCAGTTTCAGACCCCAACCACAGGGAATATGTACAATAATCAAAGCAGTTTGGATTTAAAGTTACGCAGCGCAGTTAAAGAGATAATTTGCATATTGTAGTAGTGAAAAAAGCCCGGCTAGAAAAGCCGTATTAGTACTTACATCTTCTATGCAGCTGTTTGAAGTGACTCACGGGCAGCGGAGGAGGAGGAGGGGTGACGCGCTGAGGCAGGAGAGGGAGGGTCTGAAGTACAATAAAGAGAAGTAAAAACAGCAAGATGGGGGAGGAAAAAGATGGGAATTTTTCGGCACTTTTCCAAATAAAATTCCAAATTCTCAGAGAACAAAGCAATAAAAGTACCGTGCGAACAGCAAACAGAGGTGGGGGTCTTTGCGCAGTGGAGCCGATCTCCTATCTGTGCATTTATAGGCTACTGCAAGTCGTCAGCAAAGTACCGCAATACCGATGCACGCAAACGGGTCGGTGATAATTCACCGGAGAACAGGAAGTGAAGCAGAGCAGCGAGAGCTGAAGAGAAAACAACTTCTGAATTATAATCCACACCAGGGGAAATCCAGGGATGTCAGATTCCTGCTCTTTCAAGAAGATGCTCCAGAGATGCAGCTCTGATTGGCTGCTTTGTTTTTGTCGCTTCTTCTAAAAGCTTCTGGCAAATGTGTGCAATTTCAAAATAAAGGTGGGGTTAAGAGAAAAAAGTCCAGTCATGAAAAATCCGCTGTCTGTCTCGCTCTCTCTCTTTTGATTTCTGTCACCCCCTCCTCTCTTTCTCTCCGGTGGTGCGTCTTGTGCAAAGTGCTGTGGCTCTGTAGGCTACTGCAATAATGCGTCTCTCCTCCTGCCTCCTCCACTTGGACTCGTAACGACAGTGCGGTACCCCTCCTCCCCCTCTCCTCCTCCTCGCTCTCTCTCTCCTGCCTCTCTCCCCTCGCACTTTGCAGTACTGCAGCTCTCTGTGTCGGATAGGGCGGCAGGAAGACACTGCGGTACAGTGGATGCTGTACAGAGTGTTGACTCGACTGTTTCCCCCCAGCCAGCCTGGGATTCTCCCAATACACATTTTCTCTCCCTGAGACATAAATTACCTCTTGCAATCCCCTCTTCATTCCCAACAGAGACATATTCTTGAGCCTAAAATCATGTTTTATTAAGTTTTAATGCTAAAAAGTGAAACAAAAAAATAAAAGTGCTAGGGCTACTGGAAAAAACAAACCTGAGAAAATTTAATTAAATGATTAATCACTGATTCACTATGTTCAGTGATGTTTTCACAGAGAAAATTCTAAATCTTTTGAAACATCTTTGTGACCTGAGCTTTTGTCTGGTGTGCATTTTTTTTTTTCATTTCACCTTGCTATTTGGGATAAGAACTAATAAGCATTAAATCTAAACTTGGTCTTTGTCCAGGATCTATCTTTTTGGTATTATTAGTTAGCTGCTAATTTTAAGTATGTGTTATTGTACATAACTACACTGTTTTTTTTTCTCGAAAAAGGGGTTGAAGCTGCTATATCACTAAAAGATGGCATGGCCAGTGTCCCTAAATGTGGCTGATAGGTCAAATTTAAAAAATGAAGTATCATGGCTCTGAGAGGCAGGAATGTAATGTCCGTTTATGCGAACACTGTGTCTTCAGAGATTAAAATGATTTCCTCACTTGTTTAATTTCCATATATTCTGAATAAAAAAAATAAGTTTTCCCTTGTGTCACACCTTCTCAAATTATTTTTGGGGAGGCTTGAATCAAGAACCTGTTTCCTCTACAGAATGAAAAAAGACCTGCCACCATGTCTGTTAAAATATTGCACAGGTCTGCATAACGTTCATACCTCTTCCACATCCAGAAACTTCTGGATCGATCCAACTCCATGTCAGCTATAAGAGCATCAGGACCTCACTGGTCCTCTGAATGTGAGCAGGCCCTTAAGCCTAGGATCTGCAATAATACTCTTGGTTTTGCTTTTTGATTTCACAGAGACTGTGATGTTCATACTTTACATATCCTCACTGACCTCAAGAATATAATGGGGCTTTTCAATTTATTCTTCCAAAAAAAGCCAGAGAATTCTGAGGATAACACATTGATGCATAAACTTACCACATTTGAGCAAAGCAAAATTTCATTGTTGAAATGGACATCAAATCAACATACAATTTATTTGTTCAGGTCAATGTATGATGTATTTTCAGTTTGACAGGAGAACTGGTTGTAAATACGATAATCAAATTAATAATCAACAGAAATGCAGGAAGGATGGGTTTCATATCCAGGTGAGATAGCCTAAAAAGAAAAGTGGTAATAACAGAATGAAATCACTCCACAAGACTTCAGCAGTCCTCTCAGGCTGTTTTAGAATTATTTCCCAGTGCGGTCTTATCTACATCAACGATGTTTGCCATAACGGTTGAAGTGTCTGTAAAGGAAGCGAATCCTCTTCTCTAAGTTGTGTCTGTCCAAGGTCATCATTCTGTCTCCAACCATCTTCTTCTTTCTAATTAGACGCTCCAGTTCATTACCTTTAAAACCCTTCAGCCAGGTGGGAGCAACAATGAGGTCTTTGGGATGAGCCTTAAAGTCTCCTGCAGACAGAGAGTGAGGACATTAGGTTCCTTACTGCCTTTGTGTTAGAATATGTGTGCATTTGAGTGTAGAGAAAGTACAAATTGTCAAAGGTTGTAGACTGTTTAGAACACCACAAGAACTGACTTGGTATAAGACCAACTCCACTTTGAAAAGAGACACACTTGAATTCACAACTGCACATTGCAAATGAAAAATCAAACACTGAGTCATGTAACAAAAAGCTACCTTCATTCTGACACACAAACTTAGAAATAGGAACAGGTTTCTGACACTTACCTAAGATGTCTATGTTATCATACACTCCAAACATGCTCCGCTTCTCGGTCCACCTGTCCACCTTCTTCAGCTGAGGGATGGCATGCATCCTAATTTGGCAGCACTTACCTAAAGAAAGAACGGTGCTTGATGTGAGTATCTCTTTTTGTGCTGCTACATCAATAACATATGATATGATAATATGATCTCCATAAAAGAAATCACAAATTACTTTGTTATTTCAGGGATTTCTTGTTCAAGTCACTATCATACAAAACGGAAAGATTTTGTGGATTATTAGGTCTCTTAAGATGTCAGATCCTAGGCTTTTATGTTGACTGATGATTTGTACATGGCAGCGGAATAAGAATTCACAGAAATGACATGAAAATCGATGGATTCTGAACACAAGTGACAATACTCATCATTTACAGGCTTTACTTAATACTGTGATGCTGTGAGGAGGCAAAACTCAGGGGAAAGTTTGGATCTAATGCATTGCTACAGGTCTATCCTGCCTTTTACCTTTTTTCTACTTTTAATTACCTAAATTACTTTTACTGTCTTATTAGCTATATTTTCACACACACACACACACACACACGCACACACACACACATTATGTTGTATTCATAATATCATACTAAATTTTTATGAATCGTTTGAACTAGTTTATTTTAATCATTTTATTATTGTTCAATATTATTAAATTTATCTTATTCTATCTGTTTATGGCCTTTCTTAATTTTTGTTGCCTCTAACTTTTGTACCATTCCTATTGCCTTCTTGAATGTAATTATTCTTATCTCTGGTGTTCGTGGTCTCAGTCCATGTTCTTTGGTTACTGTGCTACCTGGGATTTTTGTGTCCTGCTGTCTGGGTTTTATGTATTTGTCAAACATTTTGAGGTTGTACCTCTTGAGTAGGTTTCAAGTTGTAGTGTTTCATTGCCAGCTTTACTTAATAGTATTTATTTATAGTTACCTGGGATTTTTGTTGTTCAACACTTTATTAAAATGTTATTCAAGATGCTGAACACATAATGCCAGTATTATTATCATTATTATTAACATTTACAAGTTAACACCAGCAAAAGTATGAACATGAATTATTTTTTTATAATCTGTCATTTAACCAAGTGGTGGTCATGCAGAGTCAATCAACTATCGTACTGTACATGTCACGATGATTATTTAATAACACAGTCGGTAAAAATACCTCACAGATTGAAACTACAGATTAAAACCTCAGTACTAACCAGTAGAAAAGTTCCTGGCTGTGTGAAGCAGAGTCCCAGCAGACTGACAGAGAGAAGCTCCAGCTCTCATTAGTCCTCCTGGTCCAAACATCTCTGGAGTTTTCTTCAGCTGTCAATACACAAAGACACCAGGCGATTTTCTCAGGTGAAGCTGTTATCTGCTGTAAAATTGTATATTTTCGTGATAAAGCACTGATTTGTAGAGTATTCTCAAAATCAGCTTTAGCTTCTCATCATTGCATTGACCCTTAGCTTTAGCCTCTGTTAGCACATCCGCGACATCAAAAACCGTCTGATTCACTTTCTCACCCGTTTCTGTGTCCAGCAGCAGTTGAATACTTGTAAAAGTTTTTATGTCGCTGATAAAACATGCAGTATGTTCCACAGACGTTGATGAACCACGCAAATTATTTGTTATTGAGGTTTTAACATGCTCGTAGCGGGCGCTTCCATCTTACTCCGTGTCCCAGAATGCACAGCGGTGGTACCGTATTGTCGGCAGTGCGGCGCTTAAACAACAGATCGAGGGTTTTGCACCTTTCACAGTCTTGTCTAACCAGCAGAGGGGGGTAGCGATTACGAAGCACAAAATTCACAGAATCATGAAAAAGTTGGTATTTTTAGACCAAACCATCAGCTGAAGATGTCCGAAAGCTTTTATCCAACTCAGCAAAGCTTTGTCTCATGAGCAAGTTCAGCAGCCAGAACAAAAGTTGTTTCCAAGCAACAGCTGGTGAAACGGCAAATGGATGCAACTATCAAATAAAGGGAAAATTTAAGTTATTCCTTAAGAACAAAATATTGGAAACATAATGCAAAAGTCTTTCATCCTATCAATGTCTTATAGTTTCTAAAAAAATGTTATTGCTCTAGTAAACTGTTACTAAAATGTGTGTGTGTGTGTGTGTGTGTGTTTTCCATGATTAGTCAAAAGTTTTCAGGATTTCATCTGAAGTTTTTATCCACTTCATCAGTGTGAACTATGATGAGCAAATTAAAGCCACACACAGTAACACGATCTTGCAGACCTGCAGGCTCTCTCTCTCGCTCTCTCTCTCTCTCTCACACACACAGACACACACACACACACACAAGAATGCAACACAAACTGATACTTTCAGTCTTAGTGAAAAAAAAAATGGATCGAATACTCATTTTCAAAGAAACAAGTGCACCCAGACTGATCTTTGTCTTATTTTCATTTTTGCTCAGAAAACGTCATTGAGGATGTGGAAATACATTCAACACAAAACATTGTAAAATGTAAAATTCCATTCAACTTCAAAATAACCACACAGCAGTAACTTGTGCAGGAAATAGAAGCTGATTTTCTGTAAGTGTGCAATCTGTGGACATGTAATTCTTTCATAGATAATAACGCAAACTGTAAGCTATTTCACACTTCTTTTGAATGTGTTAAACCCATATGCATAGTGCAAATAATTAAGATCAATATGTTTATTGGAGCATCTTTGGCCAGGTTATAAAAATCAACCATAGTTTCCAAAATAAACACTGGCTGTGTGTTTTGCTTTCGTACAAATAAAACCACATTTCCACATCACAGCACAGCACAGCACTGAACACAATGCTGACATGATAACATTGTAAAAATGCTTAGCAGACCAACATGTTTTTTAGCCTGTGCTCTGCTTCCTCTGCCAGTAAAACTAAGTGGAACGTTATATCAAATCACCTACACACATAGGCCAAATGATATGATTCAACTACATCGGTTATTGAAATTTAACCACAACTAGTTTTACAATCAGTCACAGTAAAAATCCTGAATATGAATGTGTTTTATTGCTGCTTGCATGTCAGTGCTGACAAACTGTCTTTGAGACAGGCACATACATTTAGAGAGTGGGTCAGGAACAAACTACTTCAAATTCTGCTGTACTTCTCAGGAAGTAGTCTGATTTGACTATTTTCCAAACACAACCCCAGCAAAGTAGTCATCTGTAGTCCCTCATGCTCACATTACAATAGTTTCCACAGAAGGGGCATTTTCTTTTATGCTTTCTCTTCATATTCAGACGCACGGGAGGTGACTCAACATCAGCTCGAGGAAAGACCACCTCACTGAGTGACACACTCGTGCCCCCAACACTTAACATCAAAACAAAGTTCGACACTTACAAGCTGATAGAGGAAGGTGTGAGAAGTGAGGACTGAGTGGAGCTCAATAAAGGATGTTAGACTTACAGTATCACTTCCCCAGCTGATACCAGAGAACAGGTCTCCACAAAAGGAAGAGAAACAGCTTTTTAGTTTCCCACACTCATACTCTGTGGTAGACTCATCTATTAATCTGTGACGGTCTATATTTCTCTCTATTTATCTCTGTAAGGAAGTATGTACGTGATTGTACTTGCACTCTAAACTTTTGCAAGTTTCCATTGGTTGAACAATTCAAACAACACAAAGTCTTAAAATTGTTTAATCGACAAAACGTTCTTTGCTTCATGGAACCTTTTGGTTTATATTCTCTCACATACCCAAGAAAACACAAAACTTCACCCTCATATGCATCCCCATGCTCAAATTTTAATAGTTTCCTGATGAGGGGCTTTTTCCATTGTACTGTTTTTTTCCTCACTTTCAGATACAGTCGAGGGGACTAAACCAAAGCTCAAGGAAAGACCCCCTCATACTGAGTGACACCCACTCTGAGCTTCAGAGTTTGACACTGATTTAAACTTATGGGCTGTCAGAGTCTGAGATAAATACATTTGTTCTCCAGCTAGAGACATTGATATTCCAGCTGCTCTTATGCTCTAGCCACTTTTTGATGTATGTGTCACTCAAAAATCTTACTTTTATTCTCAGCAGACAGAAGTACAGATGGACACATAAACAAACAAGCAGACAGAAAAAGAAACATTTCTGTAATTGGAAAATGCTAGAAAACCAGAAAGATACCCAAACTTTATTCATTCCCACTGGTAAAAAAGAAAATTTAAAATTTTTACATTCAGTTGTCATTAAGTGGGACCAAAATATGAACTGTCAGTGTAGGCCTGTTTCTGTTGCAGTGGCGTAAGAGTTGACGAAAAGGAAAGCAAATAAGCGAGAAAGGAGGGGATGATTCATTTTCATGAAAATCTATCAAGGCCAGATACCATTTAAAATCTTTCTCACCACACTGCTGAGTGTGATGATTGTGAGGAGAGCTGTGAGTTTACCAGAGGTTTGCAAACGTAAGTGACTGGCAGTGACGAAAGAGTGACAGGATGGTTTCCCTTTAGCCATTTCAGTTTCAAATCAACAATGAGATGTTCCTTGAAAGACCCTAAAATTACTGGTAAACAAATTTGTGTACAAACCAATGGTATTCACTGTAGGAAGTTAAAAAATCATGTTATGCTCATCAACTGTGAATCTGGCATAGAAGTATCTTTACAGATCTTCATTTTTATTCTAAGATTCAAATACCGAATAGCTGCTGAAAACTTAACTTGTGTGTTTGATTGCTTTGGTCACAAACTGACAAAATGTTGTGAGAGTAAAATGGGTTTGACTCAAAGAAAGAAACAGCATGAGGGAGAGAGAATCCGTGGGAGGAAGTGGGTCCCCGTGTTTACATCTTTCTTTCACAGTTTCCAAGATGACAGCAACAGACCGCATCAAAGCCTGGCTTGTAGCTGAAGTCACATGATCAAGGGAAGGAACTACCTTACACTCCCCGCCCCCATGTAGCACCCACAGGCCCATATAAAAACCAAATCAACCTGAAAGAACACATCAAGAGACAGGATTTTGAGTGGAAAGAAGAGAAAAGGTTCAAAGAGAGAACAGTAACGTTTTAAAGCTGTAAGAAAGCAACATGAAGATGCCGTTGGAGATTTTAGTCTTTGGGCTAGTGGTCAGTTTTATGACAGGTAAGTTCTGAGTTTTTGACTTCAGTTTTATTTTTTCATCTATCTTTTTGCTTCAAAATAAACACAGTTTTTATGGTTTAAATTTGACTTTTTTCATAGAGTGTCTTTTTGTCCCCACAGGAGCTCGGTGTGAGGTAACTGAGGTGTTTGCTGAAGCAGGATCCTTGGCTGTTTTACCCTGCAAATGCAACCCTTCATCCCCCTTCCCTCGTGCTGTTGTCTGGAGCAAAGCTGACCTGGGGTAAAAAAAAAAAAAAGATACTACTGTCCCTGTTATTGCTCGTTCCCTCTTTGCTTCTTCGGCATCAACCCTTGCCGAGTTTCTTTCCAGTTGTTACCTTTGTTTAAGTTCAAACTAAAAACTTAAGTCCTCATGCTGACAACAGTGTGTTTTTGCAAAATTGTCCACAGCACTATTTGGAGAAAGCAAAAGAGCGGTCTGCAGTACTGGGGCTCTCAGAGAAGAATGCAACATGTAAGATGCCCACACTTCAACTTTGAAAGAGGAGACTACAGCCTGGAAATCAACAATGTGAGTGAAGAGGATGGAGGAACATACTTCTGCAAGATTGGAAATGTGAACCAGGTCTCTAATGAGATCAGACTCAGGATCATCAAAGGTGAGACACTAAAAACAGCCTTGTTAAATCAATGCAGTAGATCCAAACTAATATCCAGCAATTACAGACTAACTAACTCCTTAAATTAAAAAAAAATAACCAATATACACCAAAAAAAGTGATACAGATCAAAGTGTGTTTTTGTTTCCGAAGAATGCTGAGTATGCGTCTCATTCTTATATTTTCTGTGCCTGTTTTATTTGCCAGTGTCCATCTCTCCATCCACTGCCATGGCAGGCGAAAGTGTTTCAATCAGCTGTGATGTCGCACCTTGGCCTCACGGAGCCAATGTGCAGTGGACTTTGAACGGGAGCCCATATGTGCCCAGATCGATCACAAACAGAGGTGCACCCAAGAGGGTTGTAAGGGTAGAAGCAACTTCAAAAGTATCTGGAAACTGGGCCTGTGCTGTTACCTACCAGGGAAAAGAGGGTCAAGCTTCTTCCACCCTGACTATGAAGGGTATGAATGATTTTGAATCAGGGAAAAAACTGAGATTTTTATCAGAGATTAAACTCTTCTGTTAAAAATGTTCTAACCTGCTAATGCAATTATTTTTTTCCTCCCTGACAGGAATCATCAAACCACCCAAAGATAGCACCAAGCTGTACTCTGCAGTGGGGTCTGCAGTCAGCCTCCCTTGTGTGTTCCCCCCTGGTTTGACCCCGACCCACCCAGTCTGGGAGAAACTGAAACCTGGATCTTTATACTACCCTGTACCTGGTCCCCTTCCCGCTTCCTTTTCTCCATCCTTACCATCCTTGCAGAACCCCTGGGATTTGTCTGCCAGTGTAACAGAGGTTGGGTTTGAGGAAGCTGGAAGATACAGATGCTCTGCAACCGCTGGGGGACAACGTTTCACTCGGAATATGAAGCTTGTCGCGGCCAAAAGTAAGTTCCTACTGATCCAGATCGAGATCAAAGGATCAAATTTATCCAATTTTTTTTTTTTTTTGCCGTCAGAGGTATATCATTTTGTCTCTTTGCACTTTCAGTTGTAAGCAGCAGTGCGCAAAAGACGAAACACTCTGTGACGCTGACCTGCCAACTGACCGACGAAAGTGAGGTCACCGACTATGAATGGGTTCATGTGGTGTACAATCACAACAACACCCCATCAGCTGAGTTCATACAGAAAGGGAAGACTCTGACCATCAACACAGCATCTGAGAAGAACCAGGGCGAATGGGTGTGCCGTTTCTATGGGGGAGAGGGGATACTGGGAAATGTGACATATCATCTTCAACAGATGAGTAAGTATTGTATTTGAGTTTTGCTGATGATGTGCTGAAAATTATATATTTTGTCTTTTTCTGACTTTTTAAAAAATCCTTCTCTTAAGGTGCTGTGACTGGAGAGAAATCATCAACTCCTGCACAAAACACGTCTGTCATCGTAGGTCTCTGCATCCTCCTGCTTGTTCTGCTGCTGGTGTTGGCCCAGATGTACAAAAACCACCAAAGGGTAAAGATCTGTGCTCAAAATAAATAAATACTTGGTTCAAGAAATCTGCTTAAACCTTGTGTCACTTAAACTAAATTATAAATTTAATGATACAAAATTCATTGCTTTAGTTTTGCTTAGATAAAGCTACCATATCTTACTAACTAGTTCATTTGCTTATATAGAAAACAGGGATTGGAAACAAGTGCCTTGTCAATTTAGAGTCATTTTGAATCTTTTTTTTTGTTACAGAGGAAAAGGATCCTTCAGTACCCTGCGCTGGAGACAATCATTCATACTGCCTCCAATGAGCGAGAGGAGAGAGAAAGAAACCGAGTAAAAGAGTAGAGACACAGTTAAGAAGACCAAACCAAACTTTTCATGCCTGAAGTGTTGGGAGACTTTTTTTGCACAGATTTTTTTAAATACATACTTTTCAGAGCAGACGTTGTAGCAGATTTGTTGTTGAGTTTGAAATGTTGTGTATTATGCTGTTATCTAAGGTGTGTGTGTTTTTTAAAAATGTTCTACTGTATGTAAATAAACATCAAACACATTTTAAAGAAAGAAACCTGGTTTAATTTTTCTCATGATGTATGATCCAAACTCTCAGGTCAACAAGAGGAAGTAAATAAACAATATAAATAATTTACAGCCACTTATAAAAATAATTTTGATTGTATTTACACAGAATATTAATGCTACAAAATTCCATACAATTATAAAAAAATAGATTTCATTATCAATAATAATGACAATTTAACAATGGACATATACACAGCCTGAAGATTTCTCAAGAGGGTTGCTTTTTCTTTTTTGGCTGCCTCTCGTCTTTCCTCATTCATCTGCTCCTCTGTAGTTTACACACACAGACTGAGTTTTAAGTAGGAAGTCTAGTTTTTGACCCACTCAGTGGCTGCAGTGGCCCAGTCTCAGATCTACACCTGGCTGACCTCTGCATCATCGTGCTCTGTAAGGTGATAGAGATCCCTCATGGCCAAAGATCGACTGATGCCCTCCAGAAGCCCTTCTGCCCCCGGCTGTAAATGATCCATGACTTCATCGTCGTCGAAGCACCAACCCGACCAGTCCACGTTTACACCGTCCGCGAAGACAACACTGGTGAAGGAGGGGGATGGAAAAGCATCATCAAAACTGTTTACTTTGAGCAACAGAAAGCTCAAGAAATGTTTATGCTGCGGTGTCTGATAAGGTTGGTGCAACAGAAACCAAATCCTGTTTAGCAAGCCGAAAAGAAAACAGAATTTTACATACTGGCATGGAAAACACTGAAAGTGCATTAAAAACAAAGTAAAGGGAATCGTAAAATCATTATCATGTCAAACAAATCAAACTTTGTATAATAACCCTATGGTGGTAGTGATTTAGCAGGAAGAAACGGATTCAATCAAGTTTTAATTTGAATGTTTAGTAATTTTTTAGCAAATTCTTAGGACGTAAACTGCAAAAATTGTTTTAAAACTCAATCACAACCTTGAACATAGTTGTTGCAGATGTTGATGATGTGATTATATTTAATTTCCATTCTCACAGAACAGTCCGTCTATTAGCAGCCCACTCAAGTCTGAAAACTCATTTTAAAAGTTGAGATTTGACTAAAACGAAGCAGGCTCTCTGCTAATGCTTGAGAACCAGGAAACCACAAGATCTAATTCAGCAACAAATGCCATGAGTGGCGTCTGTGACAACGTAGATTATCTGATATGAACTTAGCTTTATTTGCTGATCAGAATATGTGATGGTAACAGAGCAGTAAGGGGAGGTTTTTATAACAAGAGACTTGAGCTCTGTTGAAAACTCAAGGATTCACTGCTGGGGTTATTTCCCAGTAGGTGTCTTTTTCTTGTATTATTTTTTTTCTGTTTAAACGAACCAAAAAACTAAAAGTAGAGGGAAATCTATACATCTTTTAAAACTTTCTTATATTAACTGTTTTAATAACTGTGTATGTTGTACTATTGATTTCCCTATGGGTCAAATTGATCAACTTTATTTATTAAGATTTCATTGACTTTTGTCAAGAGCTTCACTAACTCTTGGGACACTAAAAACAGCAGCGTTTCCTCATGCTTCTAAAACTACAGCCACAGAGAGCATGACATTCCTCATTGTAATTATCTACCTGAGACTGCTAAAGCCTTAATCTTTATCAGATCTTTATCAGAAAATAAATAATATGACTTCAGAGTTAGTTCGTTTCTGTGGTTGTGTTTTTGTACATCAGTTTTGGAGTATGCTTTTATCACAGCGTGTCATCTGCTGTCCACGTTGTCTCTTTCCTTCCTTCTTGTGTCTTTAAAGTTTTACTGTGGTTACCAAATATGAATCCAAACTTTAAGATTGCAACAGTCCACCATGAGAACTTTGTCTTACTCACCTGTCCCTCTTGTCATCTTCATCCCCGTCTACCAGTTGCTCCCTCCATCCTTGACTCACAGTCGGGGCTCTGTGTCTCGTCACCTCCACCACCTCCCACTCTGTGTCTCTGTCTCCATCACTGGGTGGTGGTGACGGTGTGGTGGAAAGTGAAGGAGAAGAAGGAGGATGTGTTGATCTCAAATTAGATACTTTTAAATATCTGTTTCGTTTCAATTCGTCTCTTTCCTTCTCTCTGCCTTTGGCTCTTTCCAGAAGACCGTCCAGGGGCGAGGCGTTTCCATTTCGCTGGTTTCCTGAGGGCGGGAATTGTGTGTCCTCTGCAAGAGGGTTTGTGTAGAGGCTACTGGAGTGCACACGAAGTCCATTATCTCTTTCAATGATGATGTTAGGAATGGAAGCACTCCTTTTGGTTTTAACTAGGGGTCTTTTGTTGTGGTAGAAAACATCTGGCAGTTCAGATTCAGACAATGCATGTGAATCTGGAGAGACTCTATCATTTATGTCCCAAAACATTCCCTGGTTTGGTCTCAGGGAGCCCAGCTTCAGCACCTTCAGTGTGTCTGAGCTATTACCAGGGGGGAGAGAGTTTCTTTTCATATTTACATTGTATTCATTGTCAGAGTCCTCGAGAAACTGTCTAGACATCTGAGACGAGAAGCCCTGATAGCTGCTGATCGGCCTTCTTCTCCGTAATCCAGGAGACTTCAAATTTTTGGACAAAGCCCACATTTCTGGAGGAATGTCTAAATCCCCAGGCTGGCTGGAGATGGAATTCCTCTTTGTGTCCTGCTTGACAAACTGGGAATCTGAGTCTCTTCTTGGGAATATTCCTCCTTCTCTTGGTTGTCCTAAATTCTCAGGCCCTTCCCTGGAATTGGTCACTTGGTTAAGAGTTTCTTCATCCATTGGGTAGTCAATATCTGGATAGCCACCTAGTAAGAGAGCATGCGGCCTGATTGTGTTCTGTCTGGACGGGTTAGTTGCGGCACTTTGGAGGAGATGATCCAGATTAGGAGCAGAGTGCACCTTTTTGTTTAAGCCAATCACTCTTCCATCCTTTGTCATCACAGTTTCAACCATTTCGCCTTCTTTTTCAGGATTCATCCTTATTTGTTCTCCTCTCACTCCCATTTCTATCCACTCATATCCTTGAAGTGGGTGCTGATGACCAGCAAAGCCCCTATGAGATAATGTACGGTTGTTTTCACCACACTGGGTTTGCAAAAAAGCTACACCAGTATTGTTGGTGGCCATATCATGTGGTGGTTCGTACTGTTCCTCTACTTCCCTGGATGCCATTATACCATTGATTGATTGAGGCACAATAAGCTCCTCAGCAAGTTCAACCACAAAAGTCTGTCCTCTTGATCCTATATGAGGTTGTTCATCTGTCTCCAAGTAGTCCGTTTTGGCATCTTTGACAGGTTTGGCCTCCAGCTGCTGGTTTTTCCACTTATGCAGTTGTCTGATGTGCTCGGCCTCTCTCAGCTGCCTCAGTGTTTCCTGGAGATGTTAAATGGAGATAATTATTTAAAACCTCTCTATCTCTGGGGCCAAAGTTGTGGCATGAGAACCACTCAAATTAATCTATTTGATTATGAATTTCTAAAAAAAAAAATTGTTTTATTTTTACCTTTGCCTGTTGGATGGTGATGACCCATTTGGAACAGCTCTCTGAGGTGCTGGCGGCAAATATGTAGACATTCATAGCACTCTGGAGCTCACCCACCTCCACCAGGACAAATGAACCTGTGAAAAGAGAAGGAATGATAATCTGTAGGGATCTGTAATGAACAGAATAAAACGGTCATGTTTATTTCCTGGAAGACAGAGATACTCACAGCCATCCTTTAATGGTAAGCAATACGTTCTGTCGAGGGCCAGGGGAGGTCGAACTACCTTTAGCCGCTCTCCTTTCTTCTGGACTTTGGTCATGAGAAGGACGTCTGAGAAAAGGAGAGCCACCACCTCCAGCTGCTAAAATCCACAGGAAAAGAAACAAGAAAGTCAAAAAAGTAAAGACGACAATTCTCTTTGGATAAAGTTTTACATGTGAAGAAAGTGTGTCCACCATCTCTGCTCACCTTACTCTCTTTTCTCCCTCGAATCTTTAGGTTTTCTTCCAGCAGCAGCTTACGAACAACTTCAGGACCCACTCCTCTGACGGGGCAAGTCAGGTCGAAGTGGGAGATCTCATGCACTAGCTATAAAGGAAATATGCCATTTTAAATCATCAGTGGCAAAATAAACAAGAATTTCAATCCTCTGGCTATAATCCATAATGTTTAGCACTGATATGAATGAGCAGCTTTTACAATATCAGAGATCTCAAGAAGAAGTGAAGCCAATTAAGTGTTAGGATTTGCCTTGACAATACAGTTTCTGTAGTTTGTCTTAAACACATCAGTTCATTAAAGTCTAACTGTGATAAATAGGGTCAATTTCTTGACACAGATAATAATCTTTCCTTGACTTCAAAAGAAAAACAAATACCTTGTCTATTTCTTCATTTATCCCCTCCACTTCATACCCCTCCACCCTCTGAGATGAGATGGCAAGAGCAAGTTCCTCATCTTTTAGCCTCAGGTAATCGTTGATACTTTCAAGAAAGTTGTTTACATTAAATAACTGAAGAAAGGAGAAGAAAATGGTTAGTGGGGTCAGTGTAAGTTTTCACTGAGTATAAATGATGATGCATCTTTGTAGACAAAGACCTAGAACCCGTCACTATCCTGGTCTCAATCTGTTGATATGAAAGTGTCACTTTATGGAAAAAAGGAACACACTGCTGCACTTAAATAGTGTATGTATCACTCATTGAGAATCTTTGCAGTGGAAAATGTAAAAAGGTTTTTTCCTATGTGAGCTGTGAGTTGCCTTGCAGCTGCAGTTTCAGGTTCTAGATATTACAGGGAACACTTTAAAACTTCCCACATTACTTCTCAGACTTACTTCAAACTGGCAAACATTTTGCACACGCTCTTGAAAGTTGCCTATACATAAAGCCTTTTGCTTTGGTCATAATATCTCACCATGCCTTTCAGCGCATACTGCACTTGACTGTTCTGTGTTGTTTTCAGCACAGCCTTCAGCAGAAGAGGGTACTTTGTGATCCTCTGATGGGGTTTGGCCTGCATGTCCCCCAGCCGCATTCGATCACACTGAGGGTGAGTCTCCACCCACTGTGCAGGACAAAAACACATGGATAAGTCAGGTATTTAATCCAGTACTATGTGCTATTTCAAATTCAAACTCCCTTTAATGCATCATGGCTTGAAGCTCTCAATTAAAGGGGTAAGTCCATCCAAATTAAATCTAAATGGTCCCAAGCAATGTTTATTGTTTTTATTTTATCTATACACAATGCCTATTTTTAAAAACAATGTCCCAAGTACTCTGGCTCAACAAACCTCACTGATAAAAAATATTTTTTCCAGTTTAAACTATTCACTGAGAGGTATGAAGATGACAGTGACATTCCAGGATGTCGTTCACCATCACGTCCGTGGTGCTGGAACGAAGGCAGTTGACTGATTACCTGATACCTTGATAACCAAAATCATATGTTCAGAAACAGAACTGCCAGAAGAGCAAAACACAGGTGTTCAGTTTGTTTCCGAAGACCCTTTTAACGCCCACTTGGTAACACTTCTTGTGAACTGATCTTCGATGGCCTCTGATGTGTTTCTAAGCACAAAATCTCACCTCCCACTCAGGTTTATAACTGTGATGCTATGACATAAGTGAAAAAGCAAGTGTTATATAAACATAGACGGTTCAAAGGAAGGATTTTCGGAGTACAAGGGGGCAATGTTTCCATCAAAATAAAATCAGAGTGATTGCTTCAGGCAACTAGGTTTCTTTTTAGGCGTTGCTCTGTTATGGGAACATTAAAACACACAGTGCTAAGAATAACACCGGTTCATGTTGTGATAACATTCAACAATGTTCAGATTCCCTCAGTAGTTACAAAAGTACTTTGGGAGGTGACTGTTTTACAACTCTTCACACACCTCAGTGTTTGTGTTCATGCACAGCGAATAAGAACAGATGTGAGAAAGAGATGACAGGTATGTGCTGCTCACGCTACCTGGACGTAGGTGAGAAAGTGAGAACTGGTCTCCATCTGCCTGCGTGTGAACTCTAGGTTGTTTTCCTCTTCCCAGCAGTAATGCTTATATGCAGAGAAATGCTCATGGAACTGTTGACAAAAAGAATATTTTATATGATGACATGCAGAAAAACCACAATCAGACACATTTATTCATCTTGCAAAGGCTTTTTTTTACGAAGAGGAACCGTACAGACAACTTTGTCAGTTAATAAAATGCGGCAAAATGCCTCAAACATGCTATGTAATTAATTATACAAAAGAAATAAACAATAAACAAAACCTTAATATAACTAAGAGTGCAAATCAAATATCAGCCACATGCAAGGAAAGAATTGTATGTAAAGTTTAAAAACTTGTGCAAGAAAATAGCTTCTGTTGTGGCTATATAAAAAAATCATCACGGATCAATACTTTTGTTCAGAGGCCACATTATGGGTGGATCCAACAGTCCCAGAACCACCAGATTTCCAACAGGCTCACCTAAACTTTTCTTTGAAAATCTTTTCTGTTGTGAAATTTCACAAATCACTTCTGGTTTCTTATTGTCAGATACCCTTTGTCGATCAAATTAGTTGAGTTTGACAACCCTGTTAGCCCATTTGGAAAAAAATAATGATCAAACAGTTATGAAACATACAGTCTCATGTTATATGGGCGTGACTCGAGCATGATTCCGGTAAAGACTTAAGATTTTTCTTTGATTTACCTGTGATTAATGTTGCCATTCCCACAGTCTATAATAAATGGGAAGATGCAGCTCTGTGGTCATTAGAGCGCTTCTTTTTGGTCATAGCCACGGAGATCACAGGTAGATCCGCCCAATTCACAAAAGTGCTATTAATGAGCAAAAAGCAATCTTATCTGATTAAAACCACAAATGGTAATCATAGTGGATCAGTCAGTTGACTTTATTAGTTCAAAAACTGATCTGTTAACTTTTGGAATGTAAAGCCCAGCCAGTCTGCAGTCCATATAGTTTGAGATAATTTTATTACTTTCTATTTTGTTTGGTGTTTTATTTTCTCCATAACACCTAATCCTTAGTTAGATTCTTAAAAAGTTTCTTGAAAATGAAATTTTTACAGTAAGAAATATTTCTTAAATTCTGTATTTGTAGCCCGAAATAACTTCTGTAAAACAACTACTGCAACCTGCACAAAGCTGCATGTGAGAAAATGGTATAAGTAATTGACACTCCATGTGACAGACGTAAACATGTCTAACTATGTTTGACATGTATATGCTGCAGTCAGTGAGCTTATACCTGCAGGCAGCCAGCCTCTAACCTCATGGGGTCAAAAGGTTCTCTTGTCCTCCGGACTTCCTGTAACATGGGATAAATCACCTCCTGCCAAAACTGTTGATGTGCGATGATGATGGAGGGTAGGTTCGAGAAAAGTATCACAGGAGTGATCTGTCACACAAAATAAACAAACAAACAAAAAAGAAATAAAATAAAGGGTTAACAATGTAAGTAACTTGCTTTCAGGTATTTTCCACCTTCTCAATGGAAATCAGGACTCGAGCTACATTTTCCACGTGTGTGTTGTTTTCAATAAGAAAGAAAGAGCGGATGTTCTTGACAATGTGTGTCAGTGGTATGCAGAGCAGTGGAAAACAGCCCTCATATTAAAAGCGTGTTGCTGCAGGTTTTTGTTTCCATTCTTAAATAGGCTGAATGTGCCACAGACTGACCTCCAGCAGAAATCCACGCTGGTGCAGGTTGACAAGAGCTGCAATAACCAGCTGTGGAGAGCAGATAAACATTTGTTAAACATCCTGTGGAGGGAAAAAAAACCTCTCAGCTTTGATACGAAATGAAACAGTGTGGTTAAATCAGACGAGAAAACGGAATATTACATCTCTGATGATAAGTAGCTTGTTGATGTAGGTGAGCTCGGTGTGAATGAACTCCCACAGCGCCTCCTGCTGGTGTCTCTGCATCTTAGACATGGCCTGGTCAAAAGAAGACAGATGAAGAAAGCAGTGAAAAAGACAAATTAAAAAAGTCGAGGTATGAAAACATATGCTGACACTGGACGGGTATTTTACTGATGCTCACCCTATATAGCTAATTAGCAGCGACAGTCGGTCAATGGAAAATGCGAGGGCGTAACCTCGCTACAGTTAATGTAAGGGAAGGTAGAAAAAATAAGTCCAAACTAAGATTTTTTTGTTTTGGACCGATTTTTTTTCCTACGAACGTACTTATATCAACATTGTATTGGTTTTTAACTCCTAAATTAATCTAACTCCTTTCAATGCTGAATTTATCGAGGAGTTGGCTAAATGCTAACGTTGGTTGCTATCCTCATTGTCAACGGTTATCGGTGTGTTAACGGTTTTCTCTCCGTAGAACCGCAAAGTAAAAGCGTTTTTTAACGGATTCATTTGAAACTGATGTAATTGAGATTTTCCAGATACTTTAAGTTCATATTACATTAACGAAATTCAGTGTTTTTCAACCTTTGGATCGGGACCCCTTGTGGGGTCACCTGGAAGTCAAATGGGGCCGTCTGAAATGTCTAATAACTGATTTAAAAATGGACCAAATATTACTCTATGTCAAATCAGAACACCACACACAATCTTAAACAGCTGTATTCTGTACTTTCACTTTCTCGACTATATAAATCTAGTTTTAATAAAATGCAGCCTTTAAAAGTATGAGCTGGCCCTCTTAATTGACTGTCATGGTCACTTGACTGGACAGTTGCTGCTACTTGAGTTCCCTAGCTTCAACTTGTATAAACACAAACTTGCAATCAGTAGGGAAAAGAAAGATAAATGAAAAGATTTTTTTTGCCCGCCTGGCCTTGCACAGATGGACTCTGACCCTAACCAGATAATGAAAGTGCCCTCTTTGGAGACAAAATGTGCCCTAATATGTCCTCAAAGTGCCCCCCTGCTTGGCGAACCCTACTAACCAAACTGGCTGGTTAAAACATGATAAACTGGCCTCCTGGGAGCCAAGACACACTAGTGCCCTCTTGGGAACCAAAATCCATGCTGTATTTGCTTTTTGTTCATTCGCCCCTGCCCTTTAAAATATCTGTGCACACCACTGGTTATGGCGTTGAGTGGGCACTGAAAGTGCTTAAGGGGTGAGCTGTGTTATTGAAGTCGCATACTATTCCTGAAACATTGACTTCAGTCTTTGGGGTTGTTTGAAAATTGTAATGTAAAAATGGGGTCAATGCCCATATTGGGAAGCACTGAAGTAGGTATTTGTGATCAGTAATGGATGGTGCATGTAGGATTGAATTAAAATAAGCTAGTGCCCATCTGTGAAGCATGTCATTTAGTGCACAGGTTTGGCTTACTGTTTTTATACAACACAATACAATGCTTATGTTAGGATTTGTACACATAACAGAAAGGTGAAGGTTATTTTATCATTTTGGGTTTGTTGACTCTTGAAATGTGAAATTGTATGGCCCCTTACTGAATGAGAGTCCACTATATCTGTCCAGCTCTTCTCCAGAGTCGTCCCTTGATTCTCCTCCTCCCACTTCCACTTGAGACTTACTGGCACAGCAAAGCTTTCCAGAATCTGCTTCAACACATCCAGCTGACCTCGTTCCTGGGGGGGTTGTTAAGACATGGCGGTCAAATCAAAAAAGGTAAGAAGATAAGTGTATGTACAAACACAGTTAAAGGAAAATTCATGTGATACTGAATCATGTGTTGCACTCAAAAATTCACAAAGTGAGCAGATGCAGACATGCTGCAGGGTATCATTTGTTTAAGTGTGGGTAAACGGTTACAGCAAGTCTTGACTGTTTCATAACATGTCAGCGTGTAGCTTGATGAGCAAGAGACAACATAATACCTCAGACACTGGGTTCTTCTCTGACACACCCTGACTGAACAGGACCTGTCTGAGTGCAACTCTGGGTTTGGCTGCTGCAGATGTTCCCTTACTCACTGTGGCAAAGTCAGTCACCACCTTCTGCTTGGTCCGTCTCTGGAAAATCGTACCATGTGGAAAATCAGAATGAGCACTTTCAATTCACGTGAATACATGAAATGATCACAATCACCTCAAAGTTTATATCTACAAATATCAAAGAACTACACAGAGAAACATAAATCTAGACTGTTTGTGCTTATTTGTTTAACAGATTTTTAAAGTTGATGTCAGGACCATTTAATGCTCTCTCAGTATTTCTCTAATTACTGTTTCACACTTAGTACTAAAAGTTAACATACTCTTTTCAAGTAAAAGTCCTGCAAAGGGGAAAGTGTACAAAAATAGCAGAGCCTAGAGTGGAAATTCAATCACAAATGCAGTGATATGGGAGCAATATCTTTGATTTATGATTCATTATGTCATGGATTGCTTAACCTTCTAAAACCTGTTGTTTTATGATGACCACTCTAAAGTACACATTCAAAAAACTCACTTTCAGTGCAATAAGAATATCTGAATTTTAAGTGTTGACTTTCCTATAAATATCTTCTAATATATTGAAGCCAAATTTAAGATTGTAAAAAAGTAAGTCATTTTTCCCAAGGGATTGTTATTTGAAAGTGAATGTTATTTACCTTTTTAATATAGTAAAGATGTTGGATCACATAATTTTTTTCAGTTATTTTTGTAATGGGAAAGATGCAACATAGAAAGAGTTTGATAAAACCGCTTTACTCTTCTTTTTCTGCAGTCTCTCACATGATCAGTACATTTGTTTCATTTCACTTGCCTGATAGCCTACAGAGTTGAACTTGTTTTTCTCTGCTGACCCCCGGTGGTGTTGGCTTGTCTCTGCAGCTGCAGTTGTCACATCTACAATATCTGTCTCTCTGCTTTCGGAGTCTCTTTGCCTTTCCCAGTCCATGACATCTCGCCATGGCTGCGCTGCTCCTTCCATCACTGATTCATTTCCTCCACCATTGTTTACATGTAGTGCTTTTGAGGAAAGGCTGAGGATGAGCACACAGAGTTACTCATTACCAAAAGAAGGTGTGTGAGGGCATTGCTTGAGAGAGTAGCTGTTGGAAGAAAATGCTGCGCAAGAGAGGGACACTGTGTGCTTTGTTTTCATTTTAATAGGTCCACTTCTACTTTCTTTGCAAGACTAAAGCTGACCAAATACATACAGACATGAAAGAAAAAAAGCTGGATTATTATAACAAAGGGATTCCCTCATTGTTTCAGAAGGCATTTTAGCAGCAATGTAACATGTATGCTTGTCATTTATTTTATGTTTCTGCCTGACTATGCAGGCAGCTAACACAGAGATGTCTCATTGTTTGTTGTATTTATAACTTGATATTTGTTTGCACAGAAACAAGTATAGCTTGAACCAGTGACACATACCACAGCATTTAAAGCTAGAGCAAGTTTGTATGCTGCCAGATCAGCTTTAAGATTCATAAAAGTGCAGGGAAAACCACCCAAAATAAATATCATAAACGCTTTTAAAGAAGCATCCAATCTTACAGAAATATTTAAGCGATCCCTGAATCTTAATAACCCCAGTCATGACATAGTTTGACATCTGTGGGAGGTGACTTCCACATATTTATCCAATAACCTGACAAAGATTTAAACAAGGATTAACTGGAGGTCACTTTGTAGTTTTTCACAACCTGGAGCCTGGTTGTGTAAAAAATACCTTGAAGCAATCAAGACTCAATGTTTTCAGTGGCTTCAGAATAAGACATTTACATTTACCTGAGTTTTTATTTAATGCAAGGTAAGATATCAGCACAGAGCCTCAAGCATCACTCATACCTTTGCACTCACGACAGCTGAACTCACAGCAAGAAAACTCTTTTAAATCGATACCAACGAGAGCTAAGTCAGTAAAGCATTTAATGTATTTTCAAACAAGATGGATTGTGCAATATAAAAACATAAGAATAAAAAGGTTGAATGACATAAAAAGCTAGATATCTGATGCCAAAACAGCTATTATTTATCTTATCTTAAGCTGCATGATGATCTGTTTTTTTAGAATTTCTAAGAGCATGTCAGGTAACCAGGCTGTCAGTGAAGCAGAAATCATCACTGCGGCATGTTACTAACAGCACAGTGGATTTAACAAGACACCAGTAGTTTCACATGGCTACAGCTCCTGTTTCACAGTCAGGCAGATCATTGTGATATTTCAGGATTAGGGTGACAACAGTTCTGTCAAATCCAACAACTTTACAGCTGGAAGTCTGTTTAAGTAACAGATTTAAGTTGCAGATTAAAGTTATAGTGAAGAATATGTTTGTAGTCTGAGTTACATCAGATTGTTATTGCTGTCATAGAAATGCCACTCTCAAACACTGTTTGGTCACCGCAGTTATATAATGTTGCATACGCTAAGTACACTGCCTTAACTCGTATTCCTGGTCATATTTAAACAGTCCTGTGAAGTCCTTCTTGAGGCAAACATGCTGCAGACAGGTACACTGAACTAATCGTCTTGTGCTGTCCTGTCAAACATCAAAGGAGCTACGCAAGGGCTTTCATCACGGTGTCATTCCTGTTTACAACTCCTGCCTGTCTATCCAACAGTAACCCTAAAAAGATGATTGTAACGACTTCAAGTTGTAAATTCATCTCTTAAACCCTCTGAAAGACTTGAAATGTGTCCATAAAACTGGCCCTGTTGTAGGTTTATACCCTCTGTGAGTCAACAAGACAAGTGTCCCAGCACAGCTAATGGATCAAAAACAGCAGCTTTAACTTTACATTGAACACAAGCAGTATAAGGCCCCCACACAAAATTAGACACTTGCACCGTCACCCACTTTAACTCTGCTTTTAATAGATCAAATTATAGACTTTACCTGGGCTTGGTTGGATCCATTTTGTTTCACCCAGTCATCTTTGGTTTCTGTTAGCTTTCTCCTCCTCTTTCTCTCTGCCGGGATCCGTCCCTCCCTCTCTCTTTCTCTCTTCCTTTCACCTGCACCCCTGCCCTCTTCAACTGGCCCAACGAGAACGACAAGATTCTGCAGCCAACAAATCAGTGCTTCGGGCTGGTTAATGTGTCGCACTTAGGAGTGTTTAGTGAAGCGGAGGTGGTGACTGCTTTGCTTTGAGGATGATCTATTGTTGTTTCATGTCAATCAGGCTCATTGATCACCCTCAACAAACAGAGGGAAATCATTTTATACTTTTGAACAGAGGGGGGGGGGTATCTTATAGAGTTTTCTTTTGCAGTAAAACAGCAGAAAAAAACAACACTGATGTGAAACCAAGCAGGAAAAAAATTAGTGTGGTGCAATAGAAAATGCTTAAAGGTAAAACAAGGTGAACTTTGAGGATGTGGATAACCCCAAAAGAATGCCACTACAGGACAGATCGTGTGATGTCTACTGGATAAATATGACAGTTTAACATAAATGAGAGCAGACATCAAAGCTAATCTGGTTAACATGCAGAAGCAAGATGGAATGAAGACTGGCAACATACTATAAGTTTAATACACTCCAACATCTTTACGAACAATTAAATGGATTTTCTGTAGAATACAGTGTGTAAAACAAACTCCAGTATCAAACATTAAGATGAATGAAATATTTATTAAAGATTCTGTTTGCATAGTAATACAACATCTGAGGCTCAACATTGGGAAATATTGATTGTTCATCGCAAACGGATTATTTTAATAATTCAGTGATATAAAAGTGCTTTTTAATGACACGTCCCCAGTCTGTCTGAGTGCGACTCATTCATATCAGAATCTACAGGCCAAGACTGGTACTATCGGAGTTGTTTTGACTGAGGCATACTGAGACAAGGCGTGTCCTCCTTCCATTAACAGTCGTGGGTAATGCTCGCATGATGAGGCTAAAAAGAATGTAAATGTGGCTGTGAAACATGTCAGGCCCACGCAAAGTAGGAACTGCAGACTTCCCTCGCTTTGTTATTGTTCCCAAAAGACTTCAGTCTTTTCCACTGTTTAAACAAGGAACTACTTCAAACATTACAAGTTAACTTTCAGCCTGAATGGCCAGTGCTGGATCCAGTTCCCTCTAAGTCATGAAAACAGTGTGTGATTGTTTCACCTTTCTCTGAAATTCTGACACTTCAACATAACACATACACTTTACATGAAAGGGCATGAAGATTAGAAATGAAAGAGCCTCATGAATAAGTTGGGTACATTTACAGTAATGATATGTTATGATAAAAATCACCAGTCCACTATTAAATCACAATATTATATCATATCCTCGTAATATCAAGGGCTTCCTAAGGGATGCCCATAAAACAGCGCATCTTTATGAAGGGTTCCTCCAGCCTTAGTTTGACCTTTGGTCTGAAATATACACTCACTCTTGACTCAGTTCAAAAAGGAAATTGTACTTTAACAGGTTGTCAATCCAAAGCTGGAGCGTGTTAGCTTCGCTACCCTGTAAGATTTGGAAACTTTTAACAGCAACCTTGTATCCTCGACCCTCCATAACCTTTATAGCTTACAGCCCGCAAACAGAAAACAAATCCACCAGGCTTGTGAAATCACAAATGTTTGCTTAACATTTAGTATTTAAAAACATTTAAAACCAGACTTAAATCTGCTGCTAAAAACTGCTGCTAACAGTCTTTACGCCAAGAAATGCAAACCTACTGCAGGGCTTAGCTGTGCAACTGAGGAAAAGCCTTTTTCCCAGAAAAGTCCCATTATCCCTCAAAAGATTGCATAGTAATATTTATATAAAAAACTTAAAGCTCTTTACAAATAAACACAATTTATCACAACCACATTTTCAGTGACCCCCTCCTCCCTGAAACATTTGATCTTTTGCTCTCAGTAGTCTGACCCTGTCATCTAAGGGGTTGATTGGCAGGAGGAGAGGTAGAGTTTTCAGTGATGCTGGCTGCTGTGAAATGAATCTGCTGTGATTGTAGCACCGTAAGGGAGTCCCTAAACAAGAACAATACTTGGTTTCATAAGCTTTTGGGTCCACGTGGCAGGAATTGCAGAGTCAATGAATGCCGTACTTTGTCTCCAGCTCCTCGGCCGCCCGGCCCAGATCCATCTCTCTGAGTTTGTTCAACAACTCCTCTATTAAAGGCTCCTGCAGTGTGCCAGTTCCTCCTCTGCCACCTGCATGGGAGCCTCTCTCAGCCCACATCCTTAAAATCTGGTAGTGAACCTCTCGGGATGGTCTGTAATCCAGCTCTGCGTGCTCGATATCAATATCCCTCACACCGAGAGAGCGCATGAGCCGCTTCACATACGGGACAGGGACCTGATCCAGCACCGTGTAGATCAGGTCAGAGACTGCAGCAAAAAGGAGAGGGACAGAAGAGATCAGAGTTGGGACGATAGTTTCTGTATGCCTGAGCCAAAACAAACTGGACCATCAATGGGATAAATACGCTAAGAGAAAAAACTACTCAAGGTCTAGTGAATGATTCATGCCATGGCAGATAAACTACAGCATAACTCAGAATGAATGGGGTTTTTTGGCCGAGACGATGGCTGCATCCACACATTCAGACAACAGTTCTCTACTATTACTTATCTTGAACTCATGTTCCTGGTTTTGCATCAAAACTCCAAAATAAGTTTTGCATTCATATTTGCACCTACATGGAAATAAGCATCATTTTTGCAAAATTGCACACAAACATATTGTTTACCTTAATAACTGACCAGTTCATTCTGGTTTGATTTGTTGTATTGTTGTTTGTCATGTGTGACAACAAAGTGCAATTTATGATGAACTTAAGACTCAGCTGACATAACAGGCACTCTGTTACTTGAATTAGTGTAATCTAATATCAAATTTTGATCATTTTTTTGCACTGGTGAATTTGGACACTCACTCTTGATTTCCAGATGAGGACAGTCAGGTGGACTGGACGACTCAGAAACGTTCAGAGAACTTTGAGGAATAGCCTCAACATTGCTGTTTGGATGCTCGTTGATTATCAGGCCTCTCTACAAGACAAGACGAGAACAAATGAAGTGCATTAAATGTAGATGTACATATAGTAGAGATAAGAAACCACAGACTCTTAAATCAGATTACCTCACAGGAGTCCTGAGAGTCAGTTGATGTTTCAGAGGATGATTTCTTCAGCTTGTCTTTCATTGATTTTTTTGTCCCAAAGTAGGTGACGGCAATAAAAATGCCGCATATTACAATTGCCACCGTTGCGGTAACTCCTATTATTTGGGCAAACTGCTTGTCACCAGGATCTGCATAAGAATGCAAAGGGAGAGAGAGACGGCAAGACATTGATCAATATCAAGGATACATTCTATTATCTTTTCCCAAAGTGTTTACCAGGTTCATTATTTTCAGTGTTAAACTTCTAGCTATCCTTTGCATGATCACAGTTTTATATAATATGACACATGAAAATGAAGAGAAAAAACTATGAAGAACAACACATTTATCTTTTTTTTTATTTCACAGGAGTAAGAGTCATTCCAGATAAGGCAGAAATCTGAATGAATGAATGAATAAGAATGAAAAAGCCAGGCAGAATAAGACTTATGAATTTACCAGTTTCAAATAGTTAGAAGGTTAAATCTTAAAGAAGATCATGAAAGTTCTTCGCATTTGCTTCTATAACTTGGTAAAAATAAATACATCAGTGCTTTGTTTGAAAACTCTGAATAATACACAATTTAAGTAATTTTGGCTCAAGATAATCAAAAATATTTAACAGGACACCTAGAGTAGGTCCATGTTCATTCTATTTCCAATTCTGAGATGAAAAAAAAAAATTAGGGCCATTTTTTTCCATTTTCATTTCTGAAACAAAAATCAGACAACTATTTAATGGGCTTTTTCAGAAAAGCTACAGGAATTTTTTGTTTCAAATTTAAGTTGTACCTCCCACTTGAGACTGACATCCATTGTCCCCTCTCAGACAACATGAATGTCCAGTGAATTGAATACTTCACATTGTTCTTTTTTAGGAAGTTGGGCAACTCAGCAGTCTTTAAAGAGAAGACTATTTGTCTTATATACTGAAAATAAATCGGGAAGATACTTTAAACTCCAGTCAAAATTGGATATTGAAGAGGGTTTTGCTTTGCTTACAAGGACATGTCCCTCACCCTAAGGCCTAGAGGTGACAGAAAAATACTCTGGACTACAGTGAAATATATGCCACTAATTTGAAAATTTACTTCACTAAACAATTATATGACAGTAAAATCACTTTGTACATTTAAATACCATAATCCCCCCCATCATACTAACATAGTTACATCAGTGTACTGGCTGGACTTTAATGTAAATCTACTGCCCGCGCTCCTTAATTGTGGAAACTAATAAGTTAACATGTCAATACTAAGAGAAGGCCTCATGATCATACCCCTGTTACAAGTTCTCACCTCCTGTGTTCACAGAGAGTGGGCAGAGATGTTTGCAATCATCTTTACATCTGTGGAGAACAAAGAGAATGGTTGATGATATTGAGGTGGAAGTGTTACCGTCTAGAGAGGAAGTGATAGTTACAGAGGCTGAGTCGCTCATAACATTTAAGGTACAGTATCACAGAAACTATGACACAGGAAACATTCAAGTTAAAGGTGAGATGAACATCTTAACGACAGTATGTGGGGCCCCCTTATGTATTGTCTCTGACATTAACTGAGAAATTAAATAAACAACTGGAAAAAAAGGCCACACAAAAGTAAAAGAAGCCTATCAGGAAGTATATTCAACTTGTTAATAAAAATTACGACGTCATTCGCAAAGTTCTGAAGTCTTGTAACTTCTCTTTTGTTGCGACAAATGGAAAGATTGACCTGAGTTGGACATGCACAGCAAGTTTCAATTCAACAAACTAACTTCCCCATTGTCAGCTTGAAATAAATGCATCCTAAAAAGCAGAATAGGAACAAAGCACTTAGGTATACTCACTCCTTGCAGGGCTCACACTTAAAGTTGACTTTGTGATAACCATCTTTACATTGACACACAGTGTTCTTCTCTGGTGTGCCTGGGCACAACAAGAATCATACAGGAAACACAATTAAGGACATAACTTTGAGCAAAAGATTTTACTCAGTGAGAAGCTTTTAAGTTGTTTTTCACATTGACTCACATTTATCTTGTTCTTTCTCATCAGTTCCACATTTTGAGCATCTGCGACACTCATAAGTTTCTGAGTCAACGTTGGATTTGTAATAACCGTCCTCACAACGACAAATAGTGTTTCTGTATCTTTCACATGGAGACACCTGTACTTCATGCTTTTTATCTGTAAAAAATAAGAGAAGGGAGAAAAGGAAAATATTATCTGAATTCTTATCCGTCATATAAAAAACACTAAAGAAGATAAGGAGGAAAGATGTAAATCTAACTCTACCTCTGCAGACTTTACAACTTCTGCAGTTTGGGGAAAAGTTCATCTGTTCAATGTATTGTGATGGAGGGCAGGGTGTGCAGTTACTCCTCTGATTTGAAGCATAACACACATTTGCAAGCCTAAAACCTGGAAAATATGAAAGCCACATGTCAATGCAGTTAAGACTTAACACATTGGAATTAGCAGAAAAAAGGGATGCTAATGATTGTGATTCATATGTTGTGCAAGTCGACAACAGTACCTGGAGAACATTTATTGCAACATATTCCATTCCCAGCCTGATAGTCGCCATCTGGACACGTCTGCTTCCCTGAGGATTGTAACTGTGTCAAAGTGGAGGTGAACATGCACTGTAACAAGGGGAAACAATGATTAAAAAAAACTTCCCTTAGATATGCAGTTTTTTCATGTTTTAGTACTTGTGTCAGATATTTCTCACCATTAAGAGCAGTACTGTGCCAACAGACGTTTTCTGATTCAGTCTTTCTCTGTGGACACCTCCCTCCATTGTCTTACAAGTTGTACTCAGTCCATCTGAGTAAACACTATCTGTGCAAAATGAAAAACATGGACTCTAAAATCATCAATTTTTAAACAAGTGATCTTGAATAAAAAAATCATCTTCTCTTTAACTTTCATCTATCAGTAATTTTATTTCCAATCACTATACTGAGACTCACACATCCATGATGTTTCCCCTGCAATCACGGTCAACTGTGACAGAAACTCCTCGAACGTCCTGAACCTGAGTCTCATTACTGATCAGGATGGGCAGTTTTAGTATGGGAACTACCTTCTGCACACGAGGGACAGAGAGGGGGATCACCTCCAAACTATCCCTTCAAAAGGCAACGCACATCGCAGGTAAAACAGATGATTAATGTTCCATAAGGTAGACTCATAAGTGTGATTGCTCTGCACATGGAGAGCCAGGCATTTGAGTGCTGTGAGTACAGAAGCATTCATGGTAGAATTTTGGTGCGCTGAGTCAAAAATTTATCAGAATGCCTCCAAAGTCAGATCTCCAACTCAGAAAACTGGATAAATCTCACCAGCCCTACGCTGAATTCATGTATCTGCTACTGATGTAAACAGATGTTGTGGATTTTGTTGTACATTAATAAGGCTGGGAAGTGCTGGGAGTGCTCAGCTTTGAGGTGACGCTTCAAGCTGAAAGTTCTTACTTTCAGTGTAAATCGAACACATCTAAGGCACAGTTCTCTCACTCCCTGCACAGAGACCCAAAGTAGACCTGTGCGGTGCCTGTGGTGAAGTCATTGATTAGACCAGGTCTATTCCACTAAATATTTGGTCAGGCTGGAGTTTCATACCTAGGACCTCAGACATGAGCTGGGCCGGTCATTTGAACTCTACTGATGATGCTTGGGCTTGCTGTTTTCCTCTGCCCCGTACTGCCACCTGGCTTTTGCTCACACCCTGAGGCCCAGGTGCGGTTGTACCAGCTTTGTTTTCTCTATACTGGAACCAGTCCTGACCTTTCTCTCCTTTTAGGTTTCTGCTTTGTATATGTGTTAAGAGTGGGTTGCCTGGGTTTATGCGTCTTTTCCTAGACTCTCCATCCAACTCATAGCATAAAATATAAATTTTCTCTTATCTGAAGTAGGATGAATGTAAAATAGAAGCCATTTTAGACTGTATGCCAACTAGTTTTCTTTTTTTAATGTATAGCGTTATGTCAATAAGCACCTGTCACTTTGTTTTGACTGCTCTATTGGAAATTCCTTTTTGTGCTGCTAGTCATTTAAAATGTGGATTTCATGAAGAGTATAAAAACATAGTTTTATTTATGTATTTGTGGCGTTGCTTTTTACACTGCAGTGTATAAACAATGTTTAAATAACACATTTTGATTCAGACATGGGGTAGAAAGACAACACATTGAGTTGCGGGGTCAGGCCCCCCCAGTTCAAAAATCCCATATGCACCTCTGCTTCTGACCAACAACCATCCATGGCTGACAGCACCTGGACACCTGAGTAAACAGAGTTATATTGAGGAGGGGGCTAAAACTTCAAAGGCTTTATTTCTGACAACACGGAAAAATATGCACTTTGATGACTATTTTAGATTCAAGGGTTCGCGTCTCTACATTTGATGTCGTTTCTTGATTTTAACTTGCCTGATGTGTCAATAATTTGACAGTACCGAGGGCTATATGAAAGGTTTTGCGGCTCTAATACGCGCACTTCGGTGAAACTCAAGTATCAACGCAACTTGCTCGGCAGCTACACCCCTCACCTCCCTCCCTGTCGGAGTGAACGCAACCGTCAAATCTTCAAACCTCAATCTGAAGACGTGGCCTATATATATATATATGAACTGATATCGGTGGACCTAAAGGTACAGTCAAGTTTTTACTGTTTGTGTTTCTTGTGTCAGTGGTTTCGATTTAACTATTCACCACAAACGCCCACTGGTGCCCGAGACTGATATGAATCTGATCTTCCCACAAAAGGACGCGCAGAGGTATTTTACGGTCACTTACCTGTTCGACTACTGACGGAGTTCTTCTCACTTTGGCTCCATGTGTGAGCACGGATGATACTTTACATTGATATCTTCGTTATTCCTTAGAAAAAAAATCTTGGTTACGGTGCCGTTAACCCCTGTCCTCGGCGCTCGTGCGGAGGCGGACTCAAACGGGAAATAGCTGCGTCACGTGGCCGTTTATAGGAATTGTGAAGCAGAGTTGGGCAACACAGCTGGGGGCAAAACATACCCAAACATATATGACGTGGACACTTACTACTATGTTAGATACCCGGGGTCATGTCAGTCAACATATACTTGAATACCTCTGTCCTGAGTAAAGTGTAACAGGATATGTTTGAGAGAGAGAGAGAGATTAATGGGAGGAAGAAAAGTTTGCTTTTATATCACTGTAAAAATTCATCATGATCTAAGGTACCTTTTCAAAACTTAGGGTTTATTTTATTTGGGATTTCTTTTTTAAGTAGAAGTTAGAGACTTGCACTTGATCACATCACAACATTAAACAATTTAACATAATTTATCCAATCAAGCAACCCAGCAGAAATATAAATTCAACGGTATCAGAATCAGAATCACCTTTATTGCCAAGTATCTTCAAGAAGCATACAAGGAATTTGACTTCGGTTTCAACTGTGCTCTCTTTGTACAAAAACAAGTAAGAATAAACATTGAATATCACATATGTAAGAAAAACAGATATTAAATAACTACAAATTACAAATATAGAAATGTTAGAAATATATAGAAACTTTGTAAAAGAGGAAGAAAGACAATAAAAAAAATGTATACACACATTTAAATTAAATAGTGCAATGAAAAAAATGTGCAACACAGAGAATGTGCAAGACAGTGGGATAACAGATTGATTTTTTTATTCTTTTTTTGTAACTGTTCATCAGTGTGACGTCCTGTGGGAAGAAGCTGTTCATGTGTCTGGATGTCCTAGCATACAGTCCTCTGTAACACCGGCCAGAGGGGAGGAGTTTAAACAGAAAGTGACCAGGCTGTGAAGGGTCTGCGTTTGATTTTCAAAAAAAAATTTAAAATGAGTACTTATAAATCACTCCCCAAACTATCAAAATACACCTGTAAATTTATTCAAAACCTATGATCCTGATGCCCTATTTCCAAGCCAATGGATTTTCTTTTCAGATGCCTCAGGATCAGTTTCATTTCAGGTGTGCGACTCCTTTAAGTAAGAGGCAAAGCAATTGGTATGATTAAAAGGCTGGAGTATGCTGGGGTTTTATCTACCAAGCCAGTGAATTAAAGTATAATGTGACTTTGCTGCGAGTACATTTTGAAAGAGCTCAGTCAGCAAGACGAATTTCCTCAGAAAAACCACTTCCTTCCCTGTCAGTCAAACTGAAGATAGAGGGCTTATCTTTGCATCTACTCTCTTCCTTTGTATCCTTCTCTCTGTGAAGGGCTGTGAGAATCACCCAAAACGTGTTCACGATTGTAAGTGGGAAGTAGCAGATGTACTCAAAAGACTTTGGAAAACAAAATAGAGTTCTTAACGTTTGCATGCATAAATCTAAGCTAACATTTAACCCTTAGACAGTTCACTGGTAATAATAAATTTGCATATTAACCTTTATGAGCAAACAAATATATCAATGAAACAATTACCTACACAAATAGTTGCTTATTAACCCATAATCTCTTATTTTATAATAAGGCCTGAAGGGGTGTTGGCTTACTTTCTAACTGCTGCTTGGTGCATGGACCTTGAATTTAAAACATAACTAAGACTCCATTTTTATTTTTCTCATTTGCACATGTTCACAGTCATAATGGTGGTGTCTTTTTGTCAGCATGCGAGAATCATACAGGTCGACATGAAGACTTTATGATTCAAGCTCTGTAAGACAAAACTTTATGTGTCCACTTCAGCATAATGTTGACATGTTTCTAGTTATGATTCCTCTCAAACTCTAATCACACATAGCAGTCTTTACTGTCAAGCAGTCCGTCACTGAAGCCTGAACATAAGCAAGAACAGGTTCACTTTAAGTCAGCACAGAGTAATTTTGATGCAAAGTCATCTCTCTTACACTCATCTCTTTACTTTTTTTTTTGGCGTGGCTGATTGCTCGCCAACAGCCACACCACAGTACACTGGCAGCCCCTTCAATGTTGCTTCATCAACCTTAGGCCTCATTTCAGAGCTGATACGAGGTCACGTGTGTGTTGTGGTCTGACATCTGAAAAGGGCGTGAAAAAAAATGTCCGGACATGACAGCCGCACAGAGAACAGAAAACTAAAATGTGTGACAAACTCACACAGTGATGAATTTCAAGATGAGCATGTTTTTTAAAAATGGAGAAATAAAGGGAATGGGAAAGAAAACAAGAATAAAACATGCTGGGGAATTATTATTGAATCATTTGCTGTTCATTAGAAATTTACTCATTTAATGTGTTTTCCTATTAGAGGTCATATTCATACCAAAAGTCACACATCACAAATATGTAAATCTCAGATACAACAGAAATATATAAAACATTAGCTGACTATTTTAGGAGCACAGATGATATGAGTTATAGAGACATGAGATGAGTTTTGATCAGTTAAAAAAAAGATGCAAAATTCATTGTGTTGAGCTCTATTAATGTTTGAAGTAGTTTAGGTGAGAAGTCAATTTAAGCTCCAGAGGATGAGTATTACACGTTGACAACCTTAAGGAATAATTGTCAATCTGAATAAGAAATCCAATAAAAGCAGTATCGCAATATTTATAGTCAGTGACAATTAATAGCCCAAGCGTTGATGAGTTTAAGCATAGATCTGTTTTCATCCGCTCATACAAAACAGGTCACTGGGGCAGTAGTTCAAGTTGACCCAGACGCCTCTTCCCCCATCATGTCTCGTGCTCTTGTTGGGGGATCCTGAGGTGACCCCGGTGTCCCTTTCAATGTGAAAGAGCGACAGCTTCCTTAATTAAAGATGAGTTTGAATTAAATAGCACATTTTGTATGATAATCTGAACTTGTACTAGATAATTTGACATTTTGCCTCACAATCTAATTTTTGAAATCTTAGGTACCACAGATGAAGTAAATGCTTCAGCTGCAGTGCTTTAGAGTGAAGTCCATGCTTCGATGTGATTAGCAGTCAGAGGCTCTTTTCTCACGTTTGAGCTTCAGATAGCACAACTTAACTCCAGCCATGACCACCAGGGCTGAAATTTCTTCACAAAAAAGAAATTGATAATATGGAAGTGTTTGGATGCAAGAAGGAGGAAGATAAATTCATGGAGAACATTTAAGTTTTAAAGCTGAAACTTGTTTCATTCAGCTCGAAAATAACAGGGAGTTGACATTTGAAACTTAGGTGAAAGTTCATTCAGGAAGACTGTTGTCTACTTTTCATTGTTCATTTAACTGCATTCATTGTGCTCACTCCACGTGCATGCATGAACGTTGTTGTTGGCCTGTCATTTTGCAGTTGTATTTTTTAATCGTTACTCTTTTTTTCATCTATTTCTTTCCTTGCATGCAACCCTCAGCCTTCCCGCTCAACTTAACAGCTCTACCCATTGCAAAGGACAGATACAGCAGTACCCCCTTCAACCCCCAGTCCTTGCAGTTTTGATCAGCTCCATTACCTATTCATGCTTTTAACTTTAAAGCTGTGGGGTTGAACTTACATGCCCTGAATGTAAAGGAAACTACCTTTTTTGGATCACAAAGATATTTTTCTTCACCTGAATGCAGATACATCAGATCATTAGCTGGCAACATATAAGTAGATTTTACACTTGAGTATCTATATTCAACATTCTTGACAATCTGACTAAGAGATTTACTGTTATTTTCTTTTGTGGTGTTAACAGGAACCCCTCCTCATTGCCTGTGTCAGAAAGATGCAAAGTAGCTCATCATAACTTCTTGAAATGACAGCTATCTTCACAGCAGGTTTCTGTTAGGGGAAAAGGAGTTGGGTTATGACATGAAAGAGAGAGATGTAAGACAAGGATGGATTATGAGAAGTCATTCAAGCCAAAGTAGAATATTTAGATTGTTCATACCTGTGTGTATGGTCTCATGCATGCACATACTGCATGTACAACATACATGCAGGCATGCACACTCGCTTAGACTCAAGGGGGCTTCCCACAATGGAAAATGTTTGATTTTCAACCAGGACTCTGATTTTGGATGAAATGAGAGTAATAGTGCCAGTGGAAAATAGTGGGGGCTGATGAAGATTTATTTTTTCAGTTGCCAACAGTGCTGAGGGTCCGTAGAGAGATAGAGAGATACTAGGCAAGAGAGCAGAGCTTAGAGCTCTCGAAGACGTTAGTAAACTTCTCATGATGACTCATCATGACCTTTTATGAATAATCCCCTGATACAGCTCTGGTCCCCTGCTCAGTCTGACACTCAGAGGGTCCTTGGTCACATCGTGTCTCACCTTCTCCTTCACAGTAAGTGTTCTGCTATCATCTTGATTTTATACAGTAATGTCCCTGTACTTTCACTCATGGTGGGATGTTAACCTTGTTGAGTGTTTGTATTTGTGCAAGAGGAATTTCTGTAAAATTTGTGAAGACTTGTGTAAATTCTGGCAGTTTCTTGTGACACTTGTAATTTTACCACAGATCACCTAGCAGAATTTATCTAACCACGCATTGTCTTCCTCTCATCGTTTCCTGCTTTTCCTTCTCTCCTTCCTCTTCCTCCCAGATGCAATCTCACAACTACTTAGCTTTTGCTTTCGTGTGCAGCCTGTCTTTCCTCTCTGCTGAGCTCTCCAAAGAGTGCAAGGACTCACAATATCCCTGGCCAAGGAAGAACCCTGAGTTTTGCTGTGACCGTTGCCCTCCAGGTACAGTGACTTCATTTCCTCCGTGCAGGTTTTTGCAGTGTTGATACAAACAGGTGATTGTAACTTTGAATGACTGTGTATTACAGGTAAAAATTTGCTGAAGCGTTCTGACACTGATTGTAATATCGACTGTGCTCCTTGTGAGACTGGCAAGTACAGGGACAAGTTCAACCTGGAGTTCCACTGTATACCTTGTCGAACATGCCGGGAACGTGAGTAATTTTATTTTATTGTTTTGTGTAAAGCGTGAGGTGTTAGTTAAGTGTCTCAAGAATTTGGATGTGCAGAAGAACTGTATTAAGAGATGCTATAGGATTATTATCATCATGCTGCTGCTTCCTGAGATCCAGCTGTGAACTTAGACACAGTCTCCGATGATCAGAAAATAAATCATCAGCTTTTTTACATAACGTTGCTAATTTGATTTGTTTAACAATAACAGTATCAGATGAAAGAAAAAGCTTTTAACAAAAAAATAGCTGCACATGAAGTCAGTGCAGCATCCCTGCATGTGGACCCGTGTGTGTGTGTGTGTGTGTGTGTGTGTGTGTGTGTGTGAGGCATGATGCAAGCATGATTCATCCTCTGATCGGCAAACACAAACTCCAAAAGAAGACCATTGCATGTAGTTGTTACTCAGCTCTGTCAATTTAAGAGAAGTTTGCACACAGAGAATTAAGATCAAAAACACAGGGGGATTCCCCATTTAGAGTGTCAGGGTGGGACACAGTCAGAGAGAGACTGCTGGTAGGGGGGAGGGGGGCTGAGAAAACCTCTGTGAACCAGCTCAGGGTGGGATTCTGCTGCAAAGGTTTGTGTTTCTCTGGTAATAACAGCAGTATCAAAGGCAAAACCAACCAAGAGCACGACATGAAGTGGGAGGTGAAAAAAAAAATAGACCATCATCATGTCTGTGGAAAAAAAAGAAAAACACTGAAAAGTGGTAAACATCGGAAAGAGTAGCAGATAAAAATATCACATTTTATGTCAGCACTTGAGTTTGAGTACAACTACAGGTGAGCATAAAAAAGCCTGAGATGCTTACCTTTAAATGTCACTGTGGAAACCTGCAGAAGAGAAGCGATGGCACAGTTTGGCTCATTTTATGCAGATGTTGACTTATTGTGTCATACAGACAGCTATGAGAAGCATAATCAGTGCCTTCAAGTGTGATGGTTATCAGGGGGGCACTTGGCGATCACAGAAACTTGGAGTAGTAGTAACTACGTTACAGTTAGATACTACTGAGAAGGAATAAAATGGACTGTCTATAACAGAGGACTTTCTTTGTGTGTGATAGGTAAATGACAAGAAAAAAAATGCATTTTGATACTGCTTTGGTTATTGTAGAGCCAGAAATGATAAACTTGATATTGAACTTTTGCAACTCTGGGTCACCACTAGGGCTGATGCTAAACAGGGTCCTTTGAGTTTGGGCACCCTGGGTTTGCATGTTTCCTTTCAGAATTTTAGTTGTGCTATCAAAATCAGGGAAACCTAATAATTGACTCAGTTTAAAAAATACAGTCTTTCTACAGCAACTATGTTTTCAGGCTTTTGGTGATAAAAGTTATCTAAATGTCAAGTTTTTTTTAAACCACAGATCAAGGGGATTAATGTCTATGGAAACTCATTTAGATGGAAATTATTCCACCCATACAAAATTGCACCAACTGCTCTAACAGTTCAAAAGTATTAAGATGAAGATTATTGAGGTATCTTGAAGCTCACTGAAGGTGTTAACATTTCATCAGATTTGCAAACAGAGGTTCAAAGGCAGCACAACGCCATGAGGATCAAACGTAATCAACAATATTTTCCCACGGTTACTCTGGGTCCTAAACCTCCTTAGATGATATCAGTCACATCATCTTTGTACTGCTGATGTATGACTCCTGCATTTGCTGAATGAAAGTAACTTTCTGAAGGCACAGTGAAGTAGTGAAGGCTTTAACAGACCTTGTTTTTTTATTTGGAGTTCTTTAAAATTAACTAAATTACATGGTAGAGTTGACCATGAGCTTCTCAACATAGGGGCCAAGCTGACTGACTTGTTCGTAGGTCATACATCTGTAATTGACAGATATCTCATCAAACCCCTCTTAACCTTAGAACAGTATCGGTGGGAGATTTTCACACAAGCAAATATATTTACAAAATCTATCCTTTAAGCAACACTCCCTGGTATCTTTGGAACATATGGGGGCTTAGGTGGGCTCATGCATGCTTCTCTGTCATGTTTTCGGTGAATCAAATTGAAATCGAAGTGATGTGTTGCATGAACATTTCAAAAGTGATCATACAACCCTCTTGAGTCATTCCTCTTTTCCTGATTGATGTCACATTTCTGAGACAATTGTGAGTGCATCTTATCTCTTACTGACAGTTGTTGGTAATTTTTTTCTTGTATCTTCACAGCAAACATGGAGCTTGAGTCACCTTGTACCAGCACTCACAACGCTGTGTGTAAATGTAAAGTGGGCTATAGATGCACAGACCATACCTGCAAAGAGTGTGAGCAGATTTCAACCACCAACAACAACAATGCACTTTCTCCACCCACTGCCACCATTATTTCAAATACACTTCCTCAACCCTCCAGCACAACCAAACTCCAGCCCCCTCCTGAAGGTATGATATCTTACAAAGTTATATACAAACTTATCTATATATGTTTTAGGAGAAACAACTAGAGCTACATTGGTTTGTTTTTCTTTTGCATAAGGGAAGAGTGATGGGTGTTTTTTTTTTTTTTTTTTTTTTTTTTTTTTTTTTTTTTTTTTTTTTTTTTTTTTTTTTTTTTTTTTTTTTTTTTTTTTTTTTGCACAATTCGGCTTCAAATCTAGAAATATCAGACAGGTTACCAAAAAAAATCTGAATGCTGCTATGTGTTAATTGGTCTGTAGAGGAGCAACTGTAACACAACCAAAGCCTGAATGAGACACATTTGTCTGAAGAGACTGAAAAAGCTGAACCAAACCAAACAGCTGGACCCTTACAGGCCGAAGGGCAGAGAGTTGCAGACAAGATGAATTCAATTCATTGTTTGAAGATGACCTACATTTGACCTCCGAACTACAAAGATAATGCAGATGTTGAACAATATCTGTCATAGGCTACCAGAAAAATGTAATTCACATTAATCCACTGAATTCTAACGTAGTGTTGCAATGATTTTAGCACTTTTGTTTTCAGGTTTGTAGATATGAGCGACTAACCTGATATCACTGAAAGATGGGATGATTGCCTGCTCTTTTCATACTCAGTTATAATTATTACATGTTTGATATTAGCACTTTGGTGTCATCTCCCTGGCTGAGCATGTTGTATTGCTGGTGACGTCACAGTGGGATGTGGTCAGATGCATGGTCTCCTGCTCCACTTTTGCTCTAGTTTAAACCACAACTTTTGGTTTGTCCATGCCGACCAGAAACTTGAAAAACTTCAGAACATTAAGACACAGAATGATTAAACTGCCTTGTTCTTTTTCCAGAGAACAAGAATCTAACATATTATGAAGTTGAGGAAACAAATCTATATTTGAGTGTTGTATATTGTGCAAAGAAACTCTCTGAGGCAGAATTGGATGGAGAATTGCACTCAGCACATAATCATTAGCTTAACATTTATAGCTGCTCTAACCAGCACTTTCACTTTCACAGAGGGTCACATGGCTCCTTCTATTCTGGCAGGATGCAGTGAGGGTAAAGTCAGGCACATAAGGTTACCAAGAGTGATCTGACTCTAGTGTGATTACTCAGACTTTTTGACCTGTTTTGTTAAAAGGAAAGAATTTCGGAGTAATCTTGCTGAAAATCTGAATAATGACCTACTCAGTTTTTCCACTGAACTCTTAGATGTGTCATCACACAGCTGATAACTTTATTGTTATCTGTTTCTCCATGTCCCGAAACCTGCTGGCCCCATAACACTCACTCTGGGCATCCCCTTGCAAAGCATTTTTTACAAAAGAAAGCAAAATCTATGAAAACAAAGAAAAGGTTACTTTTTTTGGAAACAGTGTCTGATCTCTTGCATGTACTTTCTTACAGATAGAATGTGGCCCCTGGTGGCAGTTGTTCTTCTGGTTGCAGGAGGTACATTATTTCTAGCAGCAAAAATCCTCCCTTTTCGGCGCTGGACCAGATACAAGCTCGGTAAGCAGATTTATTCCCTTCAATCTACTACTGTTTTATCTGAAGTCATTAACATTAAGTGACATTTCATTTTACAGACTATTTTTGGTAATGCAGGCTATTATCTTTTCATTTTTTTCTGAAATTCCTCGATATAAACTTCCTCTCTTTGTCTATTTGCTCAGGAAACGTCCTGGATAAAGAACCTGCTCCAGTTTCAACAAGTGCAGAGGATGAGGGAGTATCAAAGCCTATCCAGGAAGTGTGTGGAAAATGTGACCAACTTCTTGATGTATGAATGAAGACAGGAACCTGGACTTGGACAAACTGCCATTGTCACAGTGGGGCATTGAGCGACATATTTTGGATCCAAAGCGTCTCATGTTGCTTTGGATTTTTAGTGACAAATGCAGGGAGCTTCTCTGGATTCAGGACTAACTGAAGCATGACCATGGGACATCTGTGACTTTGAGATGATGAAAGTGTTTGAGAGCACAAAGAAAAAGAAAAGAGGGGGACCCCGGGCAGCACGTCACTGAATGATTTTATGCAGTGATGTGCAAGGAGTTAGAGTGTTTTGCATCTTTGTGTTAATGAAAAAAGACTGTACATGCCACCGGTTATCACATTTCTCTTGACTTGTTCATGACAAAAAGATTTTATTGCAATCAATAACTTCAAACAAAGCATCAAAATTAAGTAAATAAAGGCCAGCTGATTATGTTTAAACATATTCACATGGCATTTTAAATTATAGCAAACAAAAGAAAGCCCCATCCAGCAGTTCCTCCTTGAGTCAAAGTATCTTTGGTGTCCCCACTGCAGATTTTTTCCAAGCAGAAACACCTTTTAAAGCTGCAGCTCGTGGTTTACTTGAGGAAGATTAATTAGACAAACTCCTGTGTTGATTCAGTTTTTTGTTTTACAGAATCAGTCTGTAAGCCAGCAGACATGACAGCCACGACATCATTTTCTTAAGACATCATAAAACTTCCTCTTTGGACACGTGGCAGTCTTTTCCCTGCTCCTGCGAGGGGATGAACATGCTGTCGATCTCTGCACTTCTCTCCTCCTCAGAGAGATGAATACTGGTCGGGGACGTGGGGTGAAAGACAGGACAGTTTCTCCCATCCTCTTCCTCACTGCACCTTCTCACAACAGTCTTCACAGCTTCAATTGTTGGACCAACTTGGCCAGTAAAGTGATTGAGCAAGCTGACGATGACAGTCCCCGGGTTGTGGACATGGACTGGCCCTACAAAGACAATGAAAGCAGAGTTTCTGTCAGAGAAACATTTTATTGACCTGTTCAGTTCCATGTGGACAATTAAGTTCGTACTATCCCCATTACAATAACACCGCTGTGATTGTAATGTCTTTATTTTCCTTAATGATCCCATAAAGTTAGACAAACATTTCACATGAAAGTCTAATTTCATTCAGGAGTACCCAGATTAGTTGCTGAAAGGGGCGATGGCTGCTGCTTAGCTCTGAATGAGTCACTTGGAAGATCGAGATTAGGATCATTTGGTTTGTGAGAAACGACTCTTCCTCCCTGAAACAGAAAAACGATATGTTTCAGGCAAACAGAAGCTCAGGGGTTTATGATAGAGTTTTGTTTTATAAGGTTTTAATTATGCTGCTTACCTCAATGCAGAGCTTTGACATAGCTGTAAAAGTGCATTTGAAATAAAAGAGTATCACAAGATCAGTCTCGTTACATGTGCACACGATAAATTTACATGTATCTATTAAAGCCACCAAGCATTTGATATCAGTCATTTCAAAGAGGCTCCAAGTAAACTTATGCTTTCACACAACTGTGATCAACTACTGTATAAAAATGACTGTATTATCCTCACTTCAAATCCAACCTTACCTTGCTTAAAACAAGATTCCTCTCCATGGCAAAGAAAGTAGAGCAGGATCACAAGGACCAAGAATACCATAACAAAAACTGGACTCAAGATGGCTGCCACATGTCTGTTGGTCTTATCTTTAAATAGGAAACAAGAAAAGAATTTCATAGCAAAGTTAGCTGCTCTGAGGCTTAAAGGGTTTTAGATAATCACCAAAAACAACTCCAGTGGTAGCTGTGCAAGCATAGTGGGTGAAGCAGGTGATAAATGATGTGGTTTGGCATCATAGTTTAACCTAGCATGCTGACATTTAACAAATTAGCTGTTATATATTCTAATTTGATTTAACAGCTTGCCTAAGAGAAGGACACAAATCTTCAGTCATGCTTGCAGTTCCCTGAGATGGTTACCTTTACACACCATAGCTTTAAGCTAAATGCTAACATAGCCGCTATGACTGAAACAACACTATGTTAAAGCGGAACAAGTTAGGCCTGTTAGCACATCAACAATATATTAGTATTCTTAATTACTAACCAGACAATGTTAATGTAAATACTAAAACAAGTATTCAGTCACATTCAGATGGCACCTACAACACTTAAATGAAGCTAATAGGTAAATGAAAAAGAAAAGTGAGGTTGTTAGAGTATCCACTTGAGACTGTTGGAAATGTTAACATGCTTTTTTTTTTTTTTTTTACATGTTTCCAGCTTTGTTAAACAAAAAAAAACACCCATTACATGAGATGATATTTTAAAAGCATGAATTTAGCTTTTTCTCAAAGTTTAGTGTCATACAGTAGTTGGTGTTGTATCAATTGGACCTGCTGTGGCGTCTCTTCAGAAATAAGCTGGTGATGTACGAAAAACCATGTCCACCGTGTCATTAATAGTTCATGGTCATGTTCAATTGTAAGGCTGGATAATGTTCGGAGCCCTCACAATTCAATTTGATTCTCTAGGTCGTGATTTTATGTTGATTTTATTGCTTTGATGTCAACTCAGTAAGAATTAGAAATACAAAATTTACTAGAGTTCCTGTTGACAACTTTAAACATTCATTTTCATGCCCATAAAGTTGGTGGAGCTGGAATTACTCTGCTAATCCTGCTAGCTTTAGTTGCCATTTTGTGATTTGGCCCATTGCAGCCTCTGTACATGCAATGTGAATAACACGCACAGCACCCCCCACTGGGAAATAGGTGAATCGGCATTGGATCGGGCAGGGTAACATTGCGATGCATCGATTAATTGATATTTTTGCCCACCCCTATCAATTAGAGATTATGGGAAGGCAAATTCAGGAGGAATGTAGAGTCATAGAAATGTTATTCATTTGTTCATAATTTCCCATTACACGTTTTATCACTGATGTCAACAAGGATCAACCTCTGGCCACAATAAAATTAGCACCAAATCCAACATAACCACTTAACAACTATATAAATATTTATCTAAATGCTAAAAAACCTTAATCAAAATTGAGTCATTATCTTTGTCAGCATGCTTTATCTTCTGGGGATGATGAATGTCCGGACAAACTTTATTCCCTCTGGCATCAGCATCTCTGAATCATACGAACTTCAGGAACTTTAAATGATCATTTAGTCTTCACTAAAAAAAACCTTCAAATTTTAAGTAAATACATCCTCAACCCAACACAACCTCTCCCCATGTTGTTTCATGAACTCACCTGTTTCGAGGTGTGTTTCATTCCTTTGATGTGGGACTGAAGTTGGGAGACACCTGTGTGAGATAACAGATGGATAATTCATACATCTCAAATGTGACGAACTGCAATGCCTGCATCATCTTTACTTAATGATAAAATGTTAATATGTATCTAAGAACAAGTCATTTCTGGACTATTGTGTAATTTCATTGATTCCCTCTCTTTGAGGTGTTTTACTGTGTCTATTGTTATCCATGACTCACTTGGGAAATTTGCAGGATTTGGCAGAGGTGCTGCTACGTCCTGGGGAAGCTGAGGAAGGCGTGTGTTTATCTCTACCTTGAGTGAGAAAAACAATGCGGAGAAAATCATGGCAGAGAAAGTGAAAGTACATACTACATTCCATGAAAAAGAAAACATGAGAAATTTTATATTTGTCCTGCACTGTTGGTAGAATTTCTTAATCCACATCTTGTTTAAAAACAAAAACTGCCTTTGCTTATCATAGTCTGTTTTTGGTCTTGATATCTGTTTTTTTTTCTTTTTGTTAAGCTTTGTTGTTGTACAGAATAACAATCTGATTCCTTCCTCTTCCTCTGAGGGAAAGATTTTGTTTATAGTTCAGGGGTGAAGGCATTGACCTGCATTCACAAGCTTCTGGTCAAGGACCTTTGCTGCATGTCATCACTCTCTCCCCTCATTTCCTGTCTCTTTACTGTCAACTTTTAAGAAAAAGTACACAATGTCCTGTAGGCAAGTTTACTACTCTCATTCATTTGTCAAAAGTGTCTCGACAGAAAAGTGAAGTCTTGGTGAGCATAATTATGTATGTTTTACATAAATTTATAGCATCTTCCTCTCATCATAGAAATGTAAATGATTTCAAAACAATATCCTGCCACCACTTCGACAAATATCTGTCTGTGATATAACATCAATTTATGCACTTCTGATAAAAACATGAGTGCAAAAAAAAAAAAACCTGAATTTTTACTCTTTTCTACTCTGTGAAGAACTATTCTTTTATCCAAATGAGGTCTATCATCCCATATATGTCACAAAACAATTGCTAAATATATGTGAACATGTCGAGAATATCTTCAGAAAAATGGACAAAAAAAATTGGAGGAAATTTTTCAGAATAAATGGTGCAGATTAGAAGATAAGACAGATACACCTGCTAAGATTTGAGCTGGTGCAGTGTTTACATTGTACCACAATCATTTAAAGTGGCTGTATAGTTTTCACAGCACCATTAATAGAAAAAAACTGTGTCCCATAGGTCAGAGCCTTCCTGCTTTTTCATAAGGTGAAGTGTAAATAACCAGCTGCAGCAGTTTATTTGATTTGTGATGACGCCCTCTGTTGGTGGAGGTTTTGTTGAACTGCACAGCTCAGTATTTACCAGTATCTGTTGCTTCCTTGTTCTTGACACAGTAACTGCAGTGCTCTGTGTGCAGGACCTTTTCAGTGCAGCTGTAACCGTCCACACAGGCGCACTTCACATCTGATGTGCTGGTGCAGGTCTGCAGCACCTTCAGGTTATACTCTACAACAGTGAAAAGTAGCAGCTCTGATGTTAGGGTGCACAAAGATGTTGTTATCAGACATGCAAATAAAATGAGACACAGATTTTAAGTTAATCTTAGTCAATAGTGCAGTAGTATCAGTTTAATCCTGACAGTAATGGAGAAAACTTCTCACCAGGTGGAAATGACTCATTGTTTCCTTACCTGGTTTGCAGTCTCCATAGCAGCGACGGCAGATACTTTCTCGGTTGATCTCAGCTGTGTAGCTTCCTTTCGGGCAAGGTGCACACTCTGTACAAGACTTCTGAAACTTACCTGTCAGAACAGAGAGACAAAAATGAGAACAGCCAGATGATAAACGACACAGAGAGCGCGCACTGATGAAGGATGTGGTCATGCTGCAGAGACTCAGTGCACTGTGTCATTTTTCATCCACACAGACAGACAGAGGATGTGTGCAGAAGTAAAAAATTAAACAACATGAAAGACTGTCAAATTCATCTCAGAGTAATTTCCAGGCATTATTAACAGCCGCTGATTCACTTTTTAAAATTGTGAGTCACATAATAAAGAAAAGAAAGTGAACGGGTGGAAAACAATGCAAAGAGAAGTTTTTCTTACCTTTAGGGCACAGGGTACAGTTTCTGCCATTGATTTTATACCACATCTGCTCTGCCTATTGGGACATAAAAATCATAAAAAGTACTTAGTCAGCGGACTTTATTGTACTTTAAATCTATTTCTTAAAAACTTTTTTTTCTGAAAAGCACTTCGCTTAATGTTTTCTTTGAAGAGATTTTGATATTATTAAAGAGGTTTTTCATTTTTACCTGCAGAGAGATGGGCACCAACAATACAAAGAACTGGACAATCAAAACACATTGCATCCTGTGGATAAACAAAAAGAATATCTTTTACAGGCGGTGTGGTGGTAGCTTGTTTGTCAGACTACATTTGAAATATTTTCAACATTGTAATCTATAGATAGTAAGGTCTAACAACAAAATATTAAATAGAAATCCAACAAAAGCAACCCTACCTTCAATATGATGTGTCTTCTGTTCTCTTACTTTTGTTTCATTAACTCCCTTAAGGTGTGTTTTTCTGTCCTCCTCTTTCTGCTCTCTCTCTCTACCCGTCATCTGTGTCACTATTTCCTTACCTGCATACTTCTTCCTTCCTTCTTGTCTCCTCCGCCCACAGAGCTCTACCAGTAGACTCTGTTTACATGTTCTGCTCATCAGCCATCAACTGTTTCTGCATCAGAGCCTCGTCACTTTCCAAGCAAACTGTGAGACCTGGACCAATCAGAGAACTGTTGATGTAATTAACGTACGCAGCTGTGACAGAAGACAAGTTCTCAGGCAATGAGAGATTTTAATCTTGAGCTCAATTTCAGGTGCCTTGTTAATATGTGTGATTGTTCCATAAAAAAGCCAATTTTTGTGTTAAGAATAATTAAAACGATCCAACAAAATGTAAATAGATTAAAACACTGACTCAATCCCTCTGGCTTTTGGCCACAGGCATAGCTAGTTGGGTGAGAAGAACAAACAAACTGACATCAAAATAAACACACAGATGTGTGAACAGGCCATTTTTAAAATAGGCTTGATAAACAGAGGACAAAAAAACCCAACACAATCTCAATCCATTTGTGAGCGCATGGCTGTAATTCTTCAACATCACCAGGAGTTCATGAAAAGGGGAAAAATTTAGTGAAAAAGCTCATCTGTTCTGGCAGTTCCAAACATCAAACAATAGACAAGTGTAAACACAAAGCAGCAACTTATAAGTAATTGATATAAATGGTTTAATGTGCAGGGAATGCTAAAAAAACAAAAAACATGCACAAGTCCAAGTGGAACAAGCTCTGAAAATAACACTGAACCAATAAAGGTCAGAAGTTTCAGATCGTTTTTTCAGATCTTTCTTTTAAGAGAATGAAAGTGCAGTTACTTTTTGTATTTCTTTTTCATTATGTCTCAACTAAAATACACTATATTTGTAATATCAATAAAAATGATTTTGAAAGAAAGAAAGTAAGAGAATGACAGTCGCAACATGGCTAACCCAACCTATCACTTACAGAAGTCTTACAAATATTTTGTCTATCATGGTAAATGGTTTGCTGCTTTTTGAGTCTTTTTTTTTCATTTTCAGCTCCTTTCATAGTTACCTTATCATTTCTAAATATGAAACAATTCACATCAGGCTCTTTCTTCCAAATGAGTTCGCTGCACACTTGCTAATATCATGTCATCGACCCCACTGTCCTCTCTCAGGACGCATCCAAAAATTATGCCAATATTTTAAAAATATCTAACCCTAAAAAATCTCACCAAAGAAGCACAAGTACTTTTCTCAATACAGAGGAGTGTTTGCACAGCTACTACGAAAGGCTGGCACTTCACCTTTCAGGATATTTAATCAGACTTCTTGCTGTATTTGTTGCAGAATGACCCTTTAATTGTAAGACCCATAGAGGAGGCTGGATTGAAATAATGACACATCAACTCTTTCTCAGTTGCATCTTTAATTCTGTCAGTCTCTCTTTAAACATGACATATTGCAGCTCAGCAGCTAAGCATTTCTTTAGACTAAATGACTGTCTTTTTGTTTAAAGACTCAAGATGTCATCACATTTTTACGACACAAATTGAATTACATACTTGAATGTGAGTTGCAAAAACATCCTTTATGTTTTAGACTGCTGTTGTTTCCATTTCACTTCAAAATTTAAAGTTTTATTTGTGTTTTTCAGGTGTGTGACCTCTGATATTCTTTTGCAGTCTTTAAACACGATTATACTCTTTCCTTTACACATTATCAAAGCCATCATACAGTCATTTCGCTGAAGCATTTGCATTTCAGTAGTTGTCATATTTTTAACTTGAGTCATTTTTAAATTGACTTTCACTTGGCAGCTACATATCGTCATAAAGGTCATGTATCACTGGATATGTCCGCAGGTTGGCATCATCACTACTTTTTCAAGAATTTTGTCCAAGGATGGATCATTATGGACTTTTGATTTCAATCAGTCAAACCAAATTTTCCTCTTTTCTTTGTTGTGTAATTGCCAAAGTAAAAGTCATTTTAAAAACGCTCACTGTACAGACAAAACACTCAAAAACATACACACTGGCACATGCATACATAGAGACTCACTCAGTGCGTGAAAGTTAACCTACACAAAGGTAAAAGTTGTGTTCATCACCTCACACAGGTTATGTCTGATATCCTCCTTCTCTATCAAACAGCAGTAATTAGCATTCAGCTAATTCCAACACATGCATGAGTGGAAGCTTCAAATCTGATCTGTTTCTATCACTGAAAAAAGTGGAGATGTGGATTGCAATAGAAGCAGAGGAAATACATTTCAACTGCTACATCCGGACGAGAAAAACTGCAGGCAGGATTATAATAGTCATCAGTGTCTGATAAATGAGCATCGAGAGCAGGGGCTCCTCCCTGAAAGTGATGATTTCTGACAGTATGCTATCAAGTTTCACTATAAGGTGTCTGCTTTACAGTTCATACTTCAATGTGCCACAGGAAGCATAAATAAAGTAAAAATGAGGTATGTGTTGGTGTGAATTTATAATCCTAGTACCCCATCTTCAGTACATGAAAGATGGAGAAATATCATTTTCTATTTCCAGCGAGTCAACTTTGTTTTATACATGTTTTATAGGTAATAGTGCTGATTTGTTTAATTTACATTTTTGCTTAGCTCTTCCTTTCTATGTGCAAACTTTTACAGGCTCAAAACTATTTTAATTATATACATCAAGCACCTTTGTGAAAAGCTGCTTCAGCAGCTACATCAAGTTTTTTCACACACAACAGTTTCCTGTTGATTTCTACGATCTGTCCGTTTTAGTTTGGCACGCAAAGGATGCCCTACTTCTGCTCGAGAAGAACTTTTTCTTTGTTCTTTACTATCTTTGAGGTCATTCTGCTCAGCCATGCAGCTCTATTCAAATGACGGGCTCTGACTGTAGATTTAACATTCCAGCTGAAAATCAAACTAAATTAGAAATCTTTATGACACTTGGCTGTCAGTGCATGATGTTGTACATTACTTCTAAGTGACAGCAACACAAAGAGGAAAATAAAAGACAGTACTGACCCCAGATTAGATGTAAAAGGGACAGACTGACATTTAGCAACACAGCATGGAGACTTTGGCTACATTTAAAACAGAAAACAAACTTGCATCTATCTGACAAAGGTCAACTTATTCTCTGTGGTTAAATGTTTCTTTTCACTTTTTTTTGTCTAATGCCAAACTCAAGTATGTTGTCTCTGGAAAGTTACTCTGATGATTTTTGAATTCTTCAAAAACTCTCTATTTGCTTCCACTTAGTGTCGTGGAGGTGAGATAAGTTATGAGCCAAATATTTACAGAGACTAAAAGTTTTGTTGTCACACAAAAGAAAATCCATCTCTCCTTTGACAGGTGACAAGTGAGATAAATAGTTTCCTTATTATTGTTGTGCACACCCATGTATCAGCATCAGAGCAAAGGACCATAATATGTGCACTCTGAAAAATTATCGGATTAATGATTGGACAGCTCTAAAACTCTAAAATGTTAAACACTGGCATCTCAAAAAAGCTGAAGACACAAGCTCACCATCGTCAAAACCAAAGTCTTTGATAAAACTAATAAATCCACTCAGACTTGTACCAGGACACCCTGTGGTACAGTCCTGTTTGTTAGAGTCAAAAGTGATGTCAAATAGATATTTACTTGAATAGCTCTAAATGCCCGATGAGAAGACATCCGGGCATTGACTCATGATAAATTTAGATTGTTCGGCCTTCTTAAGCTGAATCTGCTGAATCTCACAAAGTAATCCCTTAAAGGACCCACTATCCTAACTATTGCTGTCGAACACAAGACCTTCAAGCAGATCTCTCCCCTCTGCAGGGCAGTGACATCAGCACACAGCAGGACGGACAAAAATCAAGCTCTGATGTCGTCACAGTTTCAAAGCTCAAAGTCTCCTCAGACCAAAGCCGATTGGACAGCAAGAAAAAGGAACCAACTGGACAAGACAAATGAGGAGGGCTGTATGTAAACATATTGTGTTGCTATAAGTACAGGTGTGTATTGCATTTTGTGACAGCTGGATGTAGTGGAGGTCATTTAACCACAGCCTCCGATGCAGAAGGGAGAAAGTGTCAAGATCTCCCGGTGCTGGGTGGAGAGGCTGAAGAGTTGTCGCTCTCTCTCTGACTGCTGTCGTCAGCAGATGCAGGCACTGCAGAGTTACTGTGAGGAGCAAAAAAACACATGCAGGAAAAGACAGACTTTCAAAATGCAACTCACTCTTCATATGCTACTCTGGCTTTCTTGTTCAGATGTTGAACCATAAACGCAAACACTTGATTAAACAGACTTTAAACAGAGTAATTTTCAGAAAAGTTTCATACACTGTTTAACTGTTCAAAGTCTAAATAACAGATCATGGATTACAAAATTGGTACCTGTGCTGTCATATGGCTTAGGTGAGCTCAGTTGTGGAGCAGGTGCTCCGTGAGCAAAAGCGACAGTCCTAATGTGCTTTATGAAAATAGAATCTTTTCCTGGGAGCAGGGAGCTTTTTGAAGAACTTTGTGAACTTCTTTAGCAGGAACCAGGTGCTAAATTTAGTTCCAGTGAAATGGAACTTTACAAAGGTACAGAAACTTTTAGGGGCAGGGTTGAAGATGATCTCATTAACATGGAGTATTTTCATGTAGAGACTTATATAAAGAGCTGTGCCAGTGACAATAATTTTGTCTTTTACCTGATTTGCATAATATTCATGGCCAGAGTGGAAATGTAGACAACAACAGGCCTTCAGTAGGAGTTCCCAGAGTGTAAAGTCCCTCCAACTTTTGGTTACAATGCACGTTTTTTCATGTTACCAGCCCCAAACTGTGCATATCACTGCCCCTTTACTGAAATAAAGCCTTCACAGTGGAGCCTTGTAAAAAGTCCCAGTTTGGGCAGACAGGACTTAAAGTATTCTGATACTGTTCGAGTGTTAGTGATTAATTGTTACCTGTCTCCACTCTGCGTGATGAGCCTCCTGCAGGTCTCCATCTGAACATCCAGGCCTCTCTTCATCGAGCACATCTCCATGTACTCGTGAAGATGTCTGTTCATGTCGCTTTTTGCTGTGGCCAGCTCCAGCTGGGGTCAGACAAATAATCATGCAGTCATAATTATTGCAGAGTCATTATGTAAATTATCTCAGTTTTAGAGCAGGGCAGTTTTCAAAGTTGGACATAAATGTAGGAGCAGATAAAATATTTCGCATATTTGTAATTTATTAAAAACAAGTCATGTCTGACCTCAATCTGGTCGATAGTCTCCTGGTATTCTTTCTCTCGGGACTTGAATAGACATTCGGTATCATTAATCACCTTTTCCAGACAGTCCTCCTGAGAAAGAGAAAGAAAGAATGAAAGAAGTACAGAAGAGAAATAGTTGGTGGATGGTGATAGTGGTAGTTAGTTGATATTTTGTGGAATAAGAGAACACGTCATGAAATAGTACAACACTTTGCTTATTAACAAACAAACAATCAGACACTCGGGGTATTTGTCTGACTGTGAAAAACACAGCTGGTTTATGCTCCATACAGCTCAAATTTCACTGACTCATGCAGCTCATTCCTCTGAAGGACAGCCGGCTGATTGAAAACAAATACCTACATGGATTTCTTGGAAACAAACACACTCCATTCCAGCACACGGCACACACTGCATCTGATGTAGTGTGTGCATGTGTGTGCATGTGTGTGCATATGTGTGTGTGTGTGTGTGTCTGTAATGCTTTGTCCTAATACAGCCTTGCCTCGGTGTGAAGCAGTGAGCAGTGAAGGTCACCCAGAGATTTGGAAGAATAATCCCCAGAGGCAAAACTGAATCAACTATCGTTTTAGGCAGCTACTTCAAGCATCAAGTTCCTGATGTCAGAATTTCCCTTAAAGCTGTTAAAAAATAACTTCATACAGTGCTGATATGGCTTTTCAATTTCCTCATTGCCCTTGTCCTTAAAAAATCTTTAACACAAGTGTAAAATACCACACAGGATCTGTCAATGAAAAGAGGCTAAAAGGAGATGATGATGATGCTTGTCCCACTTTTAAAGTCTCACCCTTTCACAATTAGTAATGATGTTATGAGGTAACTTGGATTTGTGAGAGTTGAACCCTTTCAATCTGAACTGATGCGAAAAACCACATCAAACAGTCCTTTACCTCAAACAAAACTGTGAATTTTCTCTGGCTTTGAACAGTTGGGATAAAAGAACAACAAACAGACAACATGTGTAGCTCTAGCTGTTTTGCTAACATGCAGATTTGTTTCTCTGTGTGTCATTAATTGCCAAATCTGCCTTCCAAGTTAACACCAGCGCAAAAGCTACAGGAATCATCTGCTGAAAAGTTACATAAAGAGAATCTGTATATGTAGGAGATCAGCCTGTACAGTTGGACTGAAATAAGTCATGTGACCACAGCCTACCTCTCCTGGTGGGTGGGTGGGGTCAGGGGGTAGAGTGCAGCCTGGAAAGTCCTCCCAAAGTAGCAGCGTCTCCTCAGTCTCCTCCCATGCAAGACTGTCGCAATCATCCTCGAACTCACATTCACGCCTCACGTAAAATATTGGGCACATAAACAGAATAAGTGGAAGAAAATGACACTGACTTCGTTTGTTGTATCTCAGAGAAACTTACAGTTGGTTCAGCATCCTCTGCATCTCCTCGTTTATCTGATTGGCTGATGAGCCACAGTGCTCCTCTTCTTTGACCCCGCCCCCATCACTCTCAGAGGTACTGACAGGTTCGTCACACTCGCTTCCATTGAAGGACAAAGGAGTTTGTTTCCGGCGGCAGTTCAGGGAAGTTTGATTGTTTGGTACCTGCAGAGACATCAGTATGACTAAAATCATCACTATTGAGAAACGGGAAAAGCTTTAACAATAGGTAGATTTGAAAAAACATTGATGGAAACATGAAGTGGCTAGTTGTTTTTGCAGTACCTGATACATCTGGATCACATCCTCACAATTCCTCTGCTGAGCCACATCACAGAGACGAGCGGTTATATCGATCCTGCGGCAAATGTCCATGTCCACCTTCATGGCCTTTTCCTGGATCTTACTGTCCAACTCAGATAAGTTCTGCAGAGAGTAAGACAAAGGTGGAATGAATTACCATGTCTGACAAATGGCACCCAGACTATTTTTTCCTTCTGATAGAAAAAACAACAACTGCTCTTATAAATAAAGCATCATAAAATTGATTCACTGATACTGAAAACAGCATGATTTCAAGTAGCTTGTGTGAACAGAGAGCTGTGAGATTAATAAATGTGGCCTGTTTTGTCTTTGTGTGATGAGTATGTGTCTGAGTATGTTGTTCTGTGCTCACGTTGCTCATGAGGCCTTTGAAGAGAACCAGCTCAGCCTTCAGCTGCTGCACTCTGAGAGCCAGCTCGTCCTGACAGCCTTCACTCTCCTGCAAGTCCTGCACACATGAAGACAATCATGAAAAACTTACCGCATGTCAGAACGCCCACATAGACGGATTAGAAACATCAAAGCTCTTTTTTATGGGACATTACTGCATACAAAGGTTTTGGACAAAAAAAGCCTGCAGACAAATAGTTCAAAAGTTGAACATCCTGAAAGCATAATGAGCTCAGCCTGTGTCTGATGGAACTGTAAATCCCCTTCTCCTCATGTCGACTTATTTAAATGACCCACAATTCTGGTCAGGCATCTGAAGCTTTAGGGTTTGGCTGTTTGTGGTGCCTGAACACCGTACAGATTCCTGGCAATGGTTCACATGCGTTCCAAGTCACGAAAAAAGTGTGTTAATGTGCACACACTTACCTGCTTACCACCCTCCAAAACACACACACACAGGAAATCAACTAACCACAGGGTTTGCAAAGACACAGCTGCAAGAAGCCCAAATATAGCAATCTACCTGACAGCAGCTGCTCTGTATGATCACAATGGATAATGCTATGACTTTAGCATCCCTGTACTTTGATCTGTTGATAGTGAGCAAAGACAACAGCACAACAACCAATTGTGGAAGACTGAAAGAATGAAGACCTGAACCAGTGTGGTAAGAAAAATAATCCACAAAGTGAGAAATCAGTCATTGATGACTCTCATCTAATCAAGTATTATTGGTTAACTCACACACCAACACACAGGCCGACTGGATGTTACCTCTTGTAGGTCTGCAATTTTCTGCTGCAGATCCATCCTCATTGTGTATTCTTCTTCCCATCTAAAAAGCACAGACACAGGGAGAAATTGTTCATCCTTCAAGGTAAACAGAGAACACTTATGGTTATAGCCATAGCTAATGCAAGTATACTCTTTACTCAGCTGTTCATGCCTCTTCTGGACCTACTTAACGAGGCATGCAGAGTACAAACTGACCCATGACTCCACTACTTAAGTGCATCTGTCTCACCACAGCATCATTCTCTGACAATCACACACCTTAAAGCACAACATTGACTGAGGTTTCTATGCAGACACTATTATAATCGAACTGTGACATTTTTTGCTATAACAAAAACTCATAAATTTGCCACATTGATAAATACACTACAGACTAGGTGTTTCTTAAAAAAACATTATGAGCATTTGACAAATAAAATGTTTGATTAAACTTTGGAAAATTGTTTGGATAGTAACAAAGTACTATCCAAGATATCAAAGTTTTAAGTATAGGAGTAATTCAAGCAACAATGCATCACCTCTTTCATAGATCAGGTCTATACCTTGTTATTTTATTGAGCAGCCCAAAAGGCTTTAGAAGAAAAAAACGCCACAAGAAATACATTTAAAAAAAAAAAGTTTTCTGTTTTTTTTAAAGCGCTCCCAGAGCCATCTATATGAAGATAGCAACAAAATAAACAGTGTTACCTCCGCCGGCCTGAAAGCTATAAACTAAGGGGAAACCAAGCAGCAACATCTGGTCTAAAAATTTAAGTCAATGTGGAAGTGCTAAAATCTGCTGTTTGTCGAGTGTCTCCTTGAGGCTGACTCCTGAAGTACAGGAAGCCACATACACACCAACACAAAAATAGCTGTTTCCAGAACAGAAATTAACATATTTACAGCCTGGTACAAAAACTGTCTCCCGTCCTGATCAATGATTTTGCAAACGGCACACACTGTACAAGGAGTGAATTTTTTCCTAAATTTACAGATAAGAAGATATAAGAAGATAAGAAAAAGGTCTGAGAATCATTTTAAACTACTTTAAATGCTGTATATTCATTTTGTTCAATATCTATCAAGTTTGTTCTGCTATAAGCCTCCAGGTGTCACACACTGTAGGTTTAAAGGAGTCTGCTTGTGGTGCTGTGGAGCTGCTTTTTCTAAACCAAAGATAACGTTTGTTGACTCAATCTTAACAGAAAAGTTCAAGGCACATTTGCAACCATGTAAAGCTGCAACTGTATGATTTTCATTTTCATCCATTTAGGGAGGACGGAAAGAGCTGATTTGCTGTTAGTTCCTAGATTTGCATTTCATATACAGACATAAGAATCAATGTGGTCCACGTATTGATGCAAGTGCACTAAGTACTGGTGTGAATGGGGGTGTGTGAGCAGTATTACTTATTTGATGATTTGTGTGGCTCAAAGACTTGACCCATGAATCTGAACTTTAATAAATTTAAAAGCCTCTGATTGATGTGGTCTCAGATGGATTCATCCATGTGCCCGGGAGAAATCCACAAACTGCAGAGTGTGTGGCCTCTTATATAAATACTGTTACAGATGCAAAATGCTGCAGCACATCTCAACCTTTGGGGAATACTAAATCCAAGGGAAACTGAGTCATGAAACAGTAGCTGTTGTTGTCGTAGTGAATACTTGTTTGATCAGTAAGGTGAGAGCATGCAGGAGGCAGAGATGCCAAACCCACATCCAGCAGTTACAGCTTGCAGTGCATGCTGCATTGCAGATAAAGTGTGCAGAGTGGAGAGGGGGGGATGCACAGTGAGGAGGATGAGAGGCAAGGGAGAGCAGAAGAGGGGGAGAGGAAGTTTGATGTATGGTGTTTACATGGGAAGAGGAGCAAGTGTTGAACAGGAGGAGTGAAAAGAATGATTTGTCCTTGATCAAATAACAGAAGTTACATGAGAGGCTAAAGCCTTGACAAAGAAGCAAAATGTAAGAAAGATTTAAGATGAATGACTGTGAATCTGCAGAGGGTAAAGACTTTAAAAAACATTGTCATCCTGAGGTGAAATGATGAATGAATTCAAAAAGCTGAGGGACAGCCTGATCCCTTTAAAAGAGCCGGTCAGACAGACGTGACCACTGAGAGGGAGAAGAACACGTCACACACTGCGATTCACTGTTAGAAAAACAAAACAGTCAACTTTCTGCACAAGAGGTCAGCAAATCATTTCCCCTCGAGTTCCTGGACAAATGGATGAAACCACGTGTCTGATGTAACACTCATGGGCAGTTAGAGTCGTCCTTGTCCCCTCATTCACAAAGACGCCTCTATCCTGTGCTCAGGACCTGATCCTCTGTGAGGACTGCATGGCTGCTCAGTTGGACATAATGTGAGAGAATCCAGTAATGAATGAGCTGGAACCTGAGGGCCACTGTAGTTCACCTTAGACAAACAGTTCTGAATGCTCACGTCATGAGCCCAAAACTCGTGACAGGGTGTACAAGATTAGAGTTATTGTGGTAAAAAGTCAAATGGAAAATACGCCCTAAAATGAAAAGCTCACATTGTGCTTTTAATGTGTAACAAAGATTCATGAAAGGAAAAAAATCTCCCTGATTCTAAAATGTAATTATATTATATTATATTATATTTTATTATATTATTTGTACATTCATTTCTACCACTATCCTTGTTCTGGGTTGTGGGTGGAGCTCATCCCAGCTGTCTCAAGGCTGGAGGTGGGGTTCACTCTGGACTGATCGCCAGTCAATTGCAGGGCTGTTACACACAGACAGACAACTTTTCATGCACACACTCACACTTTTGGGCAATACTGAATCACCATTTAACCTTGTGAGCATATTTTTGGACTGTAAGAAAAGCCGGAGTACCCAGGGAAAACAGGGGGAACAAGCAAAGTCCACACAGAAAGATCCACCTTGTACAAAACCTTGTAACATAATACAAAATAACTTCTTTCATGAAATAGCACTGAATTCAAATGATTTGAATGGATAAGATAAAGTGTGATTATCTGTGGAAGTGTATGTGCAATGTTGGGTTTATTTATATATTCTTTATTTGAACATCACTGACAGGCCTTGACAACAAATTGACATCTTTCATTTTGAGTTTTCTAACATCACAAAATAAAAATCCAAAGGAGGGCGAAAGCTTTGCCTTATGGCTGATCTTATACTTTTAACCCTACATGTCTCTGCCACACTTTGACCTTGATCCTTCAGCGTTTTGTAGCCGATGATGTGTTGATTATCAGGGCGTATTTCTGTCTGCGGCACCTGCCCTTTATTTAGACATGGAGTGATGCATGGTCAGGCGGTTGGTGATTGATGGTGGTGATTTGTGCTGACACTGCCTGTGCATGAGACAGCTGGTCTGTAGCTGCTCTAGCATCTAAGATAGTGGAGGGCACATTGAGTTATAGGTGAAATAAAAATGTTTACCTGCGTTTATACTCATCCCGCTCTCTCTTCACCTTGGCCAAGACATTATACAGCGCTCTTATCTCAGGGGTGATGGTGTCAATCTGAACCCCAACTCCATCTGGGTGCACCCAGGACACTCCAGGGCTGGTTAGACGCTCGGTACTGGGGCCAAACTTGCGAGTGTGGTTGTAGGACCAGATGGTTCCTGGGAGGAACCTTGGAGGAGGGTTGGCAGATCGTTCCTGACCTGTGCTGGCATTGGTGACACTTCTGGTGCCAGAGCCAGGAGAGTCGACACATGGAGAGGCCTGGCTGATGGTGATAACCGGGTTGCCAGTGGTGTTTGTTTGGGTTGAATTTGAGCTTTCAGTGGCGGTGGACTGGAGGGTGGAGGTTGTGAGTGGTAGTGGGAACAGTGTTGTAGGCCTCCTGGCTGAATTGTTGGTGTTATGAAAGGGTAAGGAGCCAGGCCTGATTGGTATGGTCCCAACAAATCCGGTCTGCACACCTGCTTCTTGTGTGTGCGTCCTGCCATCACAGCACCCACTTTGACAGCCTTTGTTGGCATCCAGCGCCTGTTGCAGCTGTTTCTCTAAAATCTTATTTCTGCGCTCTAGTTCATGCACTTTTGCCAAAAAACATCTGAACCTCAGGTTGAGAGTTTTGAGGACGCTGATGTTGGATCCCAGGTCGTTTCTCAAAGCCATGGCTGCAGGGGGATGTGGCACAGTGCGGTGCTCGAAGTGGCCGCTGTGGTTGTGGTGGAGGAAAGGAGGAGAAGCCTGTGAGGGTGCGGTGAAGTCAGGCCCGAGCTGATCAGGGCCTGGGCTGGGCTGGTCACCTAGGAAAAAGGATGCCGGGTCGGGTCCACCGAAAACGGCTTCGGGCAGAAGGCCTGAAGGAGAGTCTGGATGTCCGGAGGCTAGGCTGTGCTGGGGGTGCTGTTGGAGATGCGTAGTGGCCCCCAACAAAGGATTCATGCTATGGTATGGAAAACTAAAGCGCTGCAAATCGGGCATGAACACGGACGGTGATGATCTTTCTACAGCTGAATACAATGACGAGATAAAAAGGCAAAAGAACCAGAGGGACAGGCGCACCAAACGCCAGTATTTACCTGGTTATGTAACCGTGCCTAAATAAGAATCTTATCCTCCAGGCTGAGAAGTCTTAACGTCGGATGATAGATCAGAGCTCCCCTGGTTTCCATAAAAAGCACATCCACAACACAGTCCTGACAACCAGCTGAGAAAAAGCGATGCAGCAACACAAGACTTCAAACTCTGCAAGATGCCTTTGCAAAGGAAACGCAATTAAACGGGGAAAAGGCGCAGAGTGTGGATGGAAAAAGGTCGAAATTTAGTGTCACCGCGTCACTTGGAGTTCTGGCAACAAGATGTGACCGCAGGCGGAGAAAGTGCTGCGGGATTGGAGGAGCGCAGCTACCGTAAGTACTCTACAAGAGCGGCGCTGAGCATTTAACCATTTACGCTCCGTGAGAAATACTGAACGATACATCAATGAACAGGCCCTCATCCTTTTTCCAACAGAAATGACACTGTTAAGAAGTTTACACAGCTCTGGTGGTTTTGACCTGATAAATGCTCAAAAGTGAACAAAAATGTGTTTGAATGTCTACTAGAGGTAACCATCCTCACCTGTGATCTATTTGCTTGTAATCAGTGTGTGTGTATAAAAATGAACAGGGTCATTTTTGAAGTTTCTGTTGTCATTATGATTTAAAGCGTAAACACAGTTGTTTGTTAATAAATGTCTTTACCCAACCTCTAACCATGGGTGACAGAAAGGTTTTTGTGTTATCATTCATAATTTCTAAAAAAAACAGGCCAAAAACTCAGAAAACTCTGCTGGAGGTCGAGGGGGTGTAAACTTTTAGGCATAACTGTATATCTAGCAATAACTTGTGTAGTACATGCTATCATAGACCTTATTTACAAAGGCATACATTTTTCATTGTTTTCACTGAGGTTATTATCACAAGTACACATGCTGAAGTGTTATCACAAACAGGTATCTTTCAAAGTGTAGGCAGGATATTGTTTTAAAATCATTTTATTTTTTTATTTTAATGGCAGGAAGATGCCTCACATAATTCAACAAAAATATTCATCAGTCATTTTTACATGCAAATAGCATTGCATGAAACCATACATGTGATTTTTAAGCAATTCTATGAAAGAAAAACAAAGTTGAGAAAACTTTTGAAATGGTCAAAATGACCCAGAGACAACAGGGGGTTAAACATATGGAGGGGAAACAAATCATAATAAAAGGGATATTTGGTTGCATAAAAACAAACTGTATCTGCTTGCTAAAAGCTGAACTCAAATATCTCAAAGAAATATCCTGTTAAAACATGTAGGTGAGAGTGAGATAAGATGAGTCAGTGGTTAAGGTGACTTACTCCCTGTATTTAGGCAATTCTACACATTTTTGTGTCATACAACCATAAATTCTGCAAGCACCGTCCATTTTTCCTCCATGTGATTGAGAGAAGCACATTGTAATGTTTAAAGTATGATTTCTTGACAAAAAAGAAACATAAAACAGATGTTTTGTCAAAGTTATTCTTTTACTTTTCAGCTATTATGACTTTCCTCCAACCATACAAAAGCTGGATGGTGCTTTCTAAAAGCTAGCTTGTCAAAAATGTTTAAAAAAAAAAAAAAAAAAAAAAAAAAAAGTGATGTTAAAACATGTACTACGGAAGTACTTTTGTTTTTTTAAGTGTTTTATGTGTAGTAAAATAAGGCAGCTAGTATTTAGGAGTTTGGTAGTGAACTGAAAGGTTTTTGTTGTCAACAAATTACCAACAGTAAAGCAATATAAACAATTTTAAATATCAAATAAGTGATCATTTATATTCACATATCCATCCATCAGACAGCCAAAGTGCTGAATGCCTTTCAAACACCAGTATTTGCCTGGCATTTACATTTTTCTTATTTTGAAGGGGGGCCAAAGTCTGAGGCATCAGCTCCAACCAAGATATTTTTTACTGAAAGGGATGAACTTTCTCCACTACTGTGCACATCAATCCGGCTCTTCAAACTTCTGTTTCCTTTTTCAGCAAACATGGATATGCTCCTGTTCCTCCTCCAGCTTTGGCAGAAGGATATGCTGAGGCTCCTCTGAAGAAGAGGAAAGAAGAAAAATAAGACACTAAACTTTAAATCAGAATAATAACTTTTGAGGATGTTTCAAGTCAAAGAAAAGATTTTAATCCAGCCATGCTCCTTACTTTCACTGAAACTTTCAATCCTCCCCGGTGTTTGTCTCCTCTTTGACATTTTGTGGCCAAACACCATCGCGTAGACACCATCCCTGAATTCTTTGTTCATGATTTGGTAGATTATAGGGTTGATCATGGAGTGCGACTTTGCAAACATGGCAGGGATCAAAGTGACTACAGGTGGCAGAGAGTGATAGGTCTGGGGGCTGCTGGTCATTGGCTCTGCCTCCTTATTTAAGGTGGTAAGGAAAGTAACACTAGTCAGGCTGGTGATGGAGGTGGGGCTTGTGCTGTTAATAACACTCCATCTGCTCACAGGATCATAATGTTTGCCATACTCTGCAGTGGTCCAGTTGAGCAGAGATGGAAGGTCAGGGGTCTTAAGAGCACGCAGACCAGCTGTGTCCCCCACCATCGTGTTCCAGATGTTTCCTGCCTCTTGGTCATCTCTGAAGAGGATCGCAGAGATCAGAGACACAGCAGCGTAGGGCATCCAGGCCAGGAGGAAGGTGCCGCAAACCACAGCAGCCACCTGAAAAACACACGTACACACGTTTACCTGGGATGACCGTATTCTGTAAACCCTCAAAGAGGACCCCCTCCTCACACTGTTAGAGATACCCCAAAAACACGCAAAGATACTCAGGACACCAAAGAAGCATCATGACCTATACATTTATTTAAATCACTCATTTTCTGTTTGAAGTGAAACATTTTTATTGTTTGAACATAAACGATGTAAAGAAGCTGATTTCCACCTGATAAACAAATAAAAATGAAATGCTGGCTTTGTAAAGATTCTTTCCCTTATATTACGTCAAAATTTTGAGTACAAAATAAAAGGTCAAAATTTCTAGTTCTTGTCTCAAAATTTTCACAATTCTGTTTCAAAACCTGACTTATCTTCTAATTTTGACTTTGTCTCAAAGTGTAAAGTTTATCTCAAAACTTTGACACAAAATTATGTCTTTTTATCCCAGAAATTTAACTTCTCACCTCATTACTTGACTTTTTAATCTCACAAATTTGACTATATCGTCCCAAAATTTTTATATTTTATTTCAAAATTGTAACTTTTATCTGATAACTTTGACTGTATCACAAAATTTTGACTTTTTGTACCCAAATTTTAAATTCTTAACTCATTCTCTGACTTCGCATAACAAAATTTTGATTTTCATGTAAAAATTTTGGCTGTAAGGTTGGTGCATCAGAATAATGCCAGTAGCCCAGTGCGGCGACTAATTATTAATATCAATGGTCTGTAGAACAAGATGGATCAAAGCTGGATTCCAACTGTGTTTACCTTTGCAAGTCTCAAGTCTTTGCTGGTGTGATGAGCAGAGGAGGATGATATAGATGCCAGAGTGCGATTAGATCTTATGACCTGAAAATGCAACAAACACACATGAAAAACTTCCTTACACAAAGAGTGAAGTCAGAGGTTTTTTAGGAAAAAAAAGAATCATTTTTGATTATTTTGATGTTTATGTTATTGATGTTTCTGAAAAATCGTTGTTATAGTTCATCCATTTCCTGGTTAAGAGAGTGCCTGGTCGTTCTCACCAGCCTTTGGTCCCCAGTTCAGCAGCTGATATACCACATTTATGTGTCAGCTGTTATTCTGGGTGACTGGGATTTGATATTTATAGTTGGCCTCTCCTGTGTCCATCACAAGTGCCTAATGACGAGACAAAACTATGAACTGAATTCTGTCTATTATTTACAACCTGAGTGACAATATGAATAAAAGTCTTAGTCAAAAGCTTTAAAACAAAAAATTCCAACTCAGAGCGACAACCAGACGTCACAGTTTAGTGATCAAAACATGAATGCATCTCCCAGATCACACACCTGACCTAAACAGTGATCCTACTCAAATTGAACACTCCAGTTGTTACTGCATAGCATGAACGAAATACTGAAGTGAAAAGTTTTCTAGAGCCTTTTATTTGACTCCGACAGATTATTTAAGTCTGCTTCATTACCAGATTTATTTTATCTTATTTATTTATTTTTATTTACATATTTTTTTCCCATTGCCTTACGGACTCACCATACTCTGGACAAGTCATTCAGGGCACTTCCCCCCTTTGTTTGTTTGATATAAGGATGAGGATATGTATAACTTGTGAACAGGTTTAATAATTTTTCTGTTTCTTGCTCTATTTTTCTAATCCAAGTGAGAGAACTTGGATGTAGACCTCTGACATTGAAACATTTTTTAAAACAGATGTCGCCCTCTGCTGTCCATCAAAAGGAGTACATAACTTGAAAATTATGTTTCACCTTACCTTCATCAGAATGGCCAAATAAGAAGTGACGATAGCAATTGTGGGCAGTCCAAAGCACAATGACAGGATGCAGAAAATATAGACTCTGTCATTAAGAGATGACTTCATTCTCCACCTTGATACAGAAGACAAGAGCATCAACACTCAGGGTTTGTTCGGGAAAGCACAAAGAATACAAATCATGAAAGACACAGAAAACACAGATGTCTACAGATACTTTTTTGTCTGTGAGAACAACATAGCATCAAACAGCAAATGTGGATCAGTGATTACCAGTTGATAGTACAGCTGGTCCCATAAGGTTCGGCTCCGTAGCTTCCAAAGCCAAAAGCAGGCAGTAAGGCCCAGAAAAAAACGTAAATCCACATCAGAGCAATAGAGAGAGACACATGGAGCTTTTCAATCCATTGACCTAGAGAGGAGAGATGTATTACAAGGATTAAACAGACTTTACATGACTCAGGTAACATGTGTAAGGATTATGTATTCCTGAATGAATTTTCCTCATTTTCATTTTCTTTTAGGCTTAAAAATACAGTAACAGGTTGTTTTCTTTTAACTCTATCTTTGCACATGGGGAGGAAAGTATCTCTATGCCACATTTGTTCAAAGTGCAGCCATGCCTGTGTTTCATGTACACTTGTAGTCTGTATTTGAGGACACTGTGAAGCTTGCCATATCTCAAGCAGCAGATCTTCAGGCAGCGATCCACAGAGATGAGACAGGTGGTGAGCAGAGAGCCGATGCCAAACACAAAGCCCTGAACGCCGTACCAGAGACATCCTGTCTCCCCAAACACCCAGGCATGACAGAGGCTGACAGAAGGACAGAGCAGCTTTTAGTCTTATGCTGCTCTCAACAGATCATCTATTTCTGTCTCTACTCTTCATACTGTTCACATTTTACTTACACCATGAGGTGGAACAAAGCTTTCAGATCATTTACTGAAGTTAAAGTTGAAATGACATAGTGGGAACAAACATCTACAAATGACAGTTTCAGAGTTAAAAGATGAATCAAAGCTCCATTGAGTCAGATGATCACATATTTTGCACCTGGAAATGATGAAGAAAGGAGCGCCAAAGAAGCTAAAGCCAAAATCGCAGATAGCCAGGTTGACAGTGAGGAGCTCTGGAGGTCTCAGCTTCTTTCTTTTCCTGCAGTAGACCAACAACACCATGCCGTTTCCCAGCACTGACGTCAAACCTGAGGGAGAAACCACAGCACTGTAACTCAAAGTAACTTCACACGTGGTTGTCATGATGAAGTGAGCTTCACTGAGGTGCTTCAGATTTAAGCTCAACAAGTTGACTGTAAGAGCGGATCAAACTGCTGCGTAGATCTTTTAGTGAAGTCCCTGCAGCTGTTTTTAAGCTAGAAATCCTGAGCTGTGCTGCTTGTAGTGAGGCAGTGTTTTCTGTTCTGTGGGGAAATTGAACGCTCTGTTTTGCATGGAGATGTCCTTTTGGTGGTAAAATTATGTCTGAGGAATTTTATAAAATTCCACGAAATGCCCGGGTTTTTCTCGGCCCATTCTACAGATCATTGATATTTATAATAAAGCACTACTTTCCACTACTTACATTATTCTGATGCACCTGCTTGTCAAGATGAGAACTATATATATTTTTTCTTTTTAAGCATGTGGTCAAGCATTATCATGGAAACATATTTCCACAAGAAAAAAAGAGAGAGAAAAACCCCTCAAAATTTAGAAGTAAAAGTCAAAATAGTAAGAAAGGTCAAAATTTGTTGATGAAAGGTCAAAATTATGAGAAAAATTTCAAAAATGTGACATGACATGAAATTCTGAGCAAAAAAAATGAAATGTGAAATAAATGACCAAAAACAAATTCAGACCAAGAGTTGTAAGTTTCTCTTTTTTAATTCCTCAATTTAACATTTTATCTCATTATTTCAACTTAATATGGGGAAAAACATCTCCAAACAAAACCAGTTTGTTATTTTAATACATTTAAATGGCAGTAATGGGCTTCCGTACATTAAGTTCCTATTAAAGAAAATGTTCACTTCAAACAGAAAAGGAGTTAAGTAAACATATGTATGGGTTAGGAAGCTATTGTGTTATCTTTCAGTATCTTTGGGTGTTATGCTGGATCTCTAAGAGGCCGGTCAGAGGGTCCTCTTCTTGGGTTTTTAGTATATGATCACTCTACTGTTAAGGTTAAAAGGTTTTAGGTTTATCAATCATCTTTTCCTTATCATGACTCAGTAAGAACATGTCAGTTATAAAGATCTTGTGATGTTAAAGTTCTCACAACAGTTTTTACCAATATAATCATTGTTAAATAATATTTTCATTAAATTGCCCTTAAAATAGCTTCAACAATATTATTTTTCAGTGTTTGTTGTCACTCCTGCAGGAGTATAATCAGTTGAATTCTAACAGTATCTCTTTTCCTACCTGTAAAGGTGAGGAAGATGGCAACAGCCACGTCTGCAGAGGGGGAGAGCTGGGAGAGGAACATGGGGTGGATGGTTGAGGGGCTGAACCAGGGCCCCCCCTCTGAGCCGTTTTCTCCCATGGGTGCCCTGCACACAGAGAAGAGGAAAAGAGACTCCAGGACTCCAAAGACACACCAATGGTAAAAATACAAAGGAGAAGAAAATGTCTGTGACGGACAGTGAAAAACAACAACTTTATCTTGATCTCTCCAGAGTTAAAGCTTAAATTCTCTGAGGTTTAATCCCTCTTCTGCTCTTTATGTGCGGACAAACATAACACCGTAGCTTATGAGAAACAGGATCATGTAATGAAGGATGGAGTGAGAGGCAAAAGCTCAGTGCTGAGGTTAAAGCTCAGTTGGTGTTTTATCACACAAAGTTTTCTAGGTCATTCTTTACATATTTAAGGATTTTTCTATTGCTTGTGAAAGTCTCAGGATTGTCACTGTATATGTTTTTTTGAAGCAGCTTTGTTTTATAATACTTAATCCTCCAGTATGTGTGCTATATATTATGAGCGTTTTATCCAGACTTATAGAACTTCATGCATAAGCTTGCACACACATGAAGTTATACAACAAACAAAGGTCTGCTGATGATCCTGCATAACAAACAATCCAAGGTGGGAAAATCAATCCTCTCTCCTCAGAAATGATGTTGGTAAAACTGAAACATCTCACTTCTAAAAAGCAGCGGGGAGATAGTGGCTTAAAAGCCCCAAAATAAAAATGATAATGAACAATCAGAAAAAATGAAACACTGAGAGCAAAACAGAAATTTTCTTTCATGAGCAAAAATTCCTTTAAACCAGAATGATATTTCCCCTTAAGTGTTTTTAATCAGTGTCTTGCAAAAAAAAAAGCTAAAAAGCAGAACTACTTACCGTCCTCTTGTGTGCTCTCAACTCCTCTTGAAAGCAGATGTCTACAAAAATATCCAAATAAACTCGACCTTTAAATCCACTTGTGCATCTCTGAGAATCAGAGAGAAATCCTGCTGCCAACAATGGTGGTGAGAAATGATCAACAGAAGCTTGTGAAGAGAGGAGAAGAGAGGAGCAGTGTGTGCGTGAGAGCAAAAGAGTGTGTGTGTGGGGGGGGGGGTGATGCTCTTTAACCTCCACCTCCAGAGCTTGGGCACTCCTCTCCAGAATTTTATTTTTCCATCAAACACATTGTTATCTCTTTGAATATCCACATTATGTCAGCAATATAAAGAACCATTTTATTGTGGTGATAAGAGATTTTTACATTTGAATGTTTTAACAGAAAACAACCTCTCCTATGAAGCACAAATACCCACTTATGCTTAATTCTGATATTTGAAGGTGTCAAAACAGGTGAGGACTTAAAAAAGGACAAAAAGGATAAAAAGTGACCTCAGGTGGTAGATCCTCAATGAGACAAATGCAGAAATGACACACTAAATACTCGATGCTCACTACTTAAGGATTGAACTTACACAATCTATAAACACACACTTTAATAATAGTTTTATTTTGTTTACTTTTATTTGTTCATTTTTATTTTTTCATTGTTTTGCTTTTTCATGCTTTTCATTGTAGGGGACAAGAAAATGGAAAAAACACTTGTAGTACTTAATAACAGCTATACAGGGACTAAATGCACTGCTATAACTGTCATGCACCTTACTTGTAGTTCTTTTTTTTTCATCTGTCTTGTCATCATTCACTATTGTTCCACTTAGTGTAAGATGTGGAAAAAATAATTTAGAAATAACAGTTTTTAAAAGTAATGATTCAACTCCAGACACTTTTGTTTCAATGGTGCCATTCTCACGTTAAAACAAAGATTTTTTTTTTCAAGCAGTAATGAACCTAACAGAGTTTCTCCTGTTATTGTTATTTTGACAGAGCAATTCTAATAACTAAAACAGAATTGCCTGAATATGATTTTGTATATAGTTAAAATAACTGAAACCTTCTAACCTGGCTTACTTTAACTACATGAACCTGCAAAAAAACATTCCCCACTTTTTTGAGAACGTTTCACCTTCAGCTATTACAGCTTAAACTCTAAGTGTTGTTTTTGTCTTGTTTCACCTGCTTCAGTGCCATTTGGTAACCAGGAATTGACCAAGACAAAAAAGGAGCCTATTAGAGTAAAGTGTGACTGTTTGTATAGACTTTATGGTAGCAAAGAATTGATTAGATGCTACAAAATCTGTAGAAATTGTCCTTTTCAGTCCAACCTAATTAAGTCCAGGCTCCTCTGGGGGTAAAAAAAAAGGTCTTTTACGTGATTGATCCTTATTGGAAAGCTTTGCCTGAGTTGCTAACCCACATACAAATCTATTTTACCAGTATTAGCATGTGTTCTACAGGAGCAGTCTTTGTATTGATCTTTTTCTATGTGGGTCATCGACGTGATGCCTTCTTTTTCTGTCCAACCGAACCAGTTTGAAATTAATTTAGATCAGTTTTAAATATACATCTGGTGCCTTGTTTGCCATAATTTTGAACATGTTTTGTTTTCAAGGCTGCATGGTGGAGCAACGGGTAGCGCTGCAGCCTCCCAGCGAGAGGAGATTGGATTCTGGTTCGGGTTAGGTGGGCCTTTCTGTGTGGAGTTTGCATATTCTCCCTGTGAATGTGTGGGTACTCTAGCTTCCTCCTCTACAGACCAAAAACATGCTCTCACTAGGTTAATTGGTTATTCTAAATTGCCTGTGGTGTGACTGTGTGCGTGACAGGTTGTTTGTCTGTATGTCAGCCCTGTGATTGAGCGGGTGTACCCTGCCTCTCGCCCAATGTCAGCTGGAATAGACTCCAGCCACCTGTGACCCTGAATAGAATAAACAGTTAAGAAAATGGATGTTTTGTATTTATGAAGCATTTGCACTAATATTTCCGTCATAATGTATAATAATTCATCAACAAATGTCCAAATATGTTAATAATATGAAATATCATCATCTGGGGCGACCATCAAGACAAGAAAATCTTGGGAAACTAATTTAGAAACCACCTCAAGGACAGGGTATTTCATCAAGGTTACTAAGTTTTTCTCATATTTGCAAATGACCCTTTTTTTTGTAAAACTACTGTAACAAGCCACTTTTGGGTTTCATGTGGGGGCACCACCCCAAAACTGTGCATATTAAGTTTTATCTTCAAGTTTATTAGCCTGTCCTTCTTAAACTGTTTATGAATTATTATGCTTGTTGAATTATATGTTGCAGAAATACATTAATTTTGAGACAAGTTACAATCACCCCAAATGACTTTTTTTTTTTCCAAGGCTGTCCTTTTAATTCAACTTAACACTCAAATCTCTTAACTTTTTTATTTTTGGAATAATTCATGTGTAAACTACTTTCCAAAAGTTTGAAAAAAAACGAGTAAACCTAGATCTTTATTTTGGGGATCTTAAAAATGGTCCATTCAATAGTCTTATCCATCAATGACCTATGTATAGAGAGAGTAAAAAGAACAGGAGGCCATACGTCTCACAAACAGAGGACTTTATTCCACTTCTGACTGCAGCACTTACGCACTGCAGACAAACAAGCTCTCACACCTTCACTCTATCTCACAAGAACAGACAGGGAGTTTAACAGATACAAAAAAAAAAAGTTATTGGTCACCAATTTGATTCTTTTTTTGTTGCTCTCTGTGGGATCTTTCCTCAGGCGTCTAATGGGGGTCGGCCATCTGATGGAAACCAGGCAGAGCCACAGATAACACAATGTCTTATTGCACACGTGTAACTCTGGATTCAGGAGGACGTGGGTGACGTGGCATAGTGCAGGAATCAGCTGGCTGGTTTATTCCTTGGTGGCCATGTGAGCCATAAGGTCACAAACACGGTTGCTGTATCCAAACTCATTGTCATACCTGGGTAAGAAGAAGACAATAATAAGGAGTTGGTTTGATTCAGTGGTTTAAAAAAAGGGGAGAATATTAGGGAAACACAGCCTGACAGACGTACCATGAGACCAGCTTGACAAAGTTGTCATTGAGAGCAATACCAGCGCCAGCATCAAAGATGGAGGAGTGGGTGTCACCGTTAAAGTCTGTGGAGACAACCTGCAAGAGCAGACAGGAACATCCATTTAACAAGAATATCAGTCAAACAGTTTAAAGATCACACACATTTTGAGTGACATGTAGCACAGACCTGGTGCTCTGTGTATCCCAGAATACCCTTCATGGGTCCATCAGCTGCAGCCTTAACTACCTTCTTGATGTCATCATATTTGGCCTGTTGAAAAGAGAAAACATCTTATTCTTTCCTCTTAACTAAAAAGAAAACCATGTAAATAAAAGAGTTATCATCCACGAATGAAACTGGAAAAATTCACATAAAAGTGCATAAAAGAAAGACTGAACAGGTGATCGAACACCAAATAAAAACCAGCCTGAAATTAAAAACACTTAACACTAGGGTGACCCCCAAAAAAGGACCACCAGACTCCAAAGTAGCTTCATAACACACACCAAAGAGGAGGTTTGGTTACCCTACTTAACACAAGAAGTAAGGGGTGCCAAACAGTAGAACTATATCACTGAAAAAAAAAAAGACTGATGTTTTACGCAGGTGTGTGGTAACGGGGGTGGGCGGAAAGTCAATGCTGATGTTGATTTTAATGTTGTCAGATGAGTTGTTCTTTGTCTCTTTTCATTGATTATTCTTAAACATGTAGCCACTCACTGGTTTCTCTAGACGAACTGTCAGGTCAACAACTGAGACGTTGGGGGTGGGGACCCTGAAGGCCATGCCAGTGAGTTTGCTGTGAAAGAGTAACACAGATAGAAAAGTCAAAAATGGATTTTGTTCAGCACAATAACCTTGGGGAAAAAAAGCAGAGTGGTTTTTAGTCACTGACCCGTTGAGCTCAGGGATGACCTTGCCGACAGCTTTGGCTGCACCAGTAGAGGCTGGGATGATGTTCTGGCTGGCACCGCGACCGTCCCTCCACAGTTTTCCAGAGGGACCGTCCACAGTCTTCTGGGTGGCGGTGATGGCGTGGACAGTGCTCTGACAAACAGAAAAAGAAAGGATGATTAAATGAAGCTTAACTCTGTAAGGTCACATTCGTGTTTTGGGCTTTTTTGTTAATCTGGTTATGAGAGCTGCTTGGTGTCACTTTGCCAGATTGTTTCCCAGTGAAGTGTTTTAATCCTCACCATCAGGCCCTCAATGATGCCGAAGTTGTCATTGATGACCTTGGCCAGGGGAGCGAGACAATTGGTTGTGCAGGAAGCGTTGCTAGTAAGAGGCAAAATAAAAGCAACAGTTAATTTTAATGATCCTTTATTTTAACCTCCTGAGACCCAGTGTGCACTTGTGTGGACTTTACTTTTCTGGCAACTTTGACCCTTGCCCACTTCATTTTTTAAAACTTTGACCCTTGCCTTCTTCAATTTTGGTGATATGACAGAATAACCGTTTCAGTGGAAAAAAAAAACAACAGCATTGGTGGTAAAATGATGTCTGTGTGGGACACTTAACTGGTGGAAACGGGATTCAATAGATTATGTGTGGGGTCTCGGGAGGTTAAGATAATGAGCAGTCCTAAAAGAAAATACAATACCAACGGCCTGTCTGCATAGTGTTCCTCTGAAAATATAAATCTTACTGTGATAATACACTTCTGCTTATTTTTTACCAGCATATTTTGAGTTCCTCAGATCACCAACAGGACTAAAGTTTTTTGAAAACTGCAGGATTTTACTTTCTGACAAGGAAACTGCTGGACATTACATCTCTGTGCAGGATAGTTGTTATCTCATTTGAACCCAAAATATGAACCTCTAATAAAACTTTGTTGCTCCTCACCTTACAACGGGGAGGGAGTTGTCATATTTCTCATGGTTGACGCCCATGACGAACATGGGGGCATCAGCACTTGGTGCAGAGATGATGACCCTCTTGGCTCCGCCCTTCAAGTGAGCCTGCAATGAGTTTGAAAGTTTATTCAATTCATGTCCTGTTCAGGTGCTTCAACATCAGTTTGTTATTAGTTTATGACAAACTGTTTGGAGCAAGACTGAGTACGTACAGAGGCTTTTTCAATAGTGGTGAACACACCAGTGGACTCAACAACGTACTGAGCACCAGCATCGCCCCATTTGATGGCGGCGGGGTCCCTCCTGAAAAGATGAAGGACAGGTGAAAACTTAAATCAATGCTGGCTGACTTTCCCTGAATAGCTAATGTATTAGTTATGACACAGATATCAAAGTGAAGTGAACTCACTCGTGGAAAACAGTGATTTTTTGTCCATCAATCACCAGCTTGTCACCCTCAATCTTGACCTCACCCTTGAAACGGCCGTGAGTGGAGTCATATTTGAACATGTAGACCTGGAGGTGGAAAAAAGAAAATGACACTAAACATATCTGAGAAAAGAAGATATTGCTTAAACATGACAATTAATTCAAGACAGTTATAATAATTCCAATAGAAATGGTTCTAAAACTACTATGATCAACAAAAAGTGGTGGTACTGATTTAAACGTTTAGATCTGATGCCACTCGTATGAAATCATGTCCTTTAACTCACCATGTACTCCAGGTCAATGAAAGGATCATTGATGGCCACAATCTCCACCTTCTTGGAGGTGAAAGCAGCACGGGTCACCAGACGACCAATACGGCCGAATCTGCAAAGGGAAAGGTGTCATATCTTAAAGTGGCCTCTAGGAGGTGGTGTTGTATCATTTTAGACCAACCAAAGCCATCACTACAGACAACGTCCTGTGTGGGAATGAAAGAAACTCCAGATGTTTGTGAACTGGAAATCAATTAAGTTCATTTGTGCTCTCAGCGCTCGTAGACCTCAGCATTATCCGTGTTACAGCACAGCTGTCTTTTTGTCTATAGGAGACATAATTCTTCAGGAGACCTGGAGCCCCCTCCTCAGGAAAGGTCAGAGATCAAGAGGAGGGGCAGAGGGAGGTGTGCGTTGCTCAGCTTATGGCTGCTCAGCTCTCACGCTCCTCTCTTGGGGCTAAAGTCGACATTAACTTCTAATGTGGTAATCCTGGTGACGGTGAGGCACTGTTTGATCAGTGAGTGAGTTACTTTTTAACTCGAGGGGTCCAAAATCCTGGCATGGATACACTCTGTCCTCAGACATCAAGGGGAGGAGAAAGCAGGGCTCATAGGTAGACCTTTACGTCACCAAATGTGTGTTTAGATTACCTTCAGTTACGCAGGTATTTTTCTCTCAGCTTTAGAAAATAGAAAAACAATCCACTGTTGAATGACCTCTATGTTAAAGGCACTGCCCACATTGTTATCTGCTGGGGGGGCAAAGTTCAGAGATGAGGAAAAATCTGAGGACAGAGCGGTGACAGCTCACAGGTAACTGTGTTTGTGCTGTCCACGACTTGAAAAACTCATTTCTTCCTCAGCTCCTGCACAGTGAATTATTTCATCACTGAGTTAGAGACTGCAGGTCGGCAACCAGAGCAGAGTAGAAACTTAACTTAATTATTTAGTAATGTGACTATAAATGTCTTAAAAGTTTAACAGCTTTAACATTTTCAGAGGTCAAAATATGCTTTGATTCACCCATGCAAACAAATAAGCTTTTATAAGTAAATGTAAGTCAGTGGTTCACTTACTAAGTGTGCACAGATAAGAGGGGTGTGTCTGTAAATGCAGACTAGAAATGTATAAAATACTAGATTATACCAGACAGGTGATTCTGTCAGGTGAGTGTATAAAAAAGAGCTCTTACCCATTGATACCGACTTTGACCATTATGCCTGAGTTGTTTCAAGTCCTCTGTAAAGACAGAATAAGGAACAATACTAATGTTAATCATCTATTCACCACCTGAGCTTTCACTTGATAACAGTTTCTTAAGTGCTTATCTTCAAGAACAAAGACATGTATGAAAACTAATGGCACTGATAAGTTATCTGCGACCACAGTCCAAATTTAACTTCAGATTAAGTTGAATTACAACACCTGACTTTTTGTAACCAACTAACAAACTAAAATTAAGCAAAACTTAATTTTAAAACCCAAATCACAAAGCAGAAATTTCTTCAAACAACTGATGGCTTTTACTTTGGAATTTTCAATCAAGCTCGCGCAGATTGTCCTCAGCTGACCTGAATTCACAGCTCGTGCAGCCTGTCGCTGGGTCACTTAAAGCTTCAAACATTTTATTTTAGACATTTGTACAAAGTAAATGTGTTTTTACCGTTTGTGTGAGCCTCTGTCTGCCTTGCGACTCCGGGTGTGAGTGGGGAAGATCAAAGTTTAGCAGAGTGTTTTTATGACTAACTAGAGTTTGAGACCACGCCCCCCTGACTGGTCACACTCAATCGCCCCGCCCCCTTTGAATGTCAAGGTCGTCGCTTTTCAAAGTGGCGTATGAGACCAGAAACTTCTCTCACATTGCCCACTTTTCATAGTCATTGTTTGGCTTAAGAGTCTGAAATATCTTAAATATCAACATGTTTTCCATGTGCTCAGCCTCTCCAGTGTGTTCACCCACCTTGTCCTCAAGTGATCCAGAATTAGACACTCTCTTATAAAAGCCCTCAGATAGTAGACAAGGAAAAAAGATAGGGGGCTCTCACTGACCTTCTCAGTTAATTTGGACACAGGGATGTTGAGGGAGCAAATGAGGGATCAAATCTCTGTCATCCTGACTCTGACATTTGATGTCCAAAGACCATGACCCTTCACTTTTACACTTTGTGTAGCTACCTGTCTTCCTCTACCTCCTGTGAACCTCAGCACAAGTCATGTGTTGAGTCTAGGTTACAAACATATGATCATTACGCATGTGCAGTCGATGAATCTTCAGTCTGATTGATCCATTTACACAGACTGTGTGAATGTCTGGTAAAGTTTAAGGAAAAAAAAAATGCCAGGACCATTTAATACTCCTGTTGTCTTTGGGTCATTGTGATCTAATTTCAAAAGTTATTTTGTCATAACTTTGATTTTCTTTCAAAGAATTTCTTTAAACATACATGGATCGTTCCATGCTATGGTTTTGGCATGTAAAATTAGTTGTGACTATTTTTTGTTAAATTATGTGTTTTATGGAAAATTTATGTCATCTTACTGCCATTAAAAAATTAGAAATTATTTCAAAACAATATCCTGTCTACACTTTGACATATACCTATCTGTGGATATACATCAACATTGATGTACATTTGCACCTCTGATCACAACTTGAGTGAAAAAAAAAATTCAGAATTTCCACTTTTTTCTTCTCAAAAAGAAGCTTACTCTGATCTAGATTCTAAGAATGGAAAAGGGGAAACCATGATGTGTCCAAAAAAATTGAGCATGAGAAAACATCTACAAATCTTTGAGGCTGGTGTGTATTTCATTGCTGCACAGGATTGTTTCACTGACCAAACAACAACCAGATTTAACAACCACTCTAAAAGGCTCCAGTCAAGGGGCCACGACCCTTAAAGGTTCATCGGGCATCAGGCTTGTTCAAAAAGCCATTCAAGACTCAGAGAGGGTGAGATAAAGTGTTACATTTGAAAGAAGAGGATGCTTGGTTAAACTAGAAGGTCACTTAAGTCCCATTTCACATCCCTGTGGCTACACAGTAAGCCTTAGCAGCAAGCCAGCTCAGACAGGTAACTGAAACCTGAAACCCACAGCATGCCATCTCTTCAGCACAGTAGACCATGACTGAGCAGCACATCACATATTTAACTGGACCAAATATGACATTCAGAAGCTTTTACTCCCCTTCCCAGAAGCATCTGATGGACAACACTGCACAGCAGGAGAGCGGACATGCAGCTCTGCACTTAAACTGAAGCACACAGAGCTGCTGCTTTATTCCATGGCAGCTGTCCAGTGGTCCGGGCATATCTGAATTGACACAGCCTGGACTGCATGCCATGTCTTGGCCTCTGCTTTGCAGTTTAAGGTCAGTGAGGGGAAGGAAAGGTCAGGCTAAGATTAGACGGTGGCTGGACAGCCAACTCCTGGTCCCTGTTACACTCTCAGTACTGTAAATGCAGACACAAACAGATCACATGTTCTGGCTCTTTTACAACAGACAAACTTTACTCCCTGCAGAGCTGCCAGATATCAGAGAGGAGTAATAATTACTTTCAAAGGAAGGGTCTCTGCATTTTTACCATTTTGACTTCAGAATTGTTCTGTTCCACTTCATCTTATCAGAGAAGTATGGGATGTGTAGATATCTATATGGCCTGCACCTGTAAAAGACCTTAACAAGCTTCATAAACTTGAGGTTTACTTTGGCCTTGTGCAAAGTCCAGAGGGCAACTCTGTGTGGTGAGTGATGAATATAACAATAATGGAGCAATACTGCCACCTAGTGTTGCAACTAGAAACCTGGGTCAGCTACATGGAACCTAACCTCAAGTTTTGATGACTTTATTTAATGTACAAAAGCATCAGGATTTGTAAACACACTTGAGTTTTCAGTATTCTGTGTGCTTATAAAGTCTTAAATATGAAACAAAACCATTCATATTTGAGCACATGAATGAATATTTCATTCCAGTTACAATCTACAGTACAGTATTTGTGTTTTGTGCAATCATTTCTGAAAACAACAACAAAAAAAGGAGATGAAAATGGAAAAAGAAAATTAATATACATGTTTGCACAGAACATTTCCTCACAAACAAAAAGTAACCCCTCTGTGTCCAAAAAAGGTTACAGGCTGAAGCCAAAGCTTATTTTGCCTGTTCTGTACAATCCATAAGTCAATCCCTGGACACCATTAATGCAAAAAAAAAAAAAAAAGAAAAAAGCATGACAAAAATTACTCTGTATAATTATTCTTAATCATTTGGCCTTGAAAGCATTTATTATTTCATCTTTCAATGTTTTATTTTGAAACTCCACAGAGATTTATAGTTTCAAATCATCACTAAGTCCATAATTTCACTCCTAAAAATGTGGGAAGACTTTTAATTGTTATTCAGATTTGTATTTCCTACGTTTTTTAAGTATACAATATCAAAGAATTTCTATCAATCATTCATTAATTGTTTCACAATAGGAAGCTTTATCTATAATCTAGTATTCTAATATCTTGCTACTCTTAGGTCAGAAATATGAACTATAATCATATTAATGCATAGATTTTCTGGGAATCTTATTGGTATGTTGTGTAATACCCTCTGAGAAACACATCCATGTATTTCTGTTTTTATTTTCTCTCTATGTAGTCTTTTTTGAGCAATTTTCAAAGGAAGAGTGAGTTCAGCTACAGCTACAGATGCAGTGGAGTTATTATAAAGTGTCATCCATATTCCAGTGATGGGAAAGGAAACATAATTCACTTGGACAGCCATGAGGAGATTCAATGAAGCACCTTGACAGAGGAAATAAACTGTCAGGAGAAATTAAAGCCCCACTCTGTAGAAAAAATTAGGATGACGCGTGTGGATAGAAGCAGCAAACTGGAGAGCATGTGTGGGATAGATGTTGATGTTGAATCACATTTTATTTGTGAGCAGAAAGAGAAACATAACATAATGTCAAATCCATTTATTCATGCAAATCAAAGGTGAACAAAACAATCAGCGGGAACTACAGGTGCCGTCTTGTTCTGATTTCCACCTGATTTTACAGACAACCCTCAGGCCACAAAATGTCTCAACAGATTTACATTTGCTGTTATACGCAGACCAAGCTGGAAATAGGTAAAGTGCTGGTTTACTTAAAAAAAGCTCAACATTCAAAGATAATGATTCAATGTAAACATAGCTCACATGTTCTAATACTCAGTTTAATACTTACACATGGAACAAACTACAGCTGCTACAGCTGTTACAACAGCCACAATAGTGTGAATTGTCTGATCTATGGCACCTACGCTGGATGAAACCACATTAGCAACGTTGCAAGTTTATGCCAAAAAACATGTAGTCTACGCATGTGTGTTTTTTTTTCCTGCCCTCATGGTTTTCTGATGCAGTCTCTGCTTTCCTCTCACTAACAGCCCAGGCCGCTCATGGACCCAATTCGATCCAGTTTGAGCCCAAAGCATCCTCTGTTCCACCCCCTCCGTGACCGGTCCGGTTCTGCTCGCTTCTGATTGGCCAGTGCCCCCTTGAGCAGACGCAGCCAGGGGGTCTCTGCCTGCGTTTGTGTGTCAGCCCATTTGGGGAACTCAGCAGCTTTGGCCCCTGAGGAGAAGGTAGACTGCTCGTCTGACGGGCTGTTCAACAGGTTCTCCAGGTCGTCCAGGGTCAGAAGGTCATTGTAGCGCTCCAGAAACTGCTCCATGAACTACAAGAGGGAAATAAATTTAATTCAATGATGAGAGGGAGCATAAGAGGAAATAATTCAATCAGTAATACATTTCATTACTCTCTCCTCTTCCTCCTTTCTTCTCTCTGGACTGTTCTCTTACATCACTCATCCACTCTGATTTCTCCTCAATCCACTTTTTTTCCCCCTTCACAACCCCCCCTCCACTTTTCCTCCCCTCCTCCTTCAGTACCTGCACAGCATCAGGAGAAGGATGCAGAGCACGAGCCTCTGAGATCTCTGCCGGCGTGAAAAGGAGCAGAGCGGCGCAGAGCAGCACAGGAAACAGCATGATGGCAGAGATGACGGAGGAAAGAATTCACCGACTGCAAAAGAAAAGATACAGACGGAGGTATGTGGAGAAGTTGGGATGTAAAAGTACTTTTGAAAGAAGCACAATATAAATCCTATACTTGATTTTTGTACAGTGGAAACAAAAATTATTTACACTGTGAGAAAAGTGCATCTAATAATCAATCAACTTGTATTTAAATAGCACCTTTCATTTAAATGAATTACAGTTCAAAGTGCTTTACAGTGATTGAACGAAAAAGCATAAACAAATTATACAAAACAGAAAAAAACAAAACTCAGGTCACAACATATTTGAAGGAAAGATTTAACAGTACAAACAAATGCAACCACTAAAACATACCTATTAAAGGAGTTTAAAAGCAACAAATAAGAAAAAGCTAAGATATTAAATGGTAACAAAATTGTAAATAGAGAGGGGAGCAAAATACAATAAGATAAAATAATCAGGTCAATGAAAAATAAAGTTTTTCACATTGTTGTTACTATGCTTAATGATATTTTACTCATTAATAAATCTATCGGTTCAACTTGTTACATTCACTAAAAACTCAAAAGATAAGCTTGTTAGCTGAGGCAGTTTGCTTCGTCTTGTCCAATCCAGACTTTAAAACCTGGATTCACACTACAAGCCACAAGGGAGAGTGAAATCAAAGGGTATGTTTTTCATAAGAAAATGAGAATAAAATCTCTTAAAAGTTAAGAGTATTTGAAATTTTGCTGCTGGAGTAATTTTTCCCCATAGTATTTTTTTTTAGAATCATCCAATGGTATGAAGAATAAATACATTTAAAGATTCTAAAATTTGATACTTATTTGACCTGAAGGTAAAGTTGAGCTTCTCACCTGTTGTTGGGTTTCTCTCGGAGCTCTCTGAGTGTCTGCGTCTCTCACAGACTCTGCTCCATGTCCTGTGTCCTCGGTCTCTCAGCTACCTCTCACTTGTTGGCACCTGCTGTAGTGAGCATCACTATCTCACTCAGTTGGCTCCTCCTCCTCCTCCTCCTCCTCTTCCTCACTCAGTGATGGAATTGAAAGGATGAATGTTCTGCCTCTTCTTGCGTCCGTCCTCTTGGCAGAAGCTGAATGCTGGGGCATCAGCTGGGATGCTGCAGAGGTTTTGGAGCAGCAGAGATAGACCCCCCCCCATGTCTTTTTTTTTTCCTTAAAGTGATGTCATATCTTTGGAAACAGTGACTGTTATTGCCAAGGTGACTGTGTGTGTGTACTGTGCACCTTGAGATGCAAAAAGTGAGGTCAAAGTGAAGCAGTAAGCTCATGGTTAAGACCAGTGAGATATTCACACGTTTCATGTCACGACTTAATCAGAACAACACAGCCGTGCATATCAGCCTCCCTCTCCCTCTCCTCATTGTCTCCCTGGTCTTTCCCAGCATGCCCTGACCTCCCCTCTCTGTTGGGTAAGTTACAGTCTGTCGGTGCCATCTGCTTCCTGTGCCCCCCGCCGCCAAATTACAACACAAGCAGGAGCTGCACAATCCAACTCAGCGACCTCAAGTTCAGCAGCCTCTGATTATTTCAAGCACATAACCCCCCCCAGTGATCAGAATGGACATCAGACACACGGGAAGTCAAGGGATATTTGGTTTTCGAAAAGTATTCATCTCCCACAGCTTCAAACTGAAATATAAACAAGAAGAATTTACTCAAATTTGTTCACTAAACACCCACTGAACACATTTAATAAAAACCTAAGTGCTGCTGCAATCATACTGTTAGCCTATTGTTGGCAAGTGTCTTTACATAACATATCAATCACACATACAGAAATGCACCCCTCTCATCTTTTTCAGAGAGGATAACGCGTGGGAGAGGGAGTAGGCGAAAAAGGGAGAGATTAGCTTGGTGGGAGGGGAGGGGGGGTTAAACTAGCGTGCAGGAGAAGAGTGCTGTCAGAGGGAAAGTAGGCAATGGAGAGTAGGAGGAGGAGGAGGAGGTAGAGGGGAGGGAGGGAGGCAGAGAGCAAGGGAGACCTACAAAAGAGATTGATCACAGGAGAAAAGAGGCGGCCGACTAGGCAACAGCAAATGTGTCAGAAAAAACGAGGGGAAAAAAAAGAAAACAAACATAAAAAAAAAAGCAGACTGGAAAGTAAAGACGGAGCTGGTTTGATAAAGATAGCATCTGTTATGATGAAAAGTGCTGTTAAAGTTGAGGAAAATGAAGTGGAGGAGCATGAGGGTAGTAATACTGTCTGGACAAGCTGTGACAATCCATTTAACACCGCTGTCCAAACACCAAGTACAAGCAGACATTCAAAGCTGCATGTAATGATGGCATAAATTCACTTGACATGACCCAGCCCTTCACACATTTATACGTGTCAGCTGTCTGTGGCCTGCAAAGGCAGTGAATGACGCAGCTGAGCCAGACACAGACTTCTTCTTTTTTTATATGAAAACCAGAAACAGGTTTATTAAAGATGTCTTGATCCTATACCATTAATATACCAACAATCTACTTAAGCAGTTTCTTTAAAAATATACAGAAAGTTTAAAATGTAATGATAAAACGTAAGATTAAAATTAGGTAAAAGAAATACAGAGATTAAAGAAAACAGATCAGTTTCTGAGACGTGCTCGTCGGGATGTGCGGGCGATGGGTGTGGTCACTTTGGGAGTCTCATTCTCAGACATGACGGCATCTGGGGAGAGAAATCAATAAGGATTAAAAGCTGAAAAAGCAGCGCTAATTAACAAACATTCAATAGAGATCACCCATGCTAATTCACATTATTTTTTTCTCTTACACTTTTTAAAAAAAAGTATATTTTCAATTTGTTCTGCTTCACATCAATCCCCTGTCTTGGATTAGTGCTGCTGCAGCACACAAGTCAGTTTAATTGAGAACAACTGAGGCACAACCATCAGAAATCTTCTCCAACCTAGCATTCCTAACACCCAAAATCTTTTTATTGATCCAGACAGTGTTACTGACTTATGCTAAATAATTAAACAATTTTCACATTAACATGCTTAAACTGATCTATAGTTGAAATCAGAAAACTTTTTCAAAACCATTTCCATCAGTCAAACGTAAAATGCTGAAAAATTCCTCTTTCCAGCCTCCACATGTGAGTGAATGGTGCTAAGCCGTTTGGCAGCTAGATGTCAAAACAAGCCATCCAAAGTCACGACTCGAGGGAAACATGATGGGCACTTTTCAAAGTTTTTCAATAGCGAACAGATCGATGAATCAGCTAAGTAATGACACTCACCCTCTTCATCTTCTTCTTCATCGCTGCTGAACGTGATCACAGGTTTCTTGGACTTGCGAGTTTTCCGAGGCGTCACGAAACTTTCATCAACGCGACTAGAAGCTGAAGGTTTTGCTTGACCTGGAACAAAAACAATGCAGTCATTGTTAATGTTTTTTCAAAAAGTGAGCAAAATTGACACGTCTGCCAACACTTTTCACAGCAGGACCTCAGGATCCAGCATCTTATGAGCTCTTACCTCTCTTTGGTCGGCCCCTGGTGGGCAGAGGTGTTTGCACGACTGTCTTCTCCGTGGATCCTCCTTCTTTTGGGTTTTCCTCATCCATCTCTGGACTCTCCACATTCTCCAGGCCACGTGTATGAACTGCAGTCAGACGCTTTTCAAACTCATCTACCTGGGCCTAAAGGGAAGCAAAGGACATCAGTACACAAGAGTAAAAAAAGCAGTAAAAGAAACAGACACTTTGAACTTTAAGTGTCCCGCACCTTGAACTGAGGTTTGGCCCCACGACGGAGCTTAGCAGTGATGGAGAGAAGAGGCTGGTAAACTCCAGGCTCCGTTAATTTATCGCTGTAACACTCCCAGCATTCCTGCAGCCTCTTGAAACCACGCTCACACATGGATAGCAGTGACAGAGACACGGCCAAGTCACACCACTGACGCTCCGTCCTGAGGAGATAATAGGATCAGTTAGATTCAGAGAAACAATATGAAATGTTCAAACCATGCACAAGTAGAAACAGGCTGAGCTTCAGTGATGCATTGCAAACATTTATAGAGGAAATTTTGGGAAAGACCACCATGAGGAAATGTTTAGGCTATGAGACTTGTTCTATTTAAAACATCAAAATAATACAAGAATGGTTTTTCTACAGGCCAATTATACAAACATGTGTTGCCCTAAATTGTGTGGTAAAAATGAAACATTATGTAATGAATTCCCTGCAGTAAAGATGAGTGTATAAAATTCAGGATACACCGGACTTGATATTTCCTCCATATGGGGGGGGGGGCAGTCAAAATGGGTGAACAGCAAAGCTACCTCATGCACCCCCCAACTGGCTTTTTTTTGTATGTGGTGGAAAATTCTAGATCCACAACAAAAAAAAGCTCATTGCTCATGTATAAAGCTTCGCCCTGGCATTTGGACAAAATCTCATTTCCCAGGACCCTATTATACCTAAATTCACTTTGTGTTATATAAAATGTCCTTCCTTGGAGTATGTATAAAGCATGAGTCAGAGGAAGACTGAAGCCAGGCCAGGCAATGCAAGTTATTCTGACTACATTCCCCAACCAAACTGGGAGAGCGTTACCATGACAAAAGAGTGTGAATCTGATGTCAGGGTGAAGGTGACGAGTGTAATGAATGGTTAATTGTCTCTTTCTCCTCACACCCACTAATTACCCATGCATCCATCTCTGCATCTGGTAGAAATGAAATACTCTGGTACAGAAAAAGCGGGAAAACAAAGAGAGAAAGATGCAGGTCAGGCATTTGAAAATTAAAAAAAAAGGTAAGAAGGAGATGTTCTCACTTGGCAGTCCTGAAGCGCTGACAGAGTTTCTCCACCAGGGACTCAGTCTGCCTCTCCTTGGTTATGTAGGAGAAGAGCTGTCTGTAGACACACACAAACACAACACAGCCTCTAAACAAAGCTCTCAAAATAGCAAAGCTCTCAAGGTTCTCGGGGAAGATTTTTAACAAGTCCTGTGGACCTGCAGAGTCCAGCTCAGTGAGGGCATGTCCTCAGCAGGAGCAGGATGAGACCAGACACGACGGTGAGCCATGACACTCACTTCATAATGGTGTTGAAGTCCTCCGAGGTCATGCCTCTCTCTGGGTCTGACAGGCGACTGATGATGTCTGGGAGCAGGTTGTAGATCGCATTGTCCTGATGGATCACATCAAAGAGGCGTTGAAAATTTCCAAGTTGTTCAGTCCCATCTAAAGGTGCTGGAGGAGTGTGTGTGTGTGCGTGCAGGTACCTTGGTGGACAGCTCATTGAAGAAGTTCAGTGCCAGGCTGGTAATGTGAGGCTCAGGGTCAATTAGCAGCACCGCCACCTCGCTGACTTGACCTTTGACCTTGAGGACATCTTTAAGCACCAACTGAGTAAGAACTGTCACAGCTGTCTGCCGCACTGACGGCACCTCATCACTGAGCCTGGACGGAAACATGAAGTCAAATTATTTCTCTTCCTTTGTCGTGTTAGCAGCTCTGTGAGACTCGTTTGTGTATTCAGTTTATTGAGCCAAATGCTGAAATGAACTGATCGACAACATTTAAGTGCCTGAAATAAGCATCTATTAAGTGTGCAGTATTTACCTAATTACACGATGGTTAGAGCACACTTATATTTTCTAATTAGTATGAAAACAAGGTCTGGTTCATTTAGTAGGGTTGCCGCGGTGCAGGATGAAAACACATTAAATCAATTAGCTTTTTTATAATGACTCATGCAGATATCTCCTAAAATGTTTAGTTCAACGTAATTTTCACCTGTGTCAAAAAGTAAAGCCTCCGTGATTTGGGTATTGTCTAATCAAAATATTTTGAAAATAAAATAAATTGAAATGTGCTGCACATTTGTCTCTCAGTTATTACCATGCCAGTCTATTCAGCATAGGGATTGGCAGTTGATTGCAAATTAATTAGAGTAATTTGCCATAACCTGCTGTATTATTCTAATTGCAGACAGTAATATTTCTTTAACTTTAAATTTATCAGAATATCAGATACACTTTTTTTGCAGTAGATTTTTAATGCTTTACACAAGTGTTACTCAACCAAAGAACCAAATTGCTGAAAACTACCTTTGCTGAAGTAATCTATGTGGTGAAAAGTGGCAAAATGTCTGGAAGCAAGAAAAATTTGTTTGAGGTTGCAAAAATGTTAAAAATCAGCAAAATGGGTAAAAAGGGGCGAACATTTGAAAATATTTTAAAAAGTCAGAAAGAAGCAAAACTTTTCAGAGAACTGGCATTTCTGTTCAAACTGTCCTTTTTCACTCTATGTATTCTGTGTCTATTAAGTACCTGGGTTTCACTCTCTGAATTGAGTGACCAAACAATACTTAATTTAACATGAAATTTTAACCCTTTAGATGTACCAGGTCACCCCAACAAAATTTTGTGAGTGGATTTTTATCTTCCTCACGTCTGTGCATTCCTCATTGAAAACGAGAAAAATACAAACATATATCACCCCCTTCAATAGAGCAATTGAAAACATAAAATGGGAAACCTTTTAAAAAAAGCACAATGAATTGCAATTGCACTATAAGGAACAGTATTCATAATCAGATTAATTTTTGCAAATCGTTCAGCCCTACTCCAGTTTTTATTCCTGATTGAGGTGATGAAGGAAAACAATAACTTAAGTCTGATTAATTCATTCACTGGTAAGCATGAATTATTTATGACAGTTGGTTAAAGAGGAGTGCAGCTGGACCTTTACAGTCAGAAAGTGACAACCATGTGAAGAGAAAAATACATTCCCTTCAACACGCCACATTCACCATTTCTCAGTCCGAGTCAATGAAGCTTTCTGTGAAGAGCAGTTTCAGTAACCTGCAGCTAAGCAACCCAAACAACTGTCACAGCCTGAGCTGAAAACAATGATGTGGGACAGGCTGTGGCAGGGCAATCTGATAGCATAAGGACACCCATTTAGACTTACCAACTCCCAAAACCCCAGAACAAAAGAAACTCATTAGCCATTTCTCATTTATGCCAGAGAGCAAGACTCTTTGGCAGAGGATGAGACAACTGTACATGGCACTTCCACATGCCAGTGCAGGGGCTTACAGCAGCAATGAACAGGGTAATTAATTCTTAACACGCTTATCAGGAGGCTCCAGGGCAGCAGCCTTAAGAACAGTGGAGGTGTTGGTGTGTGGGAGACAATTAGTGAGGACTATGAAAGGCTTATCAGGTAGGAAACACTGGAAGAGAAATGCCGCATTGTAAAAAGAACGGAATGTTTTACACGTCTGAAACTCCTCGATGTGAGCTTTATCAAGCATTATAATTAAAACCACACTTCATCAAACAAAGCAACTTCAGCCCTAAGTTAGCGACTGGAAAGCTTTTATACAACTATGTGCAGGAGGAACAAACAGAAACCATTAAGTGTTTGAAAATGAAAGTGTACCTACGAGCATTACCGTTTGACCTTTGACTCCTTCTTGATAATTATTCCCTTCTGCTCATTCAGCCGCTTCGCATAATTACAACACACGAGTCACTGGTACCAGTCACAATCCCTTTCACACTAATAATTAGGCTGTTGATTGTCTAAAAGCACATCTGTCCAAGCCGGTCCAGGGCTCCACTCCAGTTCACTAGTGGGTGGGTTTGCTTTATGGTCATTTAGGTCATTAAGGGTCTAACAGTTTTTGCACAGCAACCAGAGGGTCTGAATAAAAAAGTGGGAGAGAGTTTACACGTATGGATCTACTCAAAGTTTGATAATTGTGATAAGTCGAGATGGAGAGAGCAAACTTTTCCCATCTCGTGGCTCAGTGGAGCATCGTGACTGCAGCAACACCTCAGTGGCTGTGAGGAACAACACAGTCAGACGTGGAGCTGCTGGTAGGATCCAGCTGAAGACTGCTTAAGCGCACAAGCTGAGGGGAGGGATGTAAGCCGAGGTGAATTGTCAGTCTCCGTGTTGCACCATCACGCGTAGGATGCTCTTTATGATACTGGGTGGGAAAAATAAACAAAACAAATCTACGTACGTGATGATGAGGAAAGCGAGTTAACAAGCGTGAGGTCTGACTCACAGGATGCAGATGTAAGCTTGTCAATGGATGCCTTTTTATAGACGAAATTCTCCTTCCCTGTGGTTTAAGGTTTTCAAAATGCTTATAGCCATGAGGGACCACAAATTCTTTGCTTTACATTACACTCTTGGGGTCTGGTTGGTGTGATATGAAGGTGGGCTTTGCTCTTTCAGAAAAATAAACCTGAAACAAATTCCCCAGAAAAATTGGGTCTGCTGAAACTCTTTACTCCCGTAAACCAAGGTTGAGAACTCACCTTTTCCAGCATTTTTTTTCTTTAAGAATATACTAACAAACCATTTTAATATCTTTTTTAAATGTTATACAACTCTGCACTGCAACTCCCATGCTTGAATTTCAAAATGTTTAGATACATTTTAAGCTCTTTGCAATTTTAGTAGAATGTTTTATTTTAAATTAACTTTAATCAATATCTTTTAAGTGTTTTGCTGACCTTTTTATGGATGATCTATATTTCTCTGTGAAACACTTTGAATTGCCTTGTTACCGAAATGTGCTTTTTAAAGATGAATTTGCCTTATCTTGCTAAACTACTGTAAACAAATATAAGGATGCTCAGACACTTCCACCAGGCCTGACCTAATTGGACAAATACAGGTTCTACACAAACCCTTATGGGGGCACATTGTTTGTATCAGAGATTTAGCACCAGCCTATTGCGTTATAATTTGAAAGGAGAAACAAAGTGTTTCCAAAGTGTTTTCTTCTTTGTGCACAGTTGAAAAAGGTTGAGGCAAAACTGTCCCAAGCACTGGTTCAGAGTAAAGTTGAAACAAAAGAAACATAAAGTGTAAGTAAGCAAGACCAATAAGTAACAGTGAAAAGGTGATGAGCATAAGCTGTTGGTGCTGCTCGTCTCTAATTCAGGGACATTTAATAACTTAATATAATGTGTCACAACATTACCTGGCATATAAGTTCTGAGTCCATGGCTCCAAAATGTTTGGGAAACGGACGGTGAGGTCACCCAGGGCTATTATGGCGTTGGCCCTGACCACAGGGAGAGCAGAGCGCTCCAGCACGGTGAACATGAGACGGATGTTTTCTTCACACGCTGACGGGCTGAAAGAATGAATAAAAAAAATGACTGAATATAAAGTTTAATTACAGCGCCAGACCAGTCTGTCTGGAGTTTCCAAAAGAGAAAGAAGTTTGTGTCTGAATAATCTTGGTGTGGTGTAAATTTAGATCATGCTGAAACAAACTGAAATAATTTTTTTTTTTCCCCTGTGTGTGTATGTATATGTGTATATATATATATATATATATATATATGTATCTTTTTTTTTTCCAAACAAACTTAGCAAATTGCCATGCCATTGCTTAACAGTCATGACACTGTTTTATGTCCAGACTTTAAATATTGCAATGATTAACTTACAAACTTCAGCAGCCTTGGTCTCAGCTTGAAAACACAATAACTTCCCTTACATGTTAACTCTAATGTAATGTTAAAGGTACTTCGTTGTGTCTGGTGTTATATGTAACAGCAAATTTTAACAGAATACATCAGTGCTCGTAGAAATACACTGTCCTTTAACTTTGTCAATCACAGAAACATTTTGAATGTATTCGTCTAAGCTGTTTCAGAATTGACTAAGTGCTATTTAGTAGGCTTATTCAGAATTTTACAAAAAGTCACTCAGCTGCATGTTACATATTGTTTTTGGGTGCCAGCTCTTTTTTCCTCTTGCCATGGTCTCAAGTTCCTTCCTTCATGAATTTATTTTAAAAAAAGGACAGCATCAAACCACAGAAATTACTATCCCCATGCTGTAGGAATGTTGAATTTAAAGGAAGCCTCAGTGCAAGTAATTTTCCTTGAGGCTTTGAGTTAATTGTGTCACTCCAGTTATTCAAGGACTTTTTTCAGCTGTTCCTACGAACCCCCACAACTTTAGTATTTAGTAGCTTTTTCTAATAACTTTAGAGCCTACTGTGGGTAGGATGAGAGACTAATATTTGGCATGTGTTTACCTTATCATCATATACTGAGAGAGTGCCAGACAGGCAGCAGTGGTGAGCTGTGGGTGGGAATAGCGTCCTGGGGAGCTGCAGACTCTCACCAGCAGGGGAAGGAATGCACACAGCAGGTTTTCCTCTAAACAGAGGCAGGAGGGAAGGGAGAGGGTGTCAAATTTGTGACAAATCTTAACATCTTAATATCAAAACTAGTGAATAATGTGAGTTGCGCCTCCATGTTTTACAAAAACTCAAAAAGAGAAGAGGTTTTCTTACCAGCCAGTAACTCGGTCTCACAGATCTTCCGTATGAGTTCGGCTTCTGTATCTTCAGCAGAAGCACCAATTAAACCCAGTTCCTCTTCCATAGCACTCTCATTGGCTGATTGCTGCTGTTAAAACAAATGGAAAAGGAGCATTGTAAAACTTTTTCTTGTAGCTGTTGGAAAAGTACACAAGAAACAGAATTTTTTTTCACAAAAGTGGCTGCAAAGTGCAGAGTTAGATTTTATAAAAAGTTTGTGATTCACCTGGTCTTGTTTATCTGTCACCCAATATTTACAGCTGTAGCTCAGGCTTACATGCTGTCCTGCTTTTTACAACAAATATCAAGCAATGTTACTTTCACTGTCAGTAACTTCAGGACCCTTAATCAGGATTAACTGATAATTCAAGACAAAGTTCTGCCGTTACAAGTCCAATCCAAATTTTGATCATGCCACTCTGTCTCTTGGATGGGAAAAATGAAGCAACAAACAAAAATTCTAATGCTAATATGGAGTAATTTATTCTCTAGTACCCTGATGGGTTGAACAAATTTGAGCTGTCACTCATCTGCCTGTGTCACTCATGATTCTCATCAAATTCTCCTGCTGGGACTAAACCACCCAGGGGGCTGTTTGTGGATTGTTTTTCATTGTTGAAATAGTTTCTGCAGAAAACTAAAGTTTGGGTGTGATAAGGCAGTTTTACAGAAGTGCAGTGTGAGACAATATTGGACTGCAGCAATGCAAAAAACAGACTTTATTTCTTTGTTTTCCCAGTCTAACCCTGAGTGAGTGGATAAGACCTTAAATGCATGTCATTTGATGAAAAAGTGAAGCAGATTAACAAGTCGGTCGATCATTTAAGTGTTTTTTTTATATGCAGAACAACTTCACAAAGTAAAATTTACATTTTAGTTATCTTTACAGCATATACATTACCTTTGCTTTGCTAGATGGGCCCTTTTCCTTCTCCTCCCTCTCTTCTTTCTCTCCTCTCCTCCTCCGCAGCTCCGCGCTCACGCTGCGCTCGAGGTGCGACACCTGCCAGAAAGCCACGCAGCCACACAGAGCCAACAGCTGGGCCAGACACACACAGTTCACTGCAGGAGAGAGAAAGAGACACACAGGACACACGTGACACAGAGTTGTAATAAAGCCGTAATAAAACACTGAGCACCACAACAGGTTACACGGGGTCTTTGTAGACAATGAACACTCACCTTGTTCACCTTGCTCACTGGACTCTTGAGATCCATCTTGCATTTGGCTGGCATCCTTGTTGACCTCTCCACCTTCAGTAATCTGATCCATTAAGAGGCGGGCACTGCGCTGCAGCAGGCGGGAGCACAGCTGGTCAGGGGACTCAGCCAGGAAGTAGATGAGACGGACAGCCTGCTCCATGAAGCCCTGCCAGTAAGGGTCTTCCATCACCACACCTAACCAAGCAATGACAGAAAACAGGGGCATGAGTGGAGAAGGCTCAGACAAAACCAGGAGCATATTTCTTTTAAGGAGAAACCAGTCTGCGTTAACCTTCAGCGAGGGCCTGTGTGAGGCAGGTGAACAGCTGGTGTTCCTGGGGCAGTCTGAACGGAGCACCTTTTGATTGCTGGTGGACAGAACACGACACATGTTTTGAATGCTGATGCTTGTTCACATGATAAGTATCTACCACTAAATATTACAAACTTTCAGTACTATGAAGACAGACACCCATTGTGCAGGCTGAATATCAAAGTTTCCTTACTCTAACGTGGTCAGTGATGCTGCAGATGGTGATAATTGTGTCTCTGGCCAGAAGAAAGTCTTCAGTCACCTTCTCACCCAAAGCCACTGAACAAAGAGTGTCCAGATTACTGAGCACCACTTCTCTTTCTGCCCTGTAAGATTCACAAGAGAAGACACAGATTTCATGTTCCCAAATGGTTGTGTGGATATGCAAAGTGAAGTATTAACATTTCTGCCCTACATCAACCCGGCCACTGTGTGCTGGCCTTGCCAGTGCGAGGCTGCTGCCCAGATAATGCATGTAGGAGGCTGGGTTAGGAGAAGCACATAAGATTTAATAGGTTATGAATGCTGCCGACTGGATGAAGAGAGGCTGCAGTGTGGGTGGACTGCAGATAGTCGCTCTTTACTCTCTATCCACTGCGCTCACTCGTCCCTACAGTAGCAGCAGTCTTTGAGGGAGATTAAGGGTAAAAAAAAATAAATAAACATGTATATTCAGAGAAACATACTTTCAAAGGGCCTAGTCATATGTTCAGGACTTCGATCACAATGAAGAGAAGCTGAGGCTGAGCTCGTTTCTGGCTCACAAAAGGGAATGTCATGAAGCTGAGGCAGGACCTAAGCATATGAGGAAGTGTTGACAGTTTTCTGAATAGCTCATTTCATAGTTTTGTTCATTTTACAGTTAACTCAAAGGATCGAAAACTTGAAAATATAGTTATAAATGCAGAAGCTTTACTGACTGTAGGAGCCTAGTTCTGACCAGATCCTCTGGCTTTCTGCATTTGCTCATCTATGATGCGCTTTTCCTTAAGTCAATTTATACCCATCATAATCACCCCAAGCAATCAGAATTATGTGTTTGTCAGCATAATTACCCCTTGGGGCAAATAAAGTGAGTTTTAATTGGGTTTAAATTAGAAGCTTGAATTTGAGGAGGATTAAGTGGGGTTGGACATTTCCATACAATGAAATTATCCAGCATGTTAGTTGCAGTATAAGATCAGTTATGTGCAATCAAAATATCAGATTATGTTTTCCTTTCTTCACTTAAATTTAAAATGATTTTAATATGATGTAACTGGTGAATATGAAATAGTCAGAAAGTATAACCAGGATACATGTCTTAAAGGTGAAATGAGATTTCAGGGGTTTGAAACAGACAAATGTTTGAGTGACAAACATTTTAACATTTTAAGGAAGAGATTCATGTCACAAAATAATGGCAATTTTATTCTTTGTTACATGCAAATGCAGTTTACTGTTTTGAGTCACAGGATCATTGAGTGCTCTAGAAGCATCATGACTCAGTCCAAAATTTGTCTCTGCAGAGCTCCAGTAAAAGCGGTTGCTCCTCACCAATCACAAAGTCTCTTGTCATCCATAAAAAAAGCAATAAACACGCACAGCACCTGCAAGCACTGCTGTGACATGAAGTAGCTGTTTATGTTGCTCGCGGTAAAAATGAGACAGATACAAGCTTCAATTTTTCAGAGCTTTTTTGGTGGACTGTCTTTCACTCAGTAGTGTGTAGAAAGTTGGATAAAAATGAAACAAACAAAAAGAGAAGTGAATAAACACATGCTGCAAAGAGACGGAACAATGTCTGGAAACTTATCACAACATAAAGTATTCCTCAGTGTTTTGAGTTCCCTACAACAAACTGAGGTATGCATCGTGATCACTTAACAGACTCGTCCTCATATTACTCCACGCGGTCAGAGTAGGTGGAGCTGAGTCACTGGACCAGAATTACCTGACCGTTGAGGCAAGAACAGATAAAACCTCTAATTTAGCAAACTCGCTTGAACCCTCCTTTTTCACAAGAGAAATTTTTTTTCTCAGGAGCAAACTAAAGACTGTTGTGCGTCTTACCTCGCAGCCATGCCCAGCAGCAACACTGCAGCTCGTCTGTGTAGAGGGGAAGTTTCTCGTTTGCCGGTGAACCTCTCCCACAAGACCTGCACCACGGTGGACTGGAGGTTGCTTGCACTGCCAAAGAACTCCTGAACCTACAGAATCACCAGAGGAGTTTGTTTACTACACAACATCTCTGGTATTGTTAAATGTTATTCAACTTTTTAGAAAGTGTAAAGAAAAAAAAAAGCATACATGATACATTTCTGCAAGCATCACATCTTTTTTAATTCTCCTTTTTTTTCTACTACTACTTATTATGCACAGAAATTATCCAAATTTGAGTACTCACTATTTCCTCGAGACATTGGATTGTACCCAGAGATGCATCCACCATCAGCTCAGACAGGCTGTCCACCAGAGTCTGGGCTTTCATCCTAATTAAAGAAATTTGATTACCACTTTAAAACAACAACACAATCCTAACACAGCCTAACATAGCTGTCAACCTCAAGGAAATAACTCACTGAATAGAAGTTAAAGGGTAGAAATTATGCCAGAATACAAGAATAATTTGCTTAAAGTACATGAATCGTTGTCTGGGAGACTATCATTTGCACATTTCAAGCCCTAACTCACAGAGAACTAAAGTCTTACTTGGAAAGGTACTTGTATGTTAAGAAAAAAAAACAGGGACCAGTGCATCTCATGTGTTGTGTGTTACTGAACTTGTTTTACACACCTGACAGTGTCACCCTGAGGGTTCAGGTACAGGCGTCTATAGGCCTGAACCACAGCATCTTTGATTGCAGCATCAGTTGACCAGACCAGGGGCAACATTTTCCTCACCCCACTGATCGAGTTTGCAACGCTGAACTCACAGACGGTCACACAAAACTGCACAGCTTCCTGGACCACTGAAACAAAACAAGTCTGGTTTCTACATTTTTGTATGACTAATAAACACATCAAAGTATTATTTGAAACATGTGGAAAGGCCTTCTACCTGAAGTTGTTTTCCAGTAGAGCATGGAGTTAATGACTGAGATTGCTCTCTCTACTTGTAACGCAAAGGTTTCTGTGTCTCTCAGATACTGCACCAACATCTCCTGCTTCTTCAGCTCCCCATCTTCCCCCTCCTTTTCTGCCCCTTTCTGTGGGGTTGGTGGCAGGTTCTGACTGAGCTCAGAAGAATCATCGTCAGAGCCTAAGGAGAACAGTCAGGGTCAAAATGATGTAGAATGATTTTGGGTTGAAGAGCAGTCTCAAACCAGTTGGTCCTTTTTCTACCCAATTACTCAACACTTGGTGCAGTGGCTGTACAGTGATTGAGTTCGATGTATTATCTTTGCTGTGAGGCTTATACCATTATCATCATTATATTAAGAGACTACCTGTACAAACTGTTTCCTTTTTTTCTCCTGGTATTACAAGCATGTGTGTTTCATTTAACTGGATCACAATCCTTTTTAACACATTATTGTTACAAAACTCATCACCACTATCATCGCCAATATGGCAACCGACCTTCAAATTGTTACGTCCTCACCTTTTACTCATCTATTTGAAATTGAATCGTTGTCATAATGTTGTCTCTAACACTGATGTGAAACAAGCTGAGGATTTTTTCTATGCATGACATTTTTATGGTGAATCAACATGTATATCTGATGTACATTTTGTGTGAGTGACAGATGTATCCCACTTCATCCAATGTTATGAATTATAGATTGAGTGTTTCATGCTCATACAACCTCTTCTCATTCTCTCTCAGAGGCAAGTATTTGATCCTAATCCGTTTTAATCAACCAACAGTAAAAAGTCATATGAAATGCATCAACTATAATCAAGAAAAAATACCATGAACCAACTCTCAAGTGTGTCCAATCTAGATTTCATTAGGACTCACATCTCAGAGCACTTTTCATAAGTATGTCTAGATGTAAGTGCAGCAGCTGAAGCAAATGCAGGCCTTACCTTTAAAAATCAGAGCCAGCGTGTGCATTAAAGTGTCAGGGTTGAGAGTGGACAGGGAAGCAAACATCTCAGACTCAGGGAAGCAGCTGTGGGCTCTTATACAAAGGCGCACAGCATTCCTGTTGAGAGGGAAGAAAACAAATCCTGCATAATAACCTGTTTGCTAATTGACAATGCAGGTGAGAGGGATCCTTTAGGTGAGTGACACTCAAGTCAACCTGTGCCCAGACCAACACTGTTTATTCGTATCACCTGTACTTGTTGACACGCAGGTACTGAGCTATCTTCACTGCGGTTGCTCTGTCATCCTCTTCCTCCTTTTCTTCCTCCCTATCCCTGTTGTCTTCGTCCTCCCCCTCCTTGTCCTCCTGCTCCGCTTCACTTGTAGGCTCCAGCTCTGTCCTGACAGTGACGAGTAGCTCAGGCTCCATGGCAGCCCACAGCTCAGATGCTTTAATAACCGCCACTGCCAGGAGAGACGGGAGGAAGGGAAAGAGAGAGAGAGAACGGAGGGAAAAAAAATCCAAAATATTAGGACGAAACAAGTTTAAGCCAGAAGACAAAGACTCTACAAACTTAGAAACAGTTTTAAACAAAGAAATAAATGAGTGCATGGACAGACTGGGATCACAAATGAAAACTCACATAGCTCCTTTTTTGTTTTTCTCTGTGCTAAAGTTGTCACTATTACTGAAGACGACAGCATGTTCCTTTGTTACAGCTGTGAGGCAGGGGGTCTAAACTTGTAGTTTTTGTTTTATTATCTCAAAAGGAATGTGTTTAACAGGAAAATTTGTGGCTCAAGTGCCAGAAAAGTTAAACTGCTTTAGCTATTCTAAACAGGAACAACAATACATTTTTTTTGTCATCAAATTATTTCTCCCTGGGACGGATCAAGTGACTCTGATACATGCATCTTTAGAGCACACTACTGCTCTTTGAACACAAAATTAACTCTTGCAAGCCACAGCTGCTGTGTGGGTTTAATTTCCTTGTTGGATGACGTCTTATTCAAAACCTTTTCTTTTTTTTCAAAAAAATAGAGATGAATTTTGAAACTTCTTTCTTTCAGTAGACATACCTTGTGTGTTGATTCAAATTCTAACTTTGCCCTCAGATTACCAAAGAAGCAACTCACAGCCAACTGAAGAGCAAAGAGAGCTAGGTTATCTCCTTACCTTCAACACTCATACACACACACACACTCACACTGTTAGCTTTGTTCCGTCATTATTCAACATTTACTTAATGAGAATAATTTGGATCAGGCTAGGATTGATGTCGGCAGGCCCTTACAGCAGAGCAGGAAAGCTCCCCTACACCGCCAAGATTACCTGCCAGTCAAGGCAAGGAAAACCCAGCTCTCATTCAGTAAGCTCGTATTCGCCTTGGTCTCATCACTGGGCAACAAGTGACTGAACTAAAAGAGAAGTGAAGTAAAAAAAGGTTCTCATCATTACCTGGTGCTTTTCCCTCCAGTTTTTCTTTCATCTCTCTGAGTTTAGCCGTCTCTTTCTCCAGTGGTTTCTTCAGATCTGTGCTGCTCAGCTGATGAAAAGGAACATGTTAAATTGAGATTTTAGAAATCCTGACTTTCTTTGACTCCATGGCACTTTCTTTAGATTACCTTGCAGCTGTAAGGGTTGTGTGCGATGAAAGCTGCCAACAGTTGGATGGCACTCTTGACTGCATTTATGGATTTGTCCATCAATCTTCCAACAGCAAGCCCCATCACTTCACTGTATCTACACAGGGGCAGTGCCTGAACACATCAAATAAAGACTTTACAAATGGAGCCACTCACAACACTGACTTAGGGGTACATTAAGACTTACTGATAACTCACTTTGCTGTTAACAATGCGTGTGTAGACCTGTAACACACGAGCCCTGACATGGGAATGTGTGTCATGAAGATGTTCCTGCAGCGTGTCAAAGAAGCGGTCACGGTCAGCTTTACCAGATTCATCTAGTCCGTCGCCACACAGGACACGCACAAGGATTTCTCCCAGCACCTCACACACTGCTACACGCATTGAATGGCTCTGGAAAAAAAATTGGTCACATTAAAGTCTGGATCTAATCTTCAAAAGTGTCAGGAAAATAAATAACTGAAACAAATTCATAAAATCCTGTGTACTGCAGAAAACTGCCAAACCAAAGAGAGCCATCATAAACCCTTTGCTAGAAGTAGAGATGAGTTTATGGCCCTCAGATTACCAAAGAAGCAACTCACAGCCAACTGAAGAGCAAAGAGAGCTGGGTGAACACTTTGCCTCTTCCATATATTCTCACTCACTGTCAGCTCCGTTCCATTTTCACATCTTTGTGACTCTAAAAAGACTGATTTGGATTGGGCTTAATCACTGTAGGCAGGCCCTTACAGCAGAGCAGGAAAGCTCCCCTACACTGCCAAGATTACCTGCCAGTCAAGGCAAGGAAAACCCAGCTCTCATTCAGTAAGCTCGTATTCGCCTTGGTCTCATCACTGGGCAAGGAGTGGCTGAACTGGGAGAAAATAAATCAAATGTCTCTTATGTTCGTGAGAGGACTTTTTTTTTTTTCACGTTAAAAGAGTTGACACTGACAAGTGACCTCGAACCTTTTCTGTGATTCATTTGAAATTAAACAAAGTGTCCCTGTCTCAAACAGATTTAGATGCTTTAGCCTTGTCTAGTATATAAAATTAAAATTATCATAGTTCTTCCCTTTCACACTAAAAAGCCTCCACTGTCCAATTCTCTTCCGCGTCCTCTTTTTGAATGTAGGTCAACATAAGTCACAACAAGCCAATCAAAAGCCAAATTATAATATCTTAAAAGCAGAAAACATGATGCTGGTATCTTACTGTAAAAGTCTGCCAAACACAGAAAAACAGCTTAAAATAAAAAGATTTATGTGAAAAAGGAAACTTCCACACTCAAAACGAATCACAGAACTGGAAGTGTTAAAGTGTACTTTACCTCCCCTTCAAGGTGTGTTATGAGCACGCTAATGTTGGGGATCATTAACTCTGGAACCTGTGCACCCAGTTCTGATACAAAGGCTGCAAAAGCTTTGACCCCTGACCCCTCCCTGGAAAGCTCCTCACTTGACTTCTGACCAATCTCCCTGTAGATACAAAAACAAATATGTTTATTCAATTTATAGCCAAGTACAGATAGAAATTTCAAATGAGAAATGATGATTGGAAACTTTAGTGGACACGTGCACAAATGATGTGTACCAACCTTATTACTTCTCCTATGATGGCCCTGATGCCATACTCTGTACTCCACACGGACACAGCCTGAGCAAACACTGATGAAAGCTGTTCAAAGTGCTGCAGCAACTGAATCACCTTTACACTTGCACCTGTAAGAGTTAGGTCAATGTTTTATGCTTAACATCAAATCATTAGCACAACCTTAAGTCATAATTAATCCGTTTATAAGGAGCAAGAATACAGTATTTCTTCAGCGTTTCACACATGCAACCAACTCGCTACATTTTTTATAAACATAATAGAATAATAACAAACCCAGGAGATGATTGTACTTCTTGATCAGGATACCCAGAAGGTGGATTATACAATCTCTAGTGGGTTTGCTCTTTACATGGCCGATGGTTGGGTTTTCAAGAAGTTTGTAGCAGCAACAAGTCACACAGCTACAAAAAAAGGAACAGAATTAAGTTCAAAATTTTCAAATAAATGGATTGAAAAAAACAAAATCATTGTGTATTATTTAAAACGTGTTACAATACAACAAATGGTGAATGTTTCAATCATTTCTTTATTTCACCCTAACGCTGAAGTATTAAGAGCTATCGAGACAAAAGAACTGAATATGATCTTGGAGGAAACTATAAAAATTAAAGAAATTCCAAAGACATTCTGACCATATCTATTTGGTGTGATATTAATGGATATTAAGCAAAACATCACTTTCACATAATGTCAAATTAAGGCATCTGTGTAATCAACCAGGGCAGAGATCCGGGGAAGAAATCGGGAAATGACACCGGCTAACTGAATTAAGACAACTAAGCTTGATACAACGCGGCTGCCCAGAGCTGCCTATTCTCAACAGTACCTGATGAACTCTTCCTCAACCAGGGAGAGGTTCCACAGGGAGCGGATATCCAATTGAAGGAGCTGAACCAGGGCCTGCATCACCTTCTCTCTCTCTGAATCCCATTGCAGCTGTCCTTCTCCACCGCCTTTGCCTTTTTTTCCACCCTGTGTGAGACACGACACATTCTTCTAAATGAAGGAGTCGGACCGCAGATGAACTCAGCTCAAGCATCGAGCAGAATAAAATGTGAGTTGACACCACAAAAGGTAATATATGTGCCCTCAGATTACCAATGAGTAGTTCATTACAGTCAAACCTAATTCACAATGACTGTGGACCCTTGCAAGCTGATACATGAACATTCATACAACAGACACATCATGACAAACAAACATTTGTACATTGTCTGACACCTTCTACCTGTCCCATCCCATTGCTTTCAGGGGGGCAGAAGTTGCAAAGGGTGACACATTGACTTTAGATGGGCCCTTACAGCAATGCAGTCATACTCCACCACACTACCAAGATTACCCATCAATCAGCAGGCATAAGTCCACAATGTCTTGGTTTGACTAGATCATTAAACTTGCCATGATCTCATCAACGGGCAACTCAAAATACATTTCAAAAAGGATCAATTCATTGTCCAAGTGGTCAACCAACCCTTAATCAGCAAGATGTACTGTACCTTTGCAGGAGCTGTGATAATACTTTGTCTATAGGAATCACTCTCAAGGCTCTCTGTGAGTTTGCAGAGCAGGTAGACGCTCATTTTAACGGCATTGAGGCTCTCTTTGCGTTCTGCAGCAGAGACAGAGGTGGAAACAAAAAGCGCTGGCAGGGTGGCAGCCAGACCACTAACCACTGAAATTAAAGAAAGATATAAGATATAAGATCACCCTAAGATACAGGGGTTGAATTTTCTACAGCTTGAATAGACAAATAGAAATGCGTTACCTTGTACCAATAATTCAAGAGCATCTTCTTTCACCGCTAGGTCCACTGAGTTGAAATGCCTTGAAAAGCAGAGACAGTGAATATTATGAATTTGATTTGGGGCTGGGCAATTCATCACAAATTAGATAAATTCACAATATGACCTGCTGCAATATTCTAATCACAGGCAGTGCAATATTCCTTCAACATGTCAGAATATCAGATAACATTTCTGCAGATATTTTATGCTCTACAACAGTGTTACTCAATCCTGCTTAACCACAGAGCAAAATTGTTGGCTTTGCAAGAGCAACAGTCTGAATGGAGAAAGTGGTAAAATAAAGAGAAGTAGCAACGGAAATAAGTTTGAAGAGTACAAATGGTCAAAAAGCACCAAAAATGAATGTACATTTGGAGAAAAAAATTGGAAAATGGTCAGAAAGTTCCAAAACTTTTCATGTCTAACATTTCTGTTTATGTTTTTTATTGATCTGATGTATGAATTTTTAGTTTTCATTATCTGTAAGCCATAATAATGAACAATTCAAGAAATAAAGGCTTGAAATATTTTACTCTAAGTATTATGAGTCGATAAAGCACATGTTTCAGTTTCTCAAATAAGAGACCAAAAAGATATCACTTTTTTTCTAAGATTCTCAATTTTGAGAAATCCCCCTTTTCTCCCTCATGTATGTGTTTTTCTATTTCACTATGAGTAGAAAATTTTATCCTCATCAAAATGGGAAAAGATATCAACAACACATAAGATTGGGAGCCTAAATCGAATGGCACCAAAATCATAATTTCGATACAGGGAAAAATAATTGCAAACTGATTATTATTGCAAATTGTTCAGCCATATTATGATTCAGTGGTCTTGTTTCTAGTGACATAACACGTGGTAAGCCACAACACATAATCAACACGTACTGAAGCACACTGTAGCCTGTGTCGAAGTGCTCCAGTATACACAAAGGACCCTGGCTTCGCAGTGCTGCCCTGAATTCTGTGAAAGAGAAACTTTGAGTCAGAAGCAGAGCAACTTTAAAGTGCATAAGAAAAGTATAAAGACTTCAAACTCAAAATTCAGCTCACTGCTCAGATGGGGCGGCAGCTGCTTTGGAGAAACTACGTCTTGAACAACGTACTGGTTGATTCCCCCGGTTTTAACCAGGTCACCCACACACACGGGTACGAAAAAGTCCCACGACATTCCTGTGAGAGGATAGAACAAGAACAATGAAAAAGTCAGTATACTTAGAAGTGGAATAAGGAAAATTGACTACTTAGTTATGAACATACACAACTACAAAATGTCCTTCAACGGTTGTATTTTGCTACGTTATATCGCGATTGAACATCAGACAAATCACTACTGCTGAAGAAGTTATAAATCATCCTTTAAAAAGTTAATTCCGTACTTCCATACTTTGGTACAAAATACAACACCAAAACAAAGGGCCGATGTCTCAAAAGTGTGTTTCAGGTATCACTTCAAGCTTTGTTTATGTGACTGACCCACTGCTGGTAGCTAGCAGGCTAACTAGCTCCACTCGACCAACTGCGAGTTGTCAAACTTCCCCTCATGAAGACCGAAATACTGTTAAACATGGTCAACAAGTGTGTTTTTACCACTTGATTTATGCTCACCTTTTGTGCCTGCTGGCCTCTTATCAATGTTTGTTCCTCCGTGGACTTACAGGCGGCCCTTCTTCTTCCCTCTGCTCTGTCAGCGGTTTGATTCCGCACCTTTTCAAATTTGTTTGGATATCGCGCCAAAGCGATGTCACGTACGTTACGTGCTGCGTCATAGCGCTGCGTCGGTCTCAGCAGGAACTTTCACGCAACACTGCCACCAATTGGAAAAAGATTGAAACTACAGGATAAGGTCGAACTACTTAGACAGAGGGGACTTTTGGAAAGGTCTGCTATATGCATGATCATAATCCTCTTTTAAAACTAGGTTATCAGCATCAAAACAGGTTATTTCTAAATGCTTATTCCTAACTCCTTTCGTGACTGGACTAGAAAAGGGACAGAGGAGCAGAAGAAAGCTAAATGGGAGCGTGATAGAGAACGGGCTAAAGGCAAAAACACAGACCTAAAGCTGAAACATAGACTTGAGGCTAAAACGCAGGTTAAAGGCTAAAACACTGGTTAGGCTGTTTGTGATAATGTTCATTCCAACTCACATGCAGTAATTATACTGCAGTTATCTGTTCAAACTTGAGTCTATCAATAAAACCAAGAGCCAGGTTATGTTTGTTCTGTTTGGTAGATGTGAACTGGTAAGATATAATGAGGATTCGCTCATGTTACATAGTACACATATGGAGGAACAGGCTGAGTAATGCTGAATGTGGCTGGCTACTACACTACGGTACAAACTTACAAAGTTTGCTTGTTGTCTGGTTTTGGACAACAGTGCTACATAAATATTGATAAACATCTCCCTTCATTGTATTTATCCTGTAAACAGTTGTCTTGAACAAACAAAGTAGTGTTACGAGTAAGACCCGATCTCCATTCATCTTTCAAAAAAAATTTATGTCATCCAATTACAACAGCTTGCCTGAGTCCTCCAGCCAGAGGCATCCCTACAGTCCACTTCAAACTGATCCTCCTCACAGCCTCTTTAAATATAATGATGAAAAACTGTAAACACGGTGACTTCAAATACAAAGAACCACAAAGGCAACATTTTTGAGGTAGTAGCTGTATTCAAATGATTGACAACACAAGCACCCCCTCTCCCTTGTACCAATGTTTCAGCTACAGAAATGACAATACTTTTCACAGAATGTTTTACTTTCTATACATCACTCAATCAAATGTTAAAATGAAATGGTTAAACTCACTACCACAGTTGCCTAATACTGTCAGGATGCAGCATTTGAATTTATTTTTTGCCCTCTTGTTTTACACAAATCATAACACTAGTGTTTCAAAGCTAAGCACAAAAAACTAACTACACAACAAAGCAAAACTTAATCCATGGCCAAACTGTTTTCAGAGAAAATACTTAAATTTGTCATTGAACACCTGAATGTTGAATGATGTGTGGTGCCCTCTTAGAACTGTTTTTCTAACCAGGGCAGGTGTAGTGTTTAATATGCACTCTTAAAAGAAAAGTCACGATAAGAGCACCGAAGAAAACTAAAAAAACAACCGTAAAAAATATCCAAAATTAATATTTAAATACAAATGTAACCACTTGGCTCCTTCACACACACTGCATCAGACCAAGGCAAATCATGTAAACCAAAAGAAAAAGCACCAAAATGTTAAGGAAGATGAGAACAAAAAGTGTATCAACTAATGAAGAAGTATTCTCCGCCTCCTCCATCTGATCAAAGTCCATGTTTTGTTCCAGGTTTACCAGGTGTTCTTATTTTCTCTTTCTATCTTGAGAGCACCGTGGACAATACCTGCATGGCATGAAACAATTACATACAGTGAAAGTCTAGTTGATCAACAGCAATAAAATGCACAATTACTGAAAGAGGTAGTACTGCCGGCTCCATTTCCTTTACAAGGTTTCTTACCATTTTCCTCTTGGTTTGGTTGTCAGACCCACGCAGGCAAAATGGAACCACTCAATGGAGCACTGGACATAGAAGGCAAAAAAGAAACATTATTGAAAACTCTGTTTGGGAAACAGTTGCCCTGATGATTTGCTGTAGTCCGTGTTAGGGTGGTCTCTGGTTTGGCTACAACTGGAACCCTTTAATGTATGACTCTGACAAAGAAATCCCCCAACACATAAAAGGGGTGTTAAGTTTTTCTGCATACTAAGCATTCAGTTAAAGAAAAATAAAAATCTTTCCTTCTAAGAAAAGACCTAAGAATAATTTTTTTTGGCATCTATCAACTTATGAGAAGTCAAGAGAATGTTTGACTTCTCAGTCATTAATCTTTAATGGTATTTCGGAAATATGTGTCAGGAAAAGGGTGTGCATGTACTTTATTGAAAGTAACAGATGATTGACAATTACCATAAAACTTTTATTTCTATTTGTTAGTCTTATCAGGATTGGTGCCATTAAAAACAGAATGACTGACCTTTTCAAACTACAAACAATCAAAGTTAATTCACATAGATAAATACCGTGCCTAAAATCCTAATGTTTTTAAATGGCATCAAGGCCCCTGTAATGTCAACAATTAACTTTCTAACTTTATTTTTATTAATGCTTATGAGGTAAATGTCACAATTTTTCAAAAAAGCCCCTGAAAGGTGAGCTTTTGACTTCACAAGTAATAGACTAAAATTTAATGCTGATGCCCTTACAACTCCCACAAACAAAAGTTTACAAAATCATCAGAGCAAAGGACGGATTATTAAAGATGTCCTGCTCTGATATTGTTATTGGATATCGGTCTGATATCAGCAAACAATGAATATTGGATTATTCAGATTCTCAATTTAAAAAAATTCAAAAAAGATCTTTTGTATATTGAATCAAACGTTTACGTGTATTATTCTCCATTTCTATCAAATCTGTTCTACTTAACTTTACACACTACACCTTTAACATGTATCCCTTAAATCCTATTGTGATCGTGTTTGTCAGAGGTATATTTCTCATTCTCTATTTTTCAGAGGAATCCAGGGGTTACATACCCAAAGCATCCTCATTCATGGACCACTTGGAAAGACTGATTTAAAAATCTCAACTCACATCAGTGTTATCACAGCCGATCATCTCGCCATAAGAGACCTGATGGCACAGGCAGTAAGTCGGTTCATTGGGGTCCACTGGCATGTCCAGTACATCAGATGGGTGCACATTCCCAAAATTAGCAGTTGGGCTGTTAAATTCTCCTCTGATGATAAGAACGAGAGTATAACAAGTTTTATGATTGCATTTTAAAATTCCGAACTTTTACATGAAAAGTAAACATAAGCAAGTGGAAACTCAACATACGGCTGAAGGAGTTTGACTTTCTTCTGTGCGCTCTTGGGACTGCCATCTTCATCTGAACTCTTCACTTTAGACCTTGTTTTAGCCGTCTTCTTTTCCTTCTGTCTGGTGTCAACTGAAATAACACAGCAACTTGTTTATCCTGTTAAATTTGTTCTTTTTTTTCATGGTGCTCCTGACAGTACTCGATGGATGACAATAAAAAGATATTCAAGACACATTCTAGTCACATACCTTTCTTCCCCTTACTGGATGTGGAATCATAATCTGTGCTCTCGATTTGCTTCTCCTTCAGGTCAGCCTCAAAACGGGCTAGATCTGTGTCAAGACGTCGAATGTGTTTGTCGACCTGCAGGAAAAAAAGGAACTTGAGCAGACCAATCCAGGTATCCTCTGATGTACAATCAGCATCATCTATGTGTAAAAAGTCAAAGATTTCCCTGACATTGCTCACAGATATTTTTGAGACATTGTTTCAAGAAACTAACCATTTCATAGGTCTGCATGGCCAGTTGGACCTTATCATCTCCAAACTCTTTGCATTTACTGTAAGACTGTTGAATCTGCCTGAGTATGGACAGTTTTTGCTCTGAGGAAAGAGTCCGGGCATTGGCGGTGTACTCTTTGGCAAGAGAGTCTATCTGCCCTTTTAGATCTGTAAGAGAAGCAAGGAAAGCAAATAACAACAATTATAAGCATTTTATTTACAGATCACCACACAAAACTCAATGTTAATGTACAATTGATAAAATCATACGAAACAAGAAACAATGACAAATACACAAAAATCAAACAAAACAATAGTACAATCAAAATTTAAAAGCTAACTAAAAAAGGTGACGAGCCTGGTGATGAAGGGCTTTCTTGGGTTAGGAGTAGAATCTAAATTAGATGTGGTAGGGGACAAGGAGCTTCTTACAGGAGCTTTCACATACAAGGACATTTGTTTACTATTGTGTACAATATTTCAAATCGATCAAATATGGAAAGCAGGCTAGATAATAACAGGGAACATTTTATTGAACATTTTGAAAAAAAGTCTACAAAGTGCTCAACAAACTACAGCTAACAAACCATAACAGTCACTCAGCTAAATTAAAGAAAATATTTAATGCGAGACAAGAACAATAAAATATGACATTACCCAAGAACAAATGAAAAAAGTAAAACCTGAGCCTTCAAAGTACAGGGGACAGGAAAGAAACCCCACATCGTAATAAGCAGTAATTTTAAAACTAGCCAGTATAAGTTGATTACAGCAGATTTAAAACAGGAAGAGGTTGCAGAAACAACTGGGAACCACTGTGGCATTTTGTGCTTTCTGCTCCATATTCTTGCATGATCCAAATAAAATAATTCACACTTTCTGACACTGTTAAATGCTCTTACCCTCTGTGCGTTGATCCAGATCTCGCATTAAATTGAAGTTTCTCTGCAACTCAAATGGCAGGTTTTCGATACCTGGAGTAATGTAAAAGTGCAAAGATTATTTTATTCTCACTTTAAAAGAAGCCAACATTAAATAGCATTGCTGAGAAAAGCATGACGGTAAGAAGCTATAGCCCGAGCAAACGCGCCTAATGTAGCTGTGTGCCACGGCAACACATTGATTAGCATTTATAAGTAAAGGAGCTAACAAAAACAGCTACTGTGCAATGAGTTTGGTTAAAGCATTGATCTTGAATGTGATATAAATTTGATGGTTTATTCTCCAGGTCAAATGTGTGATACAGCATCCTGTCTTCTGTACGATGTGAGCTGTTCTGCCAGCAATTAGACTGAGCCCAGACCGCTGAACACTATCGACTGGTAATGCAAACTCCACAGCTCGTGAATATGCTTGGAGCTTCGTTACAAACCAAAAAACTGCGTTTTAAATAAGTGAGGACGCTTGATACATTGCCTACCATGTAAAATGTAAAAGAAAAAGCTTACTGTCCAAATAATGCTCCAAATACATCCCCGCCGCCATCTTAGAAAATGTAAACAACACAGCTTCCGGTCCCAAACGGACCAACGTGATTGGTTGTTTCCACTCTCTCCATAAATCTTCCCAGTCAATTCCCCTCATTTCTCCCCCAAAAATTATTGAGTTGTTTTTTTAAAAATGGTTTACATAACAAGTTTCGGTTCTAAATACAAAATTGAGAAATTTCTCAGAAGAGATATCCAAAACTTCAACGTGTTCAATCCAAACTAACTGAAAATTCAAAATAAAATAAAATAAAATTTAAATTGACTCAAGGTGCTCAGCTAAATGTGAATAAACTCGTAATTATAATTACCTTGGTCATTCTGCAATGCCTCATAACTTTGAGACAAGTGACTTGCCACCAACTGATGATGAATCAAACACTAATGAGGAAAATACTCAAAAACATTTATTATGTTTCACAGACTGATAGAGGATCTGCAATCAAGTCATCATACAAACATACAGTTAGATTTGTAAAACAAGTAAGGAAAGGCAAAAACAAAAACAGGGTGACAATCATTGACCAGTACTTATCATTTGAACAAAGGCATTATATCCATCTCTGGCTGACCTGTACAGTATCTCCTTTCTGATCGCAGAGCTTGTCAACCTGAGTATGGCTCGCTGAGGTGAAATGGGTCAATGGGGAAGCTTTTACATAATCTAGGAGATCATACTGTACACATCACTCTACATCTTGAGCATTCAACATGCTCTTCAACTTTTTGAACTTGTTCTTGCCCATTCTTTTCTTTGCCTTCATGGGTGTGTTCCTCTTTTTTCCCTGTTTTTTCTCAAATTTGCTGCCCTCCTTCTTATCAGACATTGCTGCTTTAGTTCCATCAGCTGTCTTTCCTGCAGCCTTCTTTGCCTTTGCTCCTTTCAGAGTCTCTCCATCTATTTTGGCGATCTTTGCCTTTTTTGGTCCAGCTGGTGAGTCTTTGTTGCCTTTAGGCTTTACATTTTCTGCTTTCTTGGCTGGAGTCCCATTGGCTTGGATTTTTTCTTTCCCCTTTTTCGTGTCACCTTTGGATGGTTTCTCTTGAGGAGAATCTGTAACAACTGTTGCATCAGGAGCATCTGCACTGTCTTCTTCTAAAAAATAAGACAAATAGTAGAAAAGTTAAAGTACATGACAAAACTCTCCATAAAGAAAGTTCGTTTGTTTTTGTGATATCAAGTGTTACCTTTCCCCCCTTGTGCTGTTGGAATAACATTGGAGAACTTCTTCAATTTGGCCACAAAAAAACCATCCATATTGTGGGAATGAGGATAAAATCGCCTGGTTTGTCGCAGAGAAGGATGGAATCTGCGTTCTTTGAACCTTTGAGAAGGAGAAAAGAAGTTTAAGGTTGGTTTTTAAAGTATTTGTCCTTTAGTAACACACATTTGTTATCTTTTTTTTTTTACCTTGTGAAACCTTCCTTGCCAAAATCAAGTCCTGTGGGAACCAATTTGACATTTCTTTTTTTCAAAGCATAGTCCACCACCCATTCATTCTCCTCCACCTGAGGAAACACATTTTAATCAGTATATATTCATCTTACTGATAAACACAGTAAATATAGTCACAAATTGGTCAAAGAATGAAGATGGCGAGGTGGCAGTACACATACCATTATTGAACAAGTGCAGTAAACCAGATATCCTCCTGTTTGGGATTCAGCATTGACTGAGTCAATTGCAGACAGAATCAGTTCTTTCTGCAGGTGAGCAGACCGATGGATGTCTGCATCATCCTGTGAGGACAAAAGAGGAGAAGGAAAATGGATTCAAGAAAATCCAGAATCATAGCTTAACATCCACATGTGTGTTCTTAGAGAGCACATTTTACCTTGCTGGTTTTCACAGCTGGATCCTTGGCAATGACTCCTGTGCCAGAGCACGGAGCGTCGAGGAGGACTCTGTCAAACCCACCCATTACCTGCAAGAAAAATTCTACCAGTCAGTACATTTAAGACTCTTTTGGGTGAATCCTAACTGCAGACTACAAATGTGTTTTTAAACCAACCCTACCTTGGGGAATTGTCTTCCATCATAGTTGCTGACAATAGTGTTGGTAACCCCCAAACGGTGGATGTTGCCCACAACACTCTTTAATCTGTCAGCGTTAGCATCATTTGCAACGATCACTCCGGTGTTCCTCATCAGCTGGGCTACGAGTGGAAACAGCAAAATCAATTTTATATTAAGCGGATAGAATTTGCCTTTCTTCATATAAGTATGCTAAAAACAAATTTTATCAGGTTGTCTCGCAATTTGTGATATTGACAGACAACTGGATCCATTGATTGACTGATTGGGAAGTGATCTTCAATTAACTGATGGTGGCAAAGTTAAGTAAGCACAGCCCATGTTATACTGAATGTTGTGAAACAGCTATAAAAATACTTCTAGAGCAGCAGTGCATCTTACCAATATATGTGGTCTTGCCTCCTGGGGCTGAGCTCATGTCCAACACTAGCTCTCCCTCCTGTGGAGAGAGCGCCATCACTGGCAGGAAACTGGAGGCTCCTTGCAGCATGTACTGACCTGACAGATACTCAGGGGTTGCACCTGTTTTTACACAGAAAGTTACAGTTCAAGTTAATTTGTTTCAGCCTTTACACCATTACACAGAGCAAGCTGACTTTAACGTGCTGACACGTACCAACAGGCACTGATGAATCATAGATGACCAAACCAACTTTAGACCATTTCCCCAGCGGATCAAGATTCACACCTCTGTTGATCAAGGCCTAAAAACACAGATCCATAAAGTTCAGCACAAAAGCACAAGACTGATTTTCGCAATACAGTTTTCATTTAGTGAGTTTCAATTTGTAGTTACATAATTTTAATAGTAATTTACTTGATAAACATGTTAAATCCATCTAACCTGTGCAAGGTCCCTTCTCCTTGTTTTCAGAGTGTTGGTTCGAATGGTAACAGGTCTTTGAATTTCATTGGCCTCTAGAAAATCAACCAGCTGTAAACAATACAGAAAACCCCATTATTAAAATAAAATAAAACCATTTGACTCAACACATCATCTTAGACAGGTCTTGAGAACAAATACTTTTGTTTCTGAAAAACTCAAGGCATGTTGAAAACATCAAGTTTCAATGAGAGGATTTTTTTGGGAGTTATTTACCCACCTCTGAAAGGGGGAAGAGGTCCATTAATTTCTCAATAAGGTAAGGGTTGTAGCTGTAATAAGTACAGAGATCCTTTTTCAGGAGAGAGGTGTACTCTGCTCTTTCTTTCCCTTCTTCCCTCTTTGTTGAGAAATTACAAAGGACATCGATGTTGTCTTGTATTCTCTGGTGGATTGTCTTTAAGTCTAAAGGCAGGATACCTAAAGTACAAATAAGAGAAGGATTTAGACTTCCTGCGAATCAATTTTAATTTCAGCCCCAAATTAAGACGATTTTAAAGGTTAAAAAAAAGCTTGGGTCACCCACCTTCTTTCTCCCTTTCCTCCGCCCCTGGTAACCTGAACTGATCCATTTCATCTATGTTTGCTTGCACTGTGTCCATGTCATCATCTGATTCCTTTCCCTTTTCATCATCATCATCATCATCGTCGTCGTCGCCATCATCATCATCATCATCCTCGTCGTCATCATCATCTTCAGAACTTCCAAGAGACATGGTTTCCTTCTGCTTTTTCTCTTTCTTGGCTGCTCGCTCGATGGGAAGAAGCTTAATGTGACAGAAGAGATACAGTAAACAACTTTAACTTAACATTCATCCCAGTAAAAACATAATCTGCACTGAGGAGGCTACGATATTTGAATTTCTTTCAAAAACCCCAAACCACAAACTATAACTGTGACCCCAACATTAAAAAAAAATGTTATTATGAATGTCTGTACACAAATCAGGGCTGACTATGACAATTAACTTTGTAGCTTCTTATACGTTGCCATCTGAATCAGTCATGTCCTGGTCATTAAAAATACAGATGACAAAAAAGTGGTTAACGGACAAAGTTTTTCACATACATCCTCTCCATCACTTTCTTCCTCTGCTGCTTCCTCCCCGCTGCCGTCTTCAAGTGTACCATAGTCATCAACCATTTCATCATCATCATCGTCATCGTCGTCATCATCATCATCATCTTCTGCATCATCTTCACCATCATCTTCTTCTTCCTCCTCTTCTTTTACTTTTTTGACAGCTAGTTTGGTACCCTTCTTTCCTTGCCCTGTCTCACTCTTCTTCTTCAGCTGCTGCTCCTCCTCCTCCTCTTCCTCATCCTCACTTTCCTCCCAGTGCTCATCACTGTCATCCTCACTTCCAGGTTCATCAATTTTCCGCTTTCTCTTTGCAGGCTTCAACCATTTACTGTTCTCATCAGTAAATCCTTTAAAGCAAAAGAATTGGGAAAAATGTTTTTAGCAAACAACAGAAAATTTCATCACGCAAGTCAAATTTGTCACTTTGATTCATGTTATTTTTGCAGGTGCAGGGCTAAGTACTGCATGCACTTGTGCATTAAGAAAATGTTATTGCTACTGAGATTGCTACCTTCTTTGGGCTTTTCTTCTGCAGTATTTTTAGTTTCTTTCAAATTCTGGGTTCTTTTTGCAGCTCTGTAAAAGGACAAATCAAATCAGCATCTAGGGAAAGAGAAAAAAATATGGTACTATTTCACATCACATGATCAGTGCTTCTCTTACCTTTTTCTGGCTCTGCTTGACAGGCGTTTTGGTTCTGTTTCCTCTGGAAATTGAAAAGAAAAATGATCCATAATTAGACAAAATGATTAAATTAAGAGTTTGACACCAATATTTCTTGTGTGTGGTTTCATGAATATCTTGAACAAAGGGTATAACATTTACCATCTTTAATGAACTTTGCCAACTCTGTCTCTGCTCCTTGCTGCTTTCTGGCTTTCCTCCCTGGTCCTCTCTTCACCTTGTTGGTGGGATCCAACTTTCTTCCCATGACTCTGAGCTGAAAATGGAGGGAAACATAACTGTAAGTCCATAGTTTGTGTTACCCTAAGATCATTTTGTGCTGTAATCTGATGATTTTGCCTTGAAATGGCTTTTTCTACAGGGACTAGAAACCATTGCACCCAGTAGATGACACCATGCTAAACTAATATACAGAATCACATCAATACTTTCAGCAGGGGTGGGGGAAAATAATCGATTTTTCGTAAGAATCTCGATTCTCATCATCTACGATTCTGGATCGATTCATAAACCTAAAAAATTGATGTTTTTTTAACGTTTCCTTTGTCTCTCAGTTTAGCACTACTCTGGCCTGGTACCAGTCTTGAAGAGGAAAGAGTTTTCACCACTCCTGGAAGTACTGGCCCCATATCCATGCAGAGATTGGCATTTGATTCAACTGGTATTGATTCCCATGCCAGGTCTGAGTTTGTGTACCTAAGTTTCATGTCAGACAAGAGTGCTGTGCAGCGAGGAAGACTGCAGTATCTTCCAGAGCTGACACATCTTAACAGCGATATGTTCACGTTTTTGGACCTGAACGGAAATAAGTAATGATATCAGAGCCTCTTACAGCAAGATATCAATGTCTAATGTCTTTAAGTATAAAGGAAGGATGCATACATTTTTCAGGTTGCCAAACAACACAGCTTGATTTCTCTCTACCTCTGTCGCTATGCCGATCTCCAGCACAGAGAGGTCCCCCTTTTTCCCTCTGTCATAAATTCAATTTATGGGTGTTTTATTTAAATTTCGATTGTTTTCAGCCTAAAGGTTTATCAGTGCTTCATGCAACAGTATTATTTCTTGTATATAGAGTAGCTTTTTATTTGTTAAGCATCAGCCAGTGTTACCTTCATATGTTTACATCATTGGAATTGATTGATAATTTTTAAGAATGTAAAAATTACATCATCTTTTACAAACTGTAATGTTTGGATGCCATTATTTGCCTACTACTACACCATGCATTGGATCAATTTTGGAATGTTGGAATCAAGAATCGATTATGAATGGAATTATGACCCAAAGAATCAGAATCAAATCGAATTGTGAGACATCCAAAGATTCACACCCCTAACTCTCAGTATCAGCGAATTTGGGCTTTTGAATCTCAAAATGAAAATGAATTGAAGCACATTAAATACAAACACTGCGAGTACTTTGATTGATTTAGTGTTTCTACAAATCTCAGGTCTAGGTTGAAAAAAATATGAGACACATAAAGTTGACTGCTCGCATTCTGCTGACTCCCAGTTGTGCACTTATAACTGATCATGTGTAAGATATAAACCTCCTCTTAGATGGTTTACTCAACAGTAACTTGGGCATGGGCCATTTAAACGTTCTGTAAGATAACACATTTCTTTTACATCAACTTCCTACTAATGTCGACTTTTCATGTGGGTTAGAACGAGAATTTATGTACACACACTCCCCTAACAATACTTTTTGAGACACACAGTAATGACATGACGAGCACAACGAGTAATCACACAGAACTTGAGTTAACCAGACTCCGCATGTTTACACTTAGATGAGACCACGACTGGAAACATCTCGAATCCAACTAACTGTTCGTACCGAGTCCATCAATAATTCCTCTCATACTCACTGTTTATCGTGGTTCCTCTGGTTAATACTTTGAGCTGTGCAGTGATAAAAATGTGCACATGTGTAGTCTGTCCCACACGTTGGTGCACAGTATCCGGCGCACAGTGATGACCAAAGACGGAAACGTGCTCGCGCTCACGAGGAGACGATCGTCAAATATTAAAATAATAATAATAACTATTTAAAAAAAGGGGGTGGGGGGATTTTTTATTTGTATAAAGAAATTATTTAAAATCTAGTTGGTCGCATCAATTGGTGCAAAATTTGCTTTCGTCAACATCGAATCCTCCTGCTCGTGAACGCGCATTATTTTGATCACGCAAACATTCTGCGACCGGTCCGTCCTCACTGAAGACAACATGGCAGCTCCTGAAGGGAAGAAGCGTGGTTTGGAACATTTGGATGAATATGAACCCAAACCTGCCAAACACCTTCGCAGCCTGCATGACCGCATGGCAGAGAGGAGGCTGGTTGTCATTCTCGAAGGAGCTTCGTTAGAAACAGTAAAGGTAAAGTGTCAGGGCTGTGTTTCTGCATTGTTTTGGTAAACCTCCCCACCTGCAACTTGTTGAACTGACACCCCTTGCATACATTTAAACTTAGGAAGAAAAAAAAATTGTAGATGGATATAAAGCTAACAAGTCTGTGTTGTTTGCGTCATTGTTTTCCTCAGGTTGGAAAAACGTTTGAGCTGTTAAACTGTGACCAACATAAAAATGTAATCGTCAAAAGTGGAAGAAATCCTGGAAATATAAGACCAGATATCACTCACCAGGTAAGAAGAGTTTTAATTAGTATGTTTATGTTTTGTGTTACACATTGTTTTGGCGTACATTTAAAGATGTGTAAGAAAATGGATAACACTGATGATAACTTGAAATTGAACAGTTGCTGCAAACATAATTGATGCTTTCACACTGCTGTGTAGGTTTTCTCCTCTAAAGTTCAAGACAAGCCTCTTGCAGAGACACAGGAACTCACCTTGTTTTTATTCCACCAGTGCCTACTCATGTTGATGGACAGTCCACTGAACAGGGCAGGCCTGTTGCAGGTTTACATTCACACAGAGAAAAATGCTTTGATAGAGATAAACCCACAGACCCGCATCCCAAGAACCTTCACTCGCTTCTGTGGGCTCATGGGTAAATTACTTATGTTTGTTTCAGTTTTGTTTTGTTTTTCAACAACAGATTAATGTTTAGGATTTGCAAAGTACAAAACATCTAAGTAAAAAAAAAAAATCTTATTGCCTAAAACACTCTCTTCTCCCTTCTTATCTCAGTTCAGCTGCTGCACAAGCTGAGTGTCCGGGCGGCTGACGGTCCTCAGAAGCTTCTCAGGATGATTAAAAACCCAGTGTCGGACCATCTGCCTCCTGGCTGCCCCCGCATAGCCACCTCCTTTTCTGCTGGTGAAGCAGTATGTCCTCGGACTTTGGTGCCAGAGGGACCAGCTGCAGTGGTGATTGGAGCATTTGCACATGGAGCGGTGAGAAAAAGCTCCAGATTATTGGTGATTCACTGCCGTTTCCATCCAGTCTGTGTTTTTGTCACTAACGTCTCTTTCTTTATTAGGTTAATGTGGACTACACAGAGAAGAGTGTATCTATCAGTAACTACCCCCTCTCTGGGGCACTGACCTGTGCGAAGATATGCTCAGCCTTTGAAGAAGTGTGGGGTGTCCTGTAACACCTGTGACACCTGTGTCCTCTGAGCTTGGGATGCTGACTGGAAGTACAGGAACATGGACTTTCTACACTGGTCAATAAATAGACGTGATGGAAACATTCGGCTAAATGTCTATTATGACAGTGATTTTGCAACCATTTTTCACGTTACACACCATATGTTGACTATCCACATGCCTTTTTTGAACTACTTCCCCTTTTCATTTTTTGTAATGCTGTTGCCAACAACTGAGTGTACAATTAAATTTGTATGTATAATCCAGATGAGTTACTTCGTTCTCTTTGGAATGGGTAAGAAAGGTTATGATCAGTTAATGTACTGATGAGTAGATAACCTCAAAGAAAAAAGGAAACGAGGAATAGCAAACTTTGATGCAGGCAAAACATTACATGTAAATGAACAGCTTCTTGTTTATGGTTAGGTGCAAGTTTATTACTGTTATTAATGAATTACTCTAAAAGCTAATCCTCATAGTAATAAGCTCTTCTCCTTGCACTACTTGCTCTTCTTGATCCTGTTTTACGAACCCTTTCCCTTTGTCGTTTTCTTGATCTCTGGGAGGATTTCTCTGGATGGCGGTTTTGCCTCGGTTGACTTCTCTGAGCCTTTTTGATCTTCTTTGGTGCCTTTCGAACCTGTGCTGCTTTCTTTTTTGTGGCTCTGTGTTTCTGCCTTGCTTGTTTTGGCATTTTTCTTTGTGCTTTGGCTGTCTTCCTTCTCCTTGTATGTGACTTGGCGGTTGGTTTATGAGTCTTGCCTCTTGTTTTGTGTGATTTGACTGTTTGTTTCTTAGTTTTGCTTTTTGGTTTGTAGGATTTGCCTCTACTTTTGGGAGTTTTCCTGGACGGTCTCTGTGATTTTTCTATTCCTTTGGAGGATTTGGTGGCTCTTCTGTTCTGCATGCGACCCTCTTTTGGTTTCTTGGGTATCACAATAGTTTTCTTTTCTTGATTGGTGTTATTCTGTTTGGGTATTTTTAAGGAAAGTAATAAGTTAATTTTGGACAGAGGTTGCAAGACTAAAAAAAGACCAAATTTACATGAAACATGTTCACAAATATACATATTTGTTTACCTTTCGGTGTAGTCTGAGTGCATTTCCTGTAGTTTGCACAAGAGTCTCATTGTTAATCAGCCTCTTAGTCACCAAGTTAACCTGCTTGTTGTTTTTGGAGACATTGTATCCTTCAGTAGCCAGTGTATTCTTGAGGTCTGCCATAGAAATGCCACCTCTGTGTTTGCACTGGGACACCAAACTAATGATGAGCCGTGAGACATTAGTCGAGGCTGGTTTTGGAGCCTTTTTGTTGGGAGCATTCTCAGCTTCTTTTTGAACCTGGTGCTTAAAAAGGCGAACAGGAGTTTCTGAAATATGAAGAAATGAGAGCATGAGACTTATTCGTATCAGATACACTCTTATAATGCATTTAAACAACTTAATTATGAAAATTAATTATAAAAGGCTTGTCCTTCAAGACAGCAAGGTCACTTCTCATCTATGTAGTTTTGAGTAACATTTTCTTTTTCAACAAAAAAAAAGAAAGATCTGAGTTGGTGTGGTTCAATCAGGCACTTCAGCATTTGTTTTTGCTCCCAAGAAGGCACTTAGGCGTGCATTTTTTCACCAAAGAGGGCACTTTAGAGCACGCTTTTCATCCACTGCCCCCAACCCCCTCTCTGAGTACACCACTGGTCTGAAATGTGATTTTTAATTGAACAGTGGAGAGATGGACAAATCTTTTGAAATTTGAACTTAAAAATTTCTAGTTTTCTTTCTTGAAGATTTTATTTTTTTTATCGTTGGGTTCCTCTTGGAGCAGTCTAAATTTGAGGCCAGCTTTCCATTTGTTTTCTATTCTTCCCCACTGGTTGAAGCTAGGGAACTCAAAAAGTGGTAACTATGCAGTCATGTGATCATAGCCATCAATCAAGATGTGCCAGCGCATACGGTTGTATATGCTGCATTTTATTTGAAATAGATTTATATCTGAGAATAAAGTTCTTCAAGATTGTGTGTTGTTTTAATTTTACAAAGAATAATACTTAGTTCAGTCTCTTTTTTTTTATCAAATACGTGACATCTCAGACGACCGCATTTGAATTCCAGGCGACCCTACGTGGGGTCCCGACCCCAAGGTTGAAAAAAAGTTACTAAACTTTCCTTTAGCATAATTGAAAGGAACATCACTGAATTTAGCCTGGGGTTGGCTTTATTCAAAATACTATGACCCAGGTGTAATTTGCGAACTAAATATTGACTGACACGTGTGAAAATGATTTCCAACGACTAGTTACATGTTACATTGTTTTTAAAACTCGTATAAACGTCGTTTAACGTCGTTTAACGGTAACCGTTAGCCGTTTGCCACTCACTCGGCAGGGTCAGTTTCCCCTTCACGGGCTCCTCCTTCTCCCCCGGGCGGTTGATGGCTCCGTGGATCACTCTCTTCAACAACCGGCCCAGACGTTTGGCTCCCGCTTTTCCAAGGCCTTTTCCAGTCGGAGTTTTAGTAGGTTTTAAAATAGGTTTTGACACTTTATTGTCATTTCGCCGTGTGTCTCTAAACGAAGGTGTTTTGGGGCTGGCTTTCTTCCGCATTTGTGGTGTTTGTCAATATTAACCAAATTGAAATATGTTGAACAAGCATCTGACGCTAAACCGTAACCGTGGAATTTTGAAAACAATATTTAGTTGCTGTGTAACAGCTGTTTTTCAAAGAAATCAGTTTTGACATAGTAGTAAATCATGAAATATGAAACGAAAAGTTTTTAATAGTTGTTTGTATTTCAATGAAAGTGGGAACAACTTGTACAATCTATGAAATGATATACATCTTAACCACAACTGAAAATAAAAATAAAAAGCTGTCTTGACGAGACAAATACTCAAAGATACTCAAGAACAACAGCTTCATACCCCATACGTCTATTCAAAACCCTCCTGTTTTGTTTGAAGTGAACATTTTGTATGGATGAACTAATGTATCGAAGGCCATTTTTGCCAGACAGTAATATAGAAAATGAAAAAAAGGCTTTGAGATTTCTTTGTTTATTTCCTACATAAAAAGTCAATATTTTGAGATATAAGGCAAAAGCTTAACTCTTTTTTTCTTATCTCAAAATTTACACATTTTATGTCAGACGATGACTAATTATTGGCCAAAAAAAAAAATCCTCAACACCAGTCACAACCTCAACAAAAAGAGGTTCTACCATATATCTGCACCTAGTCTGTAAAAGTGCATTTCTACTTAAACATTATCTGTTTGAGCAGACAGCAAAGCAGACAGCAAAGCAGACAGCCAAGCAGACAGCCAAGCAGTCAGCGCACGTTTTCCTGCATGCTCAACATCTTGATTGGTTGGTGCGTCAGAATAATGGTCTGCAGAACAAGCTTAGAAAACCCCCCAACATTTAGGGATATTTATAAAAATCCCCCTAGACATAATTTTACCATCCAAAAGGAGGACGTCTGGGCAAAAGAGAACGTTTGTCACCCTATTCTACATGTTACAGGTTAACAAAAACCCACTGGTTGACAGAGGGATGTGCTCAGCATGCTCTTAAAGATAGTTTCTGGGTTTTATTGGGGCACTGTAGGCTGGTAGGACACAGATCAGATGTGGCACATAAGACTGTAATCAGGAACGATGGCTCCAGGGGCATGAATTCTTTGTATGGGTCTGAGTCACATTTGAGCTGCAAAGAATAGAGTAATTAATACTTGGTAGTTTAGAGATTGAAAGATCAAAATTCAAACTTAACAGAAGCACAATACCTGAGAAAATGATTTGAGAAAAAGTCTGATGTGCGATAGCCCCGAGATAGAGGTGTCTTTTGGCTGATTTATTAGGCTGTGATGATAAGCCTGAGGAGGAGAGATGAGGATTTGATGTGGATTTGTAAAGCGTTCTGATTCCTACACAGAGACTAAAGCCTGAAAATGGCTGCTTACCTGCAATGCTGTCTGCAGTGCAGAATACTGCACCCAGACCTCCTGCTGCTGCACCGCTGAGAGAGAAAACACCCCTCCTCTCCCTGTAGTTTCTGCCACTGTGAGATAGTGAGCCCAAACACATTCTGCCACAGCATGCACCATTTCACCTTGAGAGGAAACTACCACAACTGAGTCAGATTAAAATGCAGAAAAATAAGGTTTTACATTAAGACAACAGTAACAGTGAAATGAACAGAAATGCAAGCAACACAAGATTTTTTCAATGTGTGTAAATGAGAAATTTCTTACTGTCAGGTAAGAGCATGTGCAGTATATCTTTGGCCACAAGGAAGCCTATCACACCATAATTCATTGCCCTGTGTACAACATAAAAGTGTAACATCAGCGTAATGTTTGATCACAAACACAATCTGAAATACCATGTGTGCATACCGCTTACCTAGGGCAGGTCGGATCAAACAGAGGAGGAACAAACATCCCCATTGGAAAGAGAAGCTCATCACCCAGCAGGTGTGGAGTGACAGACAGACTAAATGAAAACAAGAAAAAAAGACTGACTACATCCTTAAAACTTCATATTTCTATTCTTTAAGAATAGATGGACACCTACATGTCAGGAGCCTCAGCCTGCTGAGTCAAGAGCTTTGTTCGCCTCCTTTGCCATAAGGACAGTAGCTGAATGTAGTTTGAGAAAAAGCTATTTGTGGTAACCATAACCTGGAATCATACAAGTCTTAGTCAGTCATTTTTCAGTTCAGTGGCATTATTAATATGTATAGGTATATTTTTTTATCAACACTATCTGTCAGAGTAACAGAAAGTTGATTATGTACCTCAGAATAAAGCAGGTCAAGCTCAGCCTCTCCAGGCTCTTCTTCTGTTGTCCAAAGCCTTGGTTTCAAAGACTGAACCTGGCAATAGACCGACTTTAATGATAACGAAACATGAAAAAGTTGTAAAGATCAGGTAGGTAACAACTAATACTTCATTTTACCTTTTTCATTACAAGCTGGTGGGTCTCCTGATCCGTCCACTGAAGTTCATGTAGTTTGACTTTGAGAGAGGAGATGATATTTTGGATGATCTCCTCTGCCTGATGACGAAAAAAAGAAGCAAACAAAATGGAAAACACTGAACATTTAAAATCCATTTGTGCTGAATATATTTACTTACCTCGCTGTGTGCTGTACTTTTACTGAGGAGGTCTGTAAGAACTAAGTGAAATCCTCTCTCTGTATCTAACACACAGTGTCTCCAGCGTGGAGTTACCTGATAAAGAGGGAGCAGAAAAACATCAACATCAAAAAACATCCAAGTACCAACTCATGACTGTGAACTTTTTGCAAGGAGGGAAGAAGAAAATGTCTAAATTGACTCACTTCATTAGTGTTACCAAGAGACACCGACAAATTTCTTGCTGTTTCAGAAAATCTTGAGTCCAGAGCCGGCATCAGGGTGTGCAGCAGATTGAGGAACATGTAAGTACGAAGTGGGCTGCATGTATGGAATCATGTTTGGCGAAAAAAAAGTCAAAAAATAAGAATAGGAAATTCTCAACATGTATGATTGTGGGTTGTTCTGTGTCACTTACAGTACCTGGTGCTAACCTCCTGCCTGTGCATCCATTTCAAAATGGTGTGGGACATGTGCACAATGTAAGGTAAGTTATGTAGGAGGACATGATCATCTTCAGTCACAGGCAGAGGATGGAAAGCAGCTTGCAGACAGCCCAACCAATCAATGGCAGGAGCCTGGCTCTGCAGGCAGATTCACAAAGAAATCAGTTTTTAAAACAGGATTCAACGCTTTTGTGTAAAGCGCAGAATCTCCTCCTCCTCTTCCATACCTGTAGCTGTTTGATGGTCATGCGCTGATGTAGCTGCCCCTTGGACAGGCGATAGTGCAGAGGTGCAGCTGCCACAGCAAACTCAGAGGACAGAGCAATGAACATACCCACATGGCTCATGATGCTGCTGGGTGGGGCCCCCAGTAGAGTCAAGTACCTCTGACATGATGCCAAAAAGGGAAGTAATGTCTGGGGAAAGAGAAGTGTGAAGAGAAGAATGATGGAAGAATGCATTACTTGAATAAACTAATGATGTTGCTTTCACAGAAATATGTCCTGAATCACTACAGGCCTTGTTAAGTCATCCACCTGAGTATTTGCTTGAGACTTTAGTTTTTTGCTGTTCCACTCAACAGGGATCAATAAATCTGGCTGATCAATCTGTTGACAAGAGGAAGACTTGAGTCAGAACAGTAACATAAATCCTACTTTGCTTTGGCCATGCTCCCACCAGGATGTGAGGACAAATCCTCCTGAGACTGACCTGTATGTATCTTTTAGTCGTCCCATGTAAAGTTTCATTTGGGTCTTTGCCCACGTAGAGATTGAAGAATGGGAAGGTGTTGTAGTTCCTCATGAGTAAGCTCAGAGTAGTGTTAAAATTAGTCTGATCCCACTGACCAGAAACTGCCCAACCACCGAGCTGCAGGCAGAGAGATTGAAAACAAACATTTAATTGACAGAAACACAAAACAGTTTCATGTTCTTCACAGATAAAGTCAAACATCTAAGTTGGTCAGCATCAAATATGTTTGGTCTGGTTCAAAATACTTGAGTGTAATAACAAACAATTACATGTAACTAAAGCATAAAAAGGTTCTACAGCCAAAGTACTCTGACTCTGTTTTGAGCTAATGCTAATTTCAGCATTAAATTATACCAGATATTGTCATGTTAGCCTTTCATATTCAGGACAGTTTTAAATGCAACTCCAAACTGAACATTAAAAATACTGCTGAAATTACCTAGTTTAAGTAGTATTATTTCACCTTATTTGGCTTATTTTTGCAAATATGTTTGTACTTTGTTTATAACTTCCTTTTGCTTGAAAATGTTTGATGATGAGCATTGAACTCAGAGACTGATGGGTATATGTTTAGTTTTGCAAGTAGTGGATCACGTTCAAGGCCATAGTCAAAGCATAAGCTCTTTGTAGCTCTTTTGGCTTTTAAAATTGAAGCAGTTCTAGTGTTATTTGACCTTCTGGATGAGTGTGAGGAAAGGCTCAGCCCCAGCACTCTCTATGGATTTGTTGTCCAAACAGGAGCGGTAAAATCCTTTGGCCTTCTGCACTGCTGTACCACCGCATGTGTCATTTGATTCTAAAACAGACCAAGAAACCACACTTCAGACATAATTTCAAATACTGTTCTGTACAGCAATATGACAAGAAGGGGTAATGCAATGTACTCCCTGGTTGCAGACACTTACCCAAAATCTCCTTGAGAAATTGCAGCAGTGTGGTTTTTCTGTCCAGTATTTTCTCCTTTTTTAGTCCTATGTCTTCTCTCACTTTATTTCCTTCTCCATTCGGCCTATCTGGCCATAAGGCTTTTGCATTCTTGTTCTGTGGATGTCCAGGGATGCCCTTACCTCTCTGTCTCCCTCCACTTTTCTCTAAAAGTTTGTCAGACCCACATGTGAAGAAGAAATAATCACAAGGCTGCTTGAATGGATCTGCAGACATAGACAGATGAGCAGAGGCCCTCTGACAGGCTTGAGAGATACATGGAGTCTCTACAGGAAAGAATGAGAGAAGAGGGGAATAAAAGGGCAATTTCTGAATCGGTTGTGTCATCTCATAGCATGTTTTGTTTCTGTTTGGAAGCCTACCAGTGTCTGCAAGATTATTTCCCCTGTTTTGAAGATTTGCATGCATGTAATAAAGAACTCCCACAATGGCAGCAGATAAGGAGAATCCCAAGAGGAGGAGCAGCAGCCTTTGATGGTTCTTCAGTACGGACTTTGCTTGGTGCTGGTACTCATGGTTAGGCTCTGCTGATTGTTGGTTGAGTTGGAGCTGATTTTGTTGATCAAGGGGGTCAGGTGAATGAAACTGAAGTGGAGGCTGAAACTGTCTGTCAGGCTCTGGCTGTGATGATGACTGGACTGATATCTGAAGCTGAAAGCAAGCAAATACTTTAACCATTTTGCCAAGTAAAAGTAACAGACTAGGGGCTGCTCTGAAATGCTTACACAAAAAGTCACCAAGAGCTGAATGTCCCTTAGAGACCACGAGTAAAGCAGTACTTTTGTTGGTGGGGATCTTTTTTTATTCCTCTTCAAATGTCTCAGGTCAATTTTGGGGTCCAAAGCAAACTGCTACATTTCTGATTTTTTGCTGTTTAAATACCAAAACAGTGCTCTCAAGGGCTTAAAAGAGCCTTAAAAAGAATCACTGGATTTTTTTCACGAAACTTATACTTCAATGAGCATTTCTTGAACATTGCACAGTGTAGAGCTTCAGAAGTATCAGAAGGACCAAAGAGCCTAAAAATGAGCTCTTTTAAAGAAACAAACAAAAAAATAACTAACCACAGAAAAGGTTTATTCTTCTTTTCATTTTTAAAATAGTAAAAAGAGGCAATAGAATTCATTTACATTCCAATTTGAGGACTTGAAACAGTAATCTTCAATAATTTAACTGCTAAAAACATTAAGATGTTCAATATTTAACCATAATAACTTTGATACATGAACGTTAACTTTAGTAGCAATAACAGTTGCATAAACAGAAAACACACATAACGTTTACTTTCATCATCCTCACACCAGCACATAGCAAAAACTAACCCTAAATGGATTAATATTTGACACGTTGAAACATTTTCCAATGTGACAGGAAAGACAATTAGTTTGAATCCAGGCTTTCAGAAAATGTAAGCAATACAGCTAGATCCCATTGCAAGCCTAACCAAACCACATAATTTGGCTTGAAACTATTTTCCCAAAGTAAAAGGGTGGCTCTGCTCCAGTTTCCAACCACTAAAACACACAGATTAGCCCAATTTCCATGTGAACATAGTAAACAGCCTCACAACAACTTTTTTTGTTTCTAGTAAAGCTCCTACCTCAAGCTCTGTAGGGATTTCACTCATTCTTAGTATGGATGTCCTGCTCTGTGTTCCTCCAGCGTGATGCACCCCATATGTATTACATTTGACGTTTCACATGTGCTCCCTCCTCGTCATTGAACAGCTGTCATCTCAACTCCCTATCTCTCTTCATCACTCACTTCTCTCCTCATCTGACGCTGATAAAAACAACTCTGCAGGCCACATCTTAATCCCCTGCCCACATAATCAAGCACAGACTCTGGGCGTTCTGGGACATGCATGTGGATGTTTAGAGGTGTGATACTTACATTTGTACTGTTGTCCGTATCTGTTTTGTCAATTTATTGGGAAGGTATGTAGAGATACAGTAGCCTTTTTTGGTTTTGCTGATTCGTTGTAAGCATCAAGAAAAGTCAACCACTTCCTGGAAAGTCAACACTCTGATGCACACACACACACACACACACACACGACCGCTGTCGTCATTATCAGTGCAACATATGGCTGTTGACAACTGATAGAGCACTCCTGTGAGCTTTATGAGTAAAGAACAGAGTTGAGAGCCAGGGAGGAAACGTTTTGTGGATGTCACATTGAGGCCAACTAAAGAGAAAATATGGTTGCAACTAACAAATAGGTCTGTAACTATACATCTTTAAATGAAGTTTACACAGCATGTACTATTTCATGTTTCAAATATTTGCAAACATTTTGGTATTTTGACCCAAAGTAAAATTGAAAAACAAACAAAGACACAGAGGAATTTAATTTGTATTTGGCATTTTATTTATTTGTTTATCTTTTGATACAGTCAAGGGGATGGGAAGGGCTAAATAATGTCTTTGAACATATACACATTCACACATACCAATAAAAAAAAAGTTTTATGAAAAGACAAGGCATCTGCATATTTTACAATGTGACACAGAGCAAAAAGAACACCACATAATTATTACTGTAAGGGCATCATCGTAAGATCACATGGTGATGACAAAGGCAGGTCCTCTGCAGTGAATAAGTTGGTGCAAACAAAAAACATAATACTCGAAAAAATGTCACCACCATCCACACAGCTAGCATGCATTGCTGCATAACTTTTGCCATTTTTGTCACCAGGCTCAATTCAAGCACAACATTGTTTTCTTAGTGTGGAATGAATTTCTGTGGCTTCACAGCAGGCTCAATTCAAAAGTAACAATGGAATACAACAGCGGAGATCTCCAGGTTAAACATGAAACCAAATCATCTTAAGCGTTGTTATGAAAAACATTACGGTAAGATAAGAATATAACATTATAAAACAGATATGAACAGGCTAGAGTACAAAATAGGAATAATGAAAGAATAGTGGTATTATCAGTAAAAGACTAGATGAAGAGCTAAAGTAACCTGGCTCAAACACACGTGATGATAAAAACATACAGCACATGAAATTTAAAATGCTGAATCCCATTTTACTGTGTCATTATCCTCAAATGTAACAAAAGCCGTCTACAATTGGTCACTGTTTTACATCAGTTACCTTAAGCTCAACTACTGCCTCTATTGATCCTACAAGAAGGAGAGGTTATTTTAGTACTGGTACTCATACAACCTTAATACTTAATGGAAAACAGTTTCATGGTGTATTAAAGCAAGGGTCTAAGGGAATGCATGTCAAAAGCTACTTTCATTGCTCTAAAGGCATGTATGGAGATTGATCATGTGCAGGGGCTTTAGGGTCAAAGTGGCACTAAAAGGATAGTTTTATTTCACTATGGAAGTGTGCAACAATCACAGAATAGGTCTTGTTTTCAGCCGTGCAGCTGACATTTAATAGTACACTTTTTTTTAACTCCAAGATCCCTGGAAGGGACTCTGTGCTTGGCATATCTGTGCTCAAAATTTGTTCACAATGCGTGCATCCAAAGAGCATGCATCTAAAAATACAATATTAGGTAAGCATTTAACTAGATTAGAGAGGAAAGTTGCTTATTTTTGTTCTAATTGTGCCCTCACACAGCATGTTTGATCAAATGAAAGAACAAACAGGACATAATTCAAGGCATGCCTGTAAAAATACAAATTCACATCACGAAGAAGAAGAACAGAGCAGCATTCACCATTTTTTGTCACTTTTTGCAGTCATCGTTTAGCCGTGTATGGCTTTAAAAAGCTATCAAGAGTAGATTGGCTGATAAGAAGCACTTTTTTGGCAGAGATTCAACATAAGCCACATGCTTGCAGGCACAACAACTGCCAGAGTTTTAAAGATCTTTTCTACCAACAGCCAACCGGAGTAGTTAGATCTGCAAAATGCTCAAATGGGAAGTCCTTGCTACTTGTCACCCTGTGGTTAACTATCTGTCCCAATGAAGCGTCAGTGCTTACAAGGAAAGAGACCAGCCACTGAATTTTTTCATATGGAAATATTTCAGTTTATGATGCTACAATATTGAGGAGGAAAAAAAGAAAGGCAACTTTATATTCATCAGACTGCTCTCCTGAACAAACTGTTAGTGTGCAAGTTTTGCTTGAAATTTTAGCGTAAACATAAAATTGGCACAAAAATGCACTCCATTACACGAAGAAGGCTAGATGAGGGATTAGAGACTGAGAAACTCAGAATACAGTACAGTAGAGTGGAATTGATTTCAATGCAGTACATTACCTCTGCACTGAAGAGAACAGACGGGGGGATTACTACACTGAATCTGCATGCAAACATACCTTTTCCACACAGCACAGTCACGCTCACATTTGCACATATAAACTGAATCAAGCCCTCTTGCAAAGGCAAAATGGCAGCTGAATGAATTCTGTGCTTTTAGATTTGGTTCAAAATTAAACTGTAACATGCATCAGCCCGTCAGTGTGCTGCTTGCTTGGCTCGCTGGGTGTGGCACTTCATACACAGGATCTTACCATCCAGTGGATAGCAGCCGTTTTCATCTGCTTCTATTGAGAGAGGACGAGCACAATCCTGCAAGCAGATAAATGCATTTACAAGTTAAATTTTGCTTTGAAGAACTTACTGGATGTACTAGCTGATGCAAAAATCTTTTTCTTCAATCCCTTACCTCACAGCGGTAACACTTAAGGTGGAAATTCTTGTCAAGAGCCACCACCCTGACGGTCTCCTCACTGCCTGGGGCTGGTATAATAGGTTCATTACAGCTCACACACAGAGGGGAAAAACGCCTGTCAAAGACAGAAGGGAAGACTGATGCTTGTGGAGATTATGTATGAGATTATTGGCAGGAGATCGCGAGCTAAAGTCCAGGTCAGGGTTCTCTTCACAAGGAGATTTTCAAATCACAATGAGCTTTCTCTGGGCGGAAAAAAAATTAAATATATGTTTGAACATCAAATCTGTAATATTGATGCCTAATATTGATACAGCAATTAAAAAAGGCAACATCTGAACAAATGAGATATATGTGATTACTGTACGTTTAATAACAGTCAGTAGCTACCTGTGGTAATCCTGGACACAGTAAGGGTTATTGTTGTCATCAGTGATGAAGGGCGCCCCCTCAAGTACACAGGAGCAGGTGCTGCATCGGAAACAGTGGGCATGGAAACACTGGCCCACTGCCTTAAGCACTCGGTCAGTTATCTTCTCCCCACATCGGGAACACACTGCCAGGGAACTCTGAGGAGCAGCAGAGAGAACTTAAATGAAGCTGTGATGGAGATGTGAAAGTACTCAAAAACCTTGGAGGGCGCAGGGTGAGGCCTCTTCTTTTTGGCTATTAAGAAATTCAACCCACTTTATGTACGCACTGAAGACTTCTTACTACTTCTTTACTCCTCACTATTTGGGCTATGGTGTGCACTTTTGCTTGTCTCTTGTTAGGAATGTGAAATTGAACAAATAAATAAATTCTGGATTTCCACAAAACATTAAGATAAACTTAACAACACCATGAATATTTCTGTTCAACATGAAACAAGAACAACCACATCTTGCTCTCTCACCATGTAGCAGTCCTCACACTGAGGGGCTCCGTCCCTGTCATAGAACTGCATGCCCTGCAGGGGGCGATGACAGCTCATGCAGCAGAAGCAGTTGGAGTGGAAGAGTTTGTCCATGGCCCTCACTGCGGGCTGGGTGCGAGATAAAGCCTCGCCACACTTTCCACAGACCTCTATAACACAAAGGGGAGGAAAACAGTGAGCACGAATGGATTTACACAAAAACGTGCATCTTCTATTTCAGCTTTACTTGTGTTTACCTACTGCTGGGGGTAAATGGGATTACTCAGTAATTTGCTTTGATCATAAACCTTTCAGGACATGTTTAGAAGCACGGACAATTTGTGCAACATTAAGTCCATAGAGCACTTGTCTAAGTGGTCTACAAGCTTATGTTAAATTGAAAATCCTCTGGGGTAAACAGATATATTGCTATAATAAATAAGATGTGCCCTTAAACTGTAGTCAAAGAATGAGCTTTGACTATGTTTCCTTTCAATAATTTATTCATTGATTATGTACCTAACCTTTTGCAGTCCTTTACTTTGTCTCTCTAAAAATATTACATCTTTTTACTCCTCATGTGTTCCTGTGTACCTGAGGGAGTGGAAGTGATGACAGGTGCATGTGTGTCCATGTCTTTTATGAAATCCTTGGTCATTCTCTCCAGCTCCTCTACCTCCCTCATGTTCAGTGGGACGCCACCACCTGGTACAGCCATTGGTCCTGGTGGAGAGGGCTGCTTGGACACACAAGTACACACACACAAACCTATGAGTGCATACATACATTATTGAAGGTTTCGTACAACATATATCCTATAGAGCAGGAATGCTGGTGCTGTGTGTCCGTAAATGCATCAATCTGCTTTCTTGGCTCTGAACTTAAATATTTATAAGTCTGTGTTTATGTTTGTTACATTTAAAGCAAAGAGTTATTTAAGTTACTGGAATAAAGCGAGAACATACTGTTGATGAAGGAGGAGTTTTCATTGGCTGGTTGAAGGAGGAGGGAGGAGATGCCATTGACTTGGGCTGGGGAGGAGGCACAGACGAAGGTGGATTCAGGTTTGCATTCACCTGACCAGCATAAGGAGAACTTTTCATGTGATTTGGGGCAGGTGCAGGCACCGTATGGTTTGCTTGAGCAGCAGGTGCAGCAGGTGGCGCCTTGGGGACTGGAGGGAAAGAGCTGGTGGTAGTCACAGGGGATGGTTTGGGTGCACCACCAATTGGGTTGGCTGACTGATTTAGGTTCTGGTTCAGTTTTTGTGCTAGGGAAGCTGATGACGTCGTCGGTCTTCCGTTGAAACCAGACTTGGGAGCCACAGCGGGAGCCTTGGCGAAAGGCTGAGCAGCAGAGTTTGGTGCAAAGTTGTGATTGGCTTGTCGGTTTGTTCTGGCTTTGAGTTCTTCTGCCCAGGGTGCTGGAGGCGGGCGGTCTCCCATCTCAGGGGGTGGGAGGAAAGAGAGGGTTGGTTTTGGAGCTGTTGGAGGAGGCGCTGATGGCTTGGGTGCTGGTGCTGAGGAATATTGGCTTGGTAGCTGTGGGAAAAACCGTAACAACAAGATCATCTTAAAGAGTCTATACACGAGTTCGAAGATAATATAAAATACAACTCAACAGAAGGACGTTTATGTCAAGCACGAAACATTGCACCCTGAGACGCTGCAAGCAGACACTTTATTATATTGAATGCCTTGTTTTGACTAAAAGTAAACATTCAAGTGTGCCTCAGCTTGTGAACTTATCAGAAGTGCTTCATCTTCCTGACATTTATTTTGCTGTTTTGAGCCAACATTATTCTACCCTGATCCAGTACCTCCCAGTTGGATGAAAACACTCTCCATTTATGGCTCTCTCACTGGGTCTCTGGCAGCACACTTTGGCTTAATCACACTCTCATGCACTCCGCTCCATTCTGTGTAAATCCTTCTCTCTCACTCGCTCTCTCCAAAAGTGTCTCCTCTCTGTGAATCACCGGCTACCTCACTTTTTGTTTTCTCTTCCAGTCAGTGTGCAGCATGTGCACTCCACTTATCATTGAGCTCCCAACCTGAACAGATGAAGAGAAAGACTAATGAAACCAACCTGGCAACTCTCCAACTATTTACCCTGACCCACCTACTTTGTGTTTTTTCTCTCCTTTCTCTCTGCATGACTCATTCTCTTCTTCTGCTGTGAGGCCTCCTGTGAGTCAAAGCCTTCTGTCACTTTCCTTATCTTTAGTTCAGTCTCAGCATCAAGCTATTTCCATACACCTTGTGTTTGTTTGTTTTTTTTAAAGTGCAATTTCCAGTCCTACACGCTTCGCACCTTGGGGTTGAAAGGTCCCCGGGTCTCCATCTCAGAAAGTAAGTCCGTTAGTGAGTCAAGCTGTTTATCAAAGCTTGTCTGTTTCTCATACAGCCTCTGGCAAAAGAAACAAAAACAAGGACAAGGTCACCAAGAGTGCCATTATTTACGACAATAATTAACTATACAGGAATGGAAGATGAGAATGGATGATGATAAGAAAAATGTACAAAAAGTATGTATGATGAAGACTCAAAATTGGGCTTTCACAGCTGCATTAGGATGTTGCATTGGACAACATGTTAGTATTGATGAAAATATCCTCACTGGTTATCAAATAAAACTAAAATGCATTAACATGCAGCATGAGGAGGAAACATGCAGACAGGCAAAGCAGCAGGAGCCAAATTCATTTAAGAAACCATCATCACTCACCTGTGGGTTTGCAGCAGCACTGGGAATACTGGTGGTTGAGATGGGAACAGGTGGAGGTGGAGGGGGTGGAGGGGGAGAGGGGGAAGTGGGGAGACAGGCACTCTCTTCAGGGGGAGCTGGAAGAGGCAGGTCATCAGCAACTGGAGGTGGAGCGGGGAAGGCGGGAGGGGGGGCATCAGAGGAAGAGGGTGTGGTTTGGCATTCAGGGGGAGGGGCTGGCAAATCATCATCCAGCGGAGGAGGAGGAGGAGGCGGGAAGTCTGACAAAAACGAGGAGGGTTGATCGGTTAAAAGCTGTAACGTGAAATGGTTTCTCGATACTTTGAATTGTGCATACACTCAAATTTTACCTATCCATCATTCATTAGGTACACTGGGTGTTGACATTAACACATTTACAGGTAGTGATAAAAAAGGAAAACTGACTGTTGGGCAGATTTGGTCAATTTTTCATGGATCTGATGACGCCAATCTGCTCTAATGACTTTCAAACAAAACATGACCTCTGAAAATGTTAGTCAACTCAACAACAGATTTAACTTTCTATTTCGTTTCTTTGAAGATAAACTATACAGGGACACCAATATGTCCAAGCAGTAAAGACATGCACTATGTGGGGTTAGTCCTCGGACCATGTTCATATCAAACCTGCAGCTTCTTTCCTGCATGTCACTCTAATCTCTCGCTCTGTTTCCTGCTCTATCCTCTATCCTCCCTTTCCTAATAAAGGCATGAAAAGCCTGAGTAAATAACCTCAAAAAGTGAACTGTGAATGTTTTCAACCAACAAGGTGGTGGTTTTGAGTATATCTCTAAATATATATAAACTCACACAAATATTCCAAACTTGTTTATTCATTATAAAAGATCACAGATGGATTCATCATGGCACTGATGCAAAATCTCATCGCAAAAAAAGCTGATAAGACAAACTGGCAGCAAATGGTGGATGCATGCTTTCGTCCAAGCATATGTCTAAATCATCTATTAACTACAAACACAACAGGAGGCCTCTCAAAGTCATTACTCCATGGCACTTCCAGTTGTCAAAACTTCACAGAGTACCTTTGTTCAGTAAAGTGGAACTTTTTATCAAAGTGATCAAAGATTTTTCTACCCATACCGCTCAAAATGTCACTACCCTGAAGTTAGTGGGTATGCCCTAAAAGAAAAGGTATTAGAGTTTGTCTTTTTTCGAACTCAGTTAAAAACAGAGGAACTGGGGTACATTAAGTTGCAAAAATGGGCCATAAAACAATGGTAGAACACAACTATTGTGTCTACAGCTCTGCACACTGCAGCTTTGGATGCAGCAGGGACTGGGAGCAGCAGGGCTGCTGACTGAGTGGATAAAGCTAGAGATAGTCACAAAATAGTACAGCAAATAGCATAAATAATGCGAATACCATCACAGAGTGTAGAAGGCGGCGGTGGCAGATCTCCAACTCGACCGATCACACCTGTGCCTATTGGCGTTGGTGATGGAGCTGAAGGAGGAGTCACACTTTTAGGCCGCGGTGGAGCCACAGAGGCGAACTTCTTTGGCTGGTTGTAGAAGGACGGAGTGGTGACTTTGAAATTCAGAGAGGACGTCACCATGAAAGGTTTGCTGCCGCTAGAGTCCTCCATTCTGAGTGTTTATCTGAGGAGGAACACAGAAAAATAAAAAGAGTCAGACTCAGCACAGGACCAAATTAACCTCAACAAAAGTTCCTGTTGTAGACAAACAAAACCATAAAACAGGTTGCAGTGATGCTCGAACAACTTCAGACTCAGGAGTCTGTCACAGCCAACTGAATGGAGCAAACTTCCATCAGCAGACTTAATTCAAAGGACTCACATTCCTTGGCAGTGTTAGCATGTCGGGTCTTTTGGTGGAGAATCAGTGGTGATGACACATCAGCAAAACATTTGGCCACTCACTGTTCCAAACAGCACACTAATTGTAACCAGATTATCAGTATTTGGTGCCTTTGCAATGAATAGATGACAATGCTAAAAGTTAAAAGCTGATATATTTCTAATGATGTTTACTGTGGTGTTCATATTGTTGAGATCTATTTCACTGCATCATGGAAATAGAAACCTAATATAAAAAATACTGAGACAGCTGCAAGCAACTAAAAAACACAATAAGTAAACTTCCTGAAGTTGCAGTCTGATGGATTCAATCTGTTTCTGTTGTTGAGCCTGTTTTGTTATTACAAATACTGGACTTCTCTTTATATGAGGGGACATTACACAGTGTAGATGCTGCACCTATTGTATACTTTATGGTGCGACACAGCTGTCTAGACCCCTTAAGTCTTTGTAAAATTCATTAAACTTGAGTTCATTGTGGGTTACAGAGTCTCTTGAAATGTAATTCTGACCATCTCTGGCTTCAGTAAAACGGCTGTAAAAAAGAAAACAACCAGCAGGCAGTCAACAAATCCTGTGTTCATATTCTAACACAAAAGCTTTGGCAAACAGTCTGCAGTGGAATGAGAGAAAACCGTGTGTGAACATTTCCTCAGGCCATGCATACAGAGCTGACAGAGCAGACAAAGTGGCACTCCCAGATGCCAGTGACAATTTACGAGATGTGTAACACATGGCTGTTTACAGGGACATAGAACACAACAATAGCACGTCTTTTTAAGAGGAAGACTTGGGGAACACGCAAACTATCATAACATTATCTTGTGAGGTGCGTCAGAAAGAGGGTGAGCTCAAATATTTACCTCACACATGCTGGTGGTTAAACAAATGTTGATGTTCACTGTGATTCTTGGCAGAGCTTGGCCACATTTTCTTGAAGGCCGCTGACCAGAAACACGACCTTAAGTGAAAAGCTACGACTGATCCCCATCATTCACACATACCAACTTCCCTGATGAATACATACCCACAAAAATGAATCAGCCCCAAAACTTTGAAAAAGTTTCACATTCCTGATGACCATTCAATAACAATGTTGTTTAGGATCATGAATGGGGCGGCCCAAAACAACCTTTCCACTCTTAATGCAATACTAATATTGCATCGTGTATATCGTGAGAGGTTTGGTGATGCAGCTCAAGAATCTGACTACGTTCAACAAGAAAAAGCAAGGTTTTTTTTGCCTCTTCTATCATAAGGTCATGACAGTGTGAATACCTGACAGAAAATGAGGTTGAATCCACATTTTTGTGCAGATTTGGTCTTTTGAAGACTGCAGTCCTAAAGTTTTGATGAACAGACTTTTTCAGTTTCTGACTACTATTTCTTCTTTTTTGAATTTTGAAACTCACTTCAAACCTTTTTAATATCCAACAGTGCATATGTACATTTTTACAATTTTTCAACCAGTCTTAAGAATTTGATCAGGAGTATATTATAGTTACCAATCCACTGGTTTACCTCACTCATTGAACAGCGACAACAAAACCCATAATAAAGTATGCTTTAAAACATTGTGATATCATTATTGTTTTTGCCATACCATACAGCAATACTGTAGAGAGGTTTTTAGCTGCATTTGGTTTGTCTTTGCCTTGTCGGTTTCACACTTCCTTTCACAAAAACGAGAAGTTGACAACATGGCCAACACAAACACCATGTGGACGAAAACATGAAGACTGTGAGTGACTTTTAGAACTGCGATAAAACTACCTGGAACCAGTTCAAGGACTTCAACCCAGTTGTGCTTTGCTGAGGCACAGACGCAGCACTTCAAGTCCTGACAGGACAGAAAGCCTTCAAGCTCATAAAAGTATCTGATGCTTTTGATGTAACCAGCTCTTCTGATTTAAACAACGTTAAACCTTTTCTCTTCTGCTTTTTGATCAGTTTCCTGAATTACAGATGTTGAGTCCTCATAACCATATATGTTCAAAGCCAAGACATTACATCACATGGACCAATCAGCTGTTTCAGTGAGTCACCTGAAAGTCAAAGACAACCCTTTATGAATCATTGATTTGGGAGCTTCTGGTTACATTACTTTAGTTATACATGGATACATTACCAAACAGATTGACACTGTGTGAACTGCACTAATGCATTAGTATGCGCATCAATATATTGAACAAATTGAAGTGTGAATTTTTTGATAGTTTCTTTGTCTTTGTAGACCAAACTTTGAGTACACTCCCTACTGACACATCATTGATCAAACAATCTGAAGCAAGAAACTGACTAATGGTATGTCATTCACCCTCACATGTCACTAAGCTTTAAAAAACATTAAACTACCAGAACAGACCTGCTTCCCTTTCCTTAAATGGATCAGAAAGTTGCTGCTTGCTTCAACAAGGGAAGATGGTGTGGCTCCAAAAGAGGTGCCTGAAAAACCTTTTAGTTTGCACCAAGAGAAATATGATAACCAAAGGAAAAAAGGAAAACATGTTTTTGTAAGAGTCTTGTAAAAATGAAAAACATCAGCCCAGTATCCAGGTCTCCATCATGATGAATGGAGGCGACACTTCATGAAAAAACAGACTGAGATGCTACATTCAGAATGCAGCACTAGTCTTTCAAAAAGGTTTGATGTACATACATTGACAGAGTTCTTGAAACTGAGCACTAATAGCTTTCTACAAAAAGTGTGTGTGTATGACAGGGATCGGTGCACCTGTGAATTAGCTTTTTTCTCCCACCCCTCGAAAGGGGTGGGAGAAAAAACTGATTCATATAGGTATTGGGATTTTGGTTTCACGATTTTCAAGTTGATTTTTTTTTGTTCAAAAGTCTATTTTTTTCCCTAAATGTAAATGTCTCATTTTATTCTCGAAAGCAGGCTTTTGAAAAGACAGCACAAACAGATGGTTCAAGTATAATCCTGCAGAATAAATTTTAAAAACTGACTCACATTTGATCTGAGTTTTCTGTGGAAATATGACTCTTGATATAGTCTGTAGACATCGTCATCATCATCTAACTTTTTCATCGGTTTTAAAAGAGTGAACTGAAAATTGCAAACCGGCACCAAAATAAATTGTATAAGAACTGCATTGTCCCAGCCCTACCACTTAGGCTTCTTCTTTCTCTATGAGACAATATGCAAGAGTCCTCTCAATTATTCAACGGTGATGATAAGTTATGGTCATGTTCCATCTGTTCCTTGATATGTTCCTGAGGGATTTATGATGAGATCAGCTTTCCACTCAGCTCCAGAGGTCCTACAGCAAATCTATCTTGAAACCTGATCCTTGAGTTGAGAGACCCTCGGCTTACTGAGGAACATATTTGGCACTTCAACTCAATGACGTAAACTTATTCTCTTTTTTTCTATTTCCCTCTTTTCAGCTTCTCTGTCTTCGTATCTTTTCTGCTTTTCTCTTTATAGTTTTTACTCCTTAAGTGAAAACTTTACATTGGTGTTTAGTCCTGACTTGCACCCCAAGGTTCTCAACCACTTTGAAAGTTCTGTGTTTTTTTTCCACATATCAACATTCATCTCTCAACCACCGCGTGAACCCAATGACATCATTCGAGGCTGCAGTTAATCATTTCTACTCCACGGTGTTTCACGGTTGATGGTGCTGTGTAACCCTTACATAGAGACTTAGAACAAACCATGTACTTTTCTTTGAAGCTGCGGACAAACTCCACATGAATAAACGAAGTTTTTAAGAAAGTTGGTGCAGAGACCCTGGAAATCAGCTATCACTATCTTATCAGCCAATAATAAGCACATGGGACAAAATCAACAACAAGAAGGATATTACACCTATCACAACTTAAAGCACCTTTCCTCCTTTATGGAGATTAAACACCTCATACAAAATACTCACATCCATCCTCTTCCTGTGGCACACTTTCTGTTACCTTTGACTTTTCCTCAGAGTAAAAATCTGCTCCTCTGAAGGTGCAGACTGGGTGATGCTGTAACTGCTGAGGACTTCACCACACTTTTAAAAGGAAAACTATATAACTCAGCAGTGGTTCACAGCTTTGTGGTTATTGCGGAACTAAACAAAGGTTTATGTACTCTACTACTGTTTTTAAAAGGTCAGATGGAAGTTTCATAGCATGGTTCCTTCACTGAGCTGAAGCTTTGTTTCAGGTATTTTTATAAAGGGCTACGATGATTCACACAAATTCAGTAAAAAGAAAGTGGCTGATGTTGTCCTGTCAAAACAAGACATAAAACACACTGGTAGAGTCTAATGTCTTAAGTCTGTCTAAGCAGATTATTTCACTGCTCATAACTATCTGGAATGCTTATTTTACAACAAAGTTGGAAAGAAAAGAGTGGACACTGAGCATTAATTTCACTTTAAACTTCTCCTTATGGTAGCCCTTCAATGTTTGGTCAGTAATTGGATCAGTAACTAGTGTGTTGTTGATGAAACTCTCCATTGTTCTGACGTTAATAGCACACCCAGTTTCAGAGTAAGCGTGTCTAGGCCGTGGGTCACTAATGCGGAGACAAACAACCCAATCTTACAGGTCAGTGGACATGCATTGAGCACCAGCTCCCACTCAGACAACAGTTAGACAGCAGATTAAATAAACATTTCAAAAACTGATAACAACCACAGCAAGTGGGCTCTGTCGGTCTCTCTCTCAAACAATCTGATCTGCTTGACATACAGTAAAAATGTTGTCAGCAAAACTAGAAACACAAGACAGTAAGAGACCACATCAAAGAACTAGACATGCAGTGGTTTGGGGCAAAGAGATACCCTAAAATAGCTCGTGTTTCTTGACTCATGGGAGCCACAATTAAGGAGGATTCTTCACCCCTGTCATTAAGGGTAGCACACTGCCATTTGTAAATCATCCCCTACATTCACAGATTTTATTTTGCCTCCAGTTAAGTGCAACATCAATGACTGTGATACCAGTTTTTACAAACAGAAGCACCACACAAACCTGAGGCGAGCCCAATGGTCTTTCAAAACTCTTGAGTATCCCAGCATTCTCTCTAAGAGCACAGGACCATGGCAGATCTCTCATCCTTTTACACAAAGAAACATGAGATAAAACTGGGTAACTGGGTTTTTAGGCCATCCACTGGAAGAGACGTTTGACTGAGCAATGCTTGTCAGCCACGACACGGGTACATAAGCACAAAAATCTGCCAACTGATGTAAGGTTTCTAAGTATGTTTAGGCTAAATGATTTGCAAAAATAATCTAATTGAGATCATTTTTTCCCCATCTTGCAATTGCAATTTATGGTGTTATTTTTTTTTAGGTTCCCCATCATATGCGTTGTTACTAATGGCTTAATTAAAGAGATTCAATTTTTACGGTTTACAGACACTGGAAATAGGGAGCTGTTCCAAATTTGGTACTTTTACAGGTACCGATCAAATTCTGTCAGTCGTACAAGTACTGATTCACGTGAAGTCAAACGGTACCTTATTTCAGTACCTAAGTGCATTTTTGTGACTCAGAGGGAGTGGGGAAGCAGGTGATTTCCCATGCCAGACACTGGCGAACATGGAGTACATGAAATCCTAAAATTCAGTGTCTCGGAAAGTTAGAATATTACATAATAGGAATCAAAGGGATATTTTAACAAGAAATGTAACGCTTTGGGGAAGTTTTGCCACTGTCTAATGTTCTCCAGGTTTCCTCCCAAACGCCCCTCTTCACCCAGTTTTGCTGCTTTTAGATGACTTATGCCCCCTTAAACTTATTTTTATTGCTACTTTTTGCCACTTTCCACCACATAGATTTTTTCTCTTGCGAATGTAATTTTCAACAATTTTGCTTTTTGGTTGAGCAGAGATGGGTAATGCTGATTTAGAACATAAAACATCCACTGCAAAAAAATATATTTATATCTGCTACTCTGACATATTCCAGATTAAAATAAGTGCATCATCTGCCATTACAATATTGCAACAGGCCATGTTGCGTTTAATCTAATTTGCAATTAATTGCCCAGCCCAAATGTAAATGTAAATGACACTGTCAGTCAGCTAAAGGTACCCATAGACTGAATAATAAAGGTACCATACCTTGGTGCTCCACCCATTTCGGCTCCCCATATATAAACAGACTGTGCTTGACAGGTGAAAGGACACCAATTAATGACAGTCAGTGAAGCTAACTGGACGTGACCTGTTTCTGTTTTCACCAAACTGAGGAGCAAGGGGTTAAAGCTAATGCTAGCTTGGGGGCGACTTGTTTATCCTCGCTGAATTCAAAGCGACATTAAACGACGTTTGATACCGTCAACTGCCCTGAATGAAAATTCAAATCAGACCAGCTGGCCTGTTAGCTGTAAAGCTTTAACAAACCTAAGCTTAGAAATCAGACTGACAAATGTGCTACTCACCAGCAGCAGCAGCAGCATCAGCCCCGTGCAGCCTCCTCGTGTGATCGACGTTAATCAACGTAACGTCTCGCGCTTTCTTTCCATCAATCCCACAAAAACCAACAACAACGTTCGCTGCCGCACGCGCACACACACCGTTGGTATAGTTACCACTCAAGACCTGATCTGCGCTGGTCAGTTTCGATGGTGAAACACCGCACAATCACCGCCCCATCTTTCTTACCTCACAGAAGCCGACGGTGACGACCTCTCGTCGCTGTCACCAGGTGAATTGTTTTTTCCTCTGAAGTATTTTACACGCCTGAGTCACAGATGCGTCGCTAGCAAGCTGAGCTAGCTTGCCCAACTTTTTAGCTGTGCTTCCTGTATGAGCTTCCGCATACTGGCTTATTCCTTATCATTGTTACACATCAGCTGGTGTAGCAAACTTCAGTGCGGTCAGGGAGGTTTTTCTCATCATAAAACAGCGACCACTCAAGTTGGGGAACAACCACTGGACGCCACCCACTGAGAGGTATTTTCCACTAAAACATGCAGAAAGTTCTCATTTAAAACTCATGTGGACAAGACATCCACACCCACGAGTTGTCAGATCACACCTACACCTAACCCCCAATTTATCAACAGCAGCTCTCATTGAGGAATCTGTCACCTAGATACCTGAGAAAAGACTACCTTATTTGGTAACCTGTACCAATCCGCCTCCCACCTTTAAACAAGTAAGACATACCAACAAACACACTGGGTTAAAACAAGTACAGTAACTTACCCCGTGAATAAAGCTGCTTCGCAGATCAACTTTTTCTTCCCTTTCTTTTGTTCTTCCTTTTCTGTAGGTCCAGGCTGAGTAAGAGTTGACTGTAATGGTAACTTCTCTTTCTCTCTTCCCCTCTCCAGTTATTAGACCCTCCCCCTGTGCTTTTCGGTCTGGAAAAGGAATGACACCATCCTTCCAAACAAGTTCTTTCTCGTTTGACTTTGGCTCAGGACTTGTGTATTACTATGTAAACAGCACCTCTCTCTCTCTCTCTCTCTCTCTCTCTCTCTCTCTCTCTGTGTCTAGTTTTTAGTGTGTGTGTGGGTGTGTTTGTGTGTGTGTGTGTGTGTGTGTGTGTTCATTAACTGTCCGGTAAAAGCCCTCCTCCTCCTCCTCTCTCTTTTCTCTCTCTGGATTCTTGTAGCATTCTTCAGTCAATGACATCAACCTCGTTGCCTCTCCTTGTAAGGTCAGACTGAGGGAATGAGGGAGCAAGAGGGAGGGAGAGATAATGGGGCCAAAGTCTTGATTAGACACAGACATTTGAATCGTTCAGTTTCAAACACAGAGGTACGACTGCTGAAGGAGGTATACTTAAACTGTTCCAGGCTTTTCAAACGGCCTCTAAATTTAATCTTGCATACTTTAAAGTTCAACTAGTTTCATACCTTTCTTTCTCCTGCCTTAATTAACAAAGCTAAGGATCAACTCAGGATGGGTATTATGTCTCGTCTGTTGCTGCAGAGTGCTGCTACATCTTTATTTGCTTTTCACTAAGATAGTCAACATGCGGAGGCTTAAAATGCTTTTTTGTACATGATTAGCACGCTTGATTACAGAGAGGAAACATTTTATTGCTCTCTGTCTCTGCTCGCTTGCTTGCTTGCTCATCCTGTCTATACGGATGTGATTGCCCTCAGACTGGCATTAAATGGTTCCACCCATCCTGCACATGAGACTTCTCTATGACTTATTGTCCTTACACACTTAACATCTTGACAACTCACACAATCAGCATCTTTCCGTCTCATAATACTTGCTGTGATAGTTGTTTGAACAATGAAAAAATTCACTCAACATCTCTACCGTTCACATTTATGTACATAATCACATTTTAAGTATTTACATTTTTACAGCAGGTAATACTGCCAACAAAATTAGATCAATTCACAGCTTTCTGATGCAAATTTACATTCCAAACATTCCAAAACATTCACTATTAAGTTCTCAATATTCACCAAGAGCTATGTCTGAGACCTTCTGTTTCTTTCTACCCCCGAGGACAAAGAGCAGAGAGGTCAGATTAAGTGCTTATATGTTCCTTGAACAGTTGAGTCTTCAGACGTCTCAAAACTCGTCTTTAAAGTAGAAAGGAACTGTGCAATTGTATGGAGTTAGGCTATTCATTCCACCATTTGGGGACAGCAAAGGATAGAGTCTGGCCAGAGATTTAGAGTCAACAAATGATGATTATCAATGTCATTTTTTTCAAGTGGAAAAGCAGAGTGTATGAAAGTTTTAAATGCGCAGAGGTTGAAGAGAAAAAATCTGCACACTGACCAACTCCAGAAAAGATTTATTGCAATGTTTTGGTCAAAGACCTTTTTCAAGCAAATGTGAATGAAGTATTCATAGCATCAAATAGATGTGCGAAGATTTTTGCTGTTTCTGACATTTTTAAGGGTGGAATTTTCATTTGAAATCGGATATCTTTTGTTTGGCCAACGAAACCATTTCATGACACATCTTGGGTCGGAGAAAACTACCACATACATTTGACTTGGAAAAATATCTGGTGACAGTTGTTATCTCACACTGAGTGTGATATGAAAGTTATTTGTGTCTTGTCTTTGCCAGAGGCTGAATTTCAATTTTAGTTACATTTTCAAATGTATGGCTTTGAGCAAACACTAAGAATGAGACTTCTATTTTAACATTGCTTTTAGGTTGTCCTTAGGTCAGCATATGACATCCAGGATGAGTCACACAGGACTTAATTCAGGTTGTGAAACCAAAGCTATATTCTCCTTCATGCAAACCTCTGCACATGGATTGTGTAACCTGTCGCTGCCTGATTCATGTCTGTGGACTACAGGGAGTGGTCATCAGGGTCTTTGATAGCCTATTGTCCCAAAAGGAATTTTTCCAGTCTCTCCTCACTTCCACTGGGAGAAAAAAAATGTGTTGAATTTCCACTTTCACAGCAACCCTGGTGCTGCTGAAAAAATAAAGCTCTCTCCATCCTGGCAGCCAACTCCGAGGCAGGTGGCATACGAGGGAAAGTCAAAGTGTGTTTTCCGTTCCAGATTCATGCAGTTGCATTAGTTAGCTTTCAGTCAGACTGGTGATGATTGTGGAAGCTTCAGTGACACATATGCATTACTCCTCTGCCTTTTTCAGACAGCTGCAAACACTGAAAGGTGCTATGAGGCCTGGAGATTGGAAAGTTTGCATCAGGCAGGGAGAAGGCAGCTTAGGGGTCCAGTCTGTCTGGAGGTAAAAGACAGAAAACAAAACAGAGGGCTGTCAGAATCAGAGCCAGACAGCCTGGAACACAGCCAAACCTAGGAATGAACGGTTCCCCTCCCTCTTTAAGGTACCCTATATCTTGCTTCCTCTCGTTCTTTTTCATCAGGCAGTTTTTTAACTCTTTCTCCCCCCATTACTTCCATTTTTTAAGCTCACCCTCAAAACTCTATGCTTTTATTTCCGTTCATTCCCTTTCCATCGCTCTTTCTACTCCTGCTTTTCTACCTCCCACTGCTCATGAGTCAGTGACTGTTCCTATTACCTCGGTGCTCAGGGAAATATCAGAGTCTTGGATCAGTCTGAACTGTACCGAGGCATAGTTAGTTGCTCACATGACATTTTTTCAGCTGAAATGGAAAGCCTTCTGAATGCAAGTGAATTGCTTTTTATTGACCTATTTCAAAGCTTTTTAAGTGAATAGAATGGCAGTGTAGACTTTTTGAAGATAATTACTTAATCTGAGTAACACTTGAAACGTTTTCCCATGATGATATAGAGTATGGGATGCAGAAATTTATTCTCAACACATTTATCGTGTCAAGACTGAAGAAAACACATAGTTGAAAAAGATCGTTTTGTTCCCATATTTGTGGTTGGTTAAACATTGTAAGAGGAGAACAGAATTTGGGAAAGTAAAGTTGTTGCTGTGTGAACACATCGCTTCCCAGTGTAACCTGCTTAGAGGAGCAAAGTAGACAGCTGTGCCCACAAACAAAAACCCTTAAGCCATCAAGGAAAAATTCCAGGCCCTCTTTAGACAGGATGGCAACCTGCATATTTGTGACGAAACAAGGTCTCCTCACTCAGCACTCAGAGGAAAAATCGTTCTGCTGCCAAATGGGCCTCAATTCAAAGCCAACATTGGTCTGCAGTGTCACAATTTTTCCAGCAGGTGTCATACTGATACACATAACCAGGCAGTTTGCAGCCAGACAAAAATACCTTGAGGGCAGAAGATTGCTCAAGAATCTCTGTCAGCAAATAAATCCACATCAGCTACAAATGTGATAAGGGACACCAGGACATGTAGAGTGGAGGCTCAGAGATACTGACATGAATCTAAAAGAGACTTATTGGCTGGTTTGGTCACATGTGAGGTTGATTAGACACAGAAGCATCACAGGAGATGGTCTGGACGAAGAGAGCTGGTCTGAGACAGAATGTGGGGTAATTCCAGGAGACAAGGACACAGGGTTGTAAATAATAGAGCAGGCCAGGGAACTCCTAGTACACTGGGCTTTGCTTTGTGTAGACGCAAGAGAACACAGAAAAAAATATGTCTGCTGGACGGTTCAGGCTGGAAATGATAAACTATCAGCCCAAAGCATCGGTAAAAAATACCCTTAATGTCTGTTCCCAACTGGGTCAAGCAAAGTTAGTCACATGAACACAACCATTAGAGAACACCTGAACAGAGGCTGCCTCCTTTGTACCCCCCCCCCCATCCCCCCTGACAACGCCCCTTTCTCTCTTCAACAAAAAATAAAATCACAGAATTCCCCTTTAGTCTTTTATTCCCCATGTATTTTGCTGCAGTTGGTCATTTTTTTTACTCCACCCATCTGTTTTTTTTTTTACTACACATGAAACCCAATGCAGGTGAGCTGACAGATGCGCACTCTTCATTCCTCCTTGACACACTCATCTCTTGAACTTTGTAGCCCCTGTGGGGACAGATGTAACATGTGATTCCAGTTAAGACATGCAGTTGAACACGCAGGCAGCAGGTAGTTAGTGGAGCACGCCGTGAAGATACCCAGAAAGCAGCAGGCAGTGATGAATTAAAGAAGATGTGAATAGGAATCTGGAATTTTAAAACCCGTCTGACCTAGTTCAAAGACAAATGCTTACTTTTACCGTGACTTTGAAAACGGGTGTTTTCATTCATCAGTGCAGAACATCTTGAGACTCCCTGAACAAAACTGTTTCAAAGCTGATATTCATTATCCTTGAGCTACAACCTACATAACAGCCAGGAGCTGATAGCCAGATAGTGACAGGTACATGAAAGTCACTGATTACAGGAATAGAGTGTGTGTGTGGGTCTCCGAGATAATATTAAACGTAGGCTGATGTATTTAAATTCAGCAGAGCAGAATCACCATAGATAAGAAAGGAAATAGCATACTGACAAGAACATAAAAATGCCTGTGTCCTGTGTTAGACAGAGTATCATATCATGGTATATGTGTCTAGGTTTGAGAGTCTGTGTGAGAGACAGAGAAAGATTGTCGAAGGGGAGTGAAAAAATACGCTGAGAGCCTGCCTTCTTTGTGAATGACCCATGTATCACAAGCAAGATTAGTGTCAAGAACTTCTTCCCTCTGTGGTTGACCTTGTCATGTACTGACTGAGTATAGATGGATCACAGTGTGAAAAATATTATGTATACGAAAAGTGAGTGTGACCTGACTGCAACCAACAATCCTTTAGATTATTGATTTAATGAAATCTTATGGCATTAGCAAACACATTTATTGCTTAGTCTCTAAAACATCAAAAGCATGAAAAATAGAGAGTGCTCCTTTTTTAAAGCCCTCAGAGTTGTATAATCGGAGGTTATTTTTATTTATAGAACATCCCAAAATAATCAAGTTATTGTGATTCATTAGAAAGAAAAGCAGCCTTTTACTTCAGATGCTCCCCCTATCCAGTGTCTGTTTTTGGATGCGAGATGACTGAATCGATCCACTGAAACGTTGCAGATTGTTTTGTGTCTATAAGTTTAGTTTTGCAGCTTCCAGGAACCAAATCCTGTCAGGAGTAAAACAGACAAGACAGAAGTTTTATCTGATCACTAATTAATGCTTTGACAATATTGTTTCTACTTTCATTGTATTCGTTCAAGCTAGGATTAAAGTGTTAATAGCAGGGGAGTGAAGAATTTAATGAAAGGTAAATCAGGATAAGTGTGGCTTGATTAACTCAGGGTTAAAGCAATGCCATGATTTGAAATGACACAGTGAGAAGAAAGACACCTACTTAGGATGATAAAGACTCCTGCTTGGTTATTTGCACAAAGTGACAGAGAGGAAAATGAAAAGCCAGGGGTTGAAGACAATGTTTTCCTTTTTCATCCAGGTTCAGAGTACGTAAGCCAACAGACTGCCTTAAAGCTGACCCCCTGCAGCCCCCCTGTGCCTCCTCTCCTCTACCCCTGTGGGAACCCAACGGAGAGAGCTGACATACATCTATATATAAACCCACACTGCAGGGATTGGCTGGATTATGTAGAATTTGTTATGTCTGGCAAGTCCAACATCCCCTTTAAACCCTCCATGGCTATATCACATTCATCCTTCAACATCCCTTCCTCCTCTCTTTAATTTAACTGGGAGATATGATTCTTGTAGTAGTCCTCAGGCTGTTCTGGGGTGCTAATTTTTGTTTCACACAGCATCATCTCCACACCTCTTGCACATGACTCAACTGTTCTTTGCTTTGTGTCCCATCACTTCCCCCCATCTGCCCATGTCTTTGTCTCTCTGTCCTTCCATCTGTCATGCTCTCACCATCTCTTTCTTCTTTGCCTTATGTATGTAAAGTCAACAAAGCATGGGTGACCACAAATACGCACACACACAAACATCCCCCCTGAACACACAAAACCCCTTCAGTGTCCTGACTGCTCCTGCGTCATTTGCTGGGCAAACACTTATAGAAATAGCAGATATGAATTTGTAATCAGAGTTGAGTGAGACAGAGGGGTAAGAAAGACACAGGTAGGATTACAAAATCTAAATTGAATCCAACCAAAATGAGACATGGGTGGTCTATTGGTAGAGTGTATAGCTTGCAGTGGTGTGAGAGATAAATATACAAGTCAAATGAGAAAAAATTAGGTGTTAAAAGAGACACTCCTCCCATTTTTTTCTCCAGAGCAGAGCATGGTTGGATGGGAAATAAAAGGCAGATCTGGTGATGTGATTCACAGAGCAGGAAACAAAATATAGGTGCATAGATGACTGAGGGGCGGATCAATACAGGACGACAGAGAAAAGAGGAGGAGACTCGGCACCAACTTGAGTGTGAAGGAAACCCTCTGCCCCCCACCCCTTTTTTCTCTTCCACAGGATTGTTTAGTATTGGCGTATGTGTGCGCATTTTGCTCAGGGATCAGTGCGAGGGAGGGTGATTGAGGGCGAGATGAGGATGAGGAGGGGAGAAGCGCGAGGAAACCGCTGCAGTGCATTGTTAGGCGGAGCGCACACGGGAGAGGGAGACAGAGAGAGTGAATCCCCCATTTTAGCTCAACAATATTACAGCAGTGCAGAGATATCTACAACAATGGCAGCCGGCACTCTCAGCACTGTGTTATTGATCCTGTAGTGACAGCCCAACACACACAGGAGGCTAATTGTAGTTTTAACCTCTGATTAGATTAATGCCTGTTGTTGTTGTTTTGATCTGTCTGGTTGGAAATGATCCAGTCATGTCCCCATAACCATGACTGTGTTGGTATTATGTGGGCATTTATGGGTGTTGTAATACTGTTATTGCATAAAAAATAGTGATAATATTTACATCTATTTTTCTTTTTTAATTTGCCTTACTATTTAGTCCTAATCTGTCTCCCTCAGGCATACTGACTTACTAACCGGATCTCTTCTAAGACACTGCACTGGAGAGAGGGAAGGAGAGAGAGAGAGAGAGAGAGGAGGAGGAGAGAGAGAGAGTGTGTGTGTGTGTGATCGAGTAAGTGCAGGAGGGAGAGAGAGAGAGAGAAAAGGAGAGAACGCAGGAGAGCAAGAAAAAGAAGCTAGAGCCGAGAGGAAGAGAGTCGCAGGAGGAAAAGGGAGAATGCACGGCGTCTGGGTAACACTTCCACGCTTGTATCCAGGGCCTTTGTGAATACACCATGGGATGCATCGGCTCCAGGAGACTGAGTAAGCACCGCTTTGCTTCTCTTCTCTCTCTCGTTGCGGGCTTGAGGGGGGCTTTGGTGGAGGAGGAGGATGGGGGTCTAGTCATGCCGGGAGCGAGGGGTTTCGCGAGGAGACTCCGGACAGGCTTTCTGTTATGTGTGCATGTGTGTGAATGTGTGTTTCTCTTTCAGTGCAGCATGTTTCAGCAAGGTTTAGATGTATGCATACCAAAGCTGCACACACAGCATGCAGGCAAGATGTCAGAGACAATATGTGTTAAAATGTGCTACTGTGTATGTGTGTGTGTGGTTACATCCCCCACCTTCCATCTCCCCTCCCTCCCAGCCCTTGATTTATGATGCTGTTTGGCAGTATGTATATGTGTGTGAGTAGGAGGCAGAGAGGGATGGAGCGAACAGAGAGACAGGAGAGGGAAAGCTAGGATAGGGCTTATTTATTGGGCGGTGTGGCTTGGAGAAAGAGGAGCAACGGGATAATTCCATTGTCAGGGGTGTTTGCACAGTTTGTTATTATTAGCAGGAATAATAGGGATAGAGAAGGATAAGAAGAGGAAGAATTTCAGTGCAGGCAGGCAGAGAGGGAGGAGGGGAGATGGAGGGATGGCGATGGAGCAAAGGGGGAAAAGGAGGGGCATATACGTGCTGGGTAGGGTGTGTGGGATTTATGGGAGTTTTCAGGTAAGAGTCCATTGAATGACAGTTCAAGTAAATCAACAACAGCATCACTATTATTAGAGCTAAACTAGGAGGAGTTGTCTGAAAACCCTTCATGTCAAATGATCAGTTGTTTTTGAGCAAATCGTCAGACATGTTGCAGTCAATACTCAGGTCCTGCATCTTATGTAGCATGACTCACACTCAAAGGTAAAAATAAACACAGCCTTCCTTTGGTGTTAAATATTAATGAATCACTTAGCACATGACGCTTTTAAACATATTTATGGCAAAGCCTCAGTCTGAACACACATAGCCACTGAAAGTGCATAACCTCTACAGGGGTCATGACTGTCTCAACCAGGCTACAGACAGGATTTCCTGTGTACACATGCACACTTTCCATCTTTTTTAACTCCATTTAAATTATTGATGAAAGGGATTTAAAAAAAATATGTTCAGGCTGTGCTATAGACATAGCCCTACATAACACAGTTAAGAAGGCAGGTGTGAGCTGAATACAGCAGAGACAGTTTGATGGCAGCTCCAGCAGTCCAGATCACAGTGTTTGACAGATTGCAGAGCAAGAGAGGAGGTTTGGATCCTCCGTCAACACTCAGGTCAAGGCAAGAGACCAAACACATGCTCAATGAGCCCAGCTGCTGAAGTAAATGGGAATAAAGAAGACTTAAAGCTTCAAAAGGTGTCATAATAATCTGATTTTTAGCTGAATACCTAGACCCATTTTTTATATAAGCCAACAAAAAAAGCTTGAGGATTCAATGAGGCTGTTCAAGGTAAAGCAGTTCCATTTTCAAATCAGGGATAAGTGATGAAGACTGATTAGCCTGTCAGTTTTATGATATGAAGATCTTTCATCCACTTAGTGTGAATATTTATCTTCAGTCAGCGATGTTACCCTACACTCTGTGTGCTATAATCCAGCATGCATGTAGAAATGAACAGTACTTAAGGGGAGGGAGACCAGATGTTTCAAAGCAGCTTGAGTGTCTGAGTCTGTAAGCATCTGAATCAGTGGCGGTACTGCCGGTGTAGAGGCGTGGTTTTGTTTATCCTGGGTGAGAACGGCTTTAGTGTGTGCTATTGATTGGTCTTCTCAACTGCAGTCCATGCTGCCAAGCCGGGATCATCAAGAGGAGAAGTAGGACTGGATTTCTCTCTGTATGGGAGTAGCCCTAATGTAACTGTCTGCTCTGCTGGTAACATTATCGCTCTCTTGGCTCCATTGTATCGAGGAATATACTCTGTGGTCAGGTTGGAATATCTGTGCACTCCAACAGTAATTTAGGTATTCCTGGCAATGATGAATACATCAGTTCAACATGCCTGTGCCCAGCAGGTGGAAAAAGTACGGCAAAGTGTTCTGGAGTAACTTTGAGTTTGACTTTGTTTTGATGTCACATGCAATGTGAGTGACAACAAGCTGTAATAGTATCATGTAAGTATGAACAATGTCAATCAAACACTGCCATAAGAGTATCCAAAGGGCATCCCTCTGTCAGTTTTCTTGCATATTATGTCAAGTATCTTTGAGCTCTACATCTGTCCTGTCAATTATTATCATTTATCATTAACCCTATATGATCCCAGCATAGTGCCAGCACAACATTTTGCATACTCTCTTTTAATTGGAGGTGGATATAAAACCGGTTAAGATCGACAGATTATTCTTTTTGTATATACAACCCGGGGAGTTACACTAACATTTCACATATTTGGCATGTTTCAGAGCACTTTTTGTTGTAGCAATGGGTTTGTAAAAATACACAATTTAGTGCATGGTGCAAAAATCTTTAGAAAAGAGAGCAAGGGTATTTGTAGCACTTCCTCTATTAAAATAAGCATCTACATGTTATGAGATTTGAAGCCATTTGTGTTCCTCCCTTCCAAAGTTTCGACTCAGTAAAAATGAAGATTTTTTTTTCCAAATGCATTTTTCATGGATGATCATATGTTCATAATTTGGAACACTTAATAATTTGGTTTCACCCTTGTAAATTGTTTGTCTAGATGGTATTGTTGCTTCTTTGCAAATTTTGCACTTTTATTTATTTTTAATGATTTTGTTTTTTTTTACATGTGACAAAATTGATTGTATCTGACTATATTTCAAATAGCAAGTACATACTTTATTATATTTATTTGCATACTCCAAATAAATAACTTGTGGCTTCAAAGGATGTTCTGCAACTTTTTTAAATTTACATTTGAGGGATATAGCAATGAAATTTCTGTATTTGGAAAAAAAAAAAAGACTATTCTCAGTGTTTCAAGTTAACACATTGTAAGAAATGAATCTAGTAGGTGGAACAGAAGTCAATGGATATTATTAATATGTGAGAAATGATGGTTGTATTGATGTAAAGCAACTGAAAATGCTCTCAAAAACTGCCCCAAAGTATGTAAAAATATTAGAATATGACCTGGTAGACTTGCCCTATGATAGGTCTTACTATTTAGAAAGCCAATTTCTAAAAATACCTCAAGATTGCAAAGTAACAACATTGTGTGGATGATAGTACCAATAAATAGAGACAGTAATAACATTTAAACCTTGGTCGGGCTTTTTATTTTCCCTGTAATGCTTCATTGCCCAGGTGTGTGAGTTTATGGCTGTTTAATCTGACCTAGTTGGAAAACAAGGGCCGACTTACATACCAAGGTTGGCGTTTGTTTACTTTTACGCCCAGTGCTGTCAGAGTTCTATTTTAGATCGAACATTGTTTTGCTACTGGTATGAGATGTAGTCTACACAGCAAAAGTCTAGGCACTGCATAGAGAATATTCATGGTTATTTTGGGGTGTTTACAAACTGCAGGAGAAGAGAGCTACTGCCCCCAACCCTTCAAACATCTGCTTTAGCCCAGCTGCCCCCACCACCTTTGTAAGTAGGTCAGGTGAAGACAAACACACAGACAGTGATGTACAGTGGATGAGATGTCTGCATCCATCACCGCTTCAGTGAGCAAAAGCCTTGAGAAGCTGTCATTGGGAGGTGCACATTTTTCTTCACCTCATCAGAGAGCAGAGGCAAAGAGAACGATTGCAAATTAACCACAAGCTGTATTTCTTGCCAGTGACTCAGCTTGTGCGTGCATTCACAGCTTATGCAGGCCTCAGTGAGAGCTGATGTATACATCTGTCCAACACAGTGTTAAGAATTCTGTAACATTGTGACTTTGAGTTGATAATGCTATTATGGCTTATTGTGCTAAAAGCTTTACATCAGAAGCACTTTCCTGTATCTTGTTACCAGACTGCGCTAAACCTGTGAGTGCTGGGAACAGTAATCACTGTTTAATTGGGGCTCAGCGTGCTGTGTGGAGATAACTGATGTCGTTCAGGATGCAGTGGTGAAATTATAGATATGAATGTGGGACATGAGGACGACTCCCACCTGTGTGTGCTACCTGGACGCATACACTCCTTTTACTCTCTGCAAGTAGACTTTAGTAAGGAACCGCTGCTGACACACCACTCATGGAACCAAAAAGCACTTATTTTGGTGTGTTTGTGTATGTTTTTCCTCCTGCATTCAGTATGTGTGTCTGCACACAGATTTTTCTGCTTCTGACTGAAATGTGTCTGTAGCACAGAGTGTCAAAAGTGTCAAGTGCTGAGAGCTGGCACCAAATGCTAAGTCTTATTCATAATCTTGTTTGCTTGTTTTTGATCAGACAGTCTCTCATGTAAATCAAACTTTGCCAAATTTTTGACTGTTTAAAGTAAGTAAAGCATTAAATAGCTGCTTATTATTGGTTAAGTTGCATCATCAAGGACTGCTATTTATTTTTCTTCAGTTTTTCTGTTGTTTTTATGACTTATTTGTTTGAGATTATTTGTTTTGCCTTCTAGCCTTTATTTGACAGTGAAGCTATTGAGAGGTAGGGCTGCAGATAGGTTCAGCTTAAGTTCACACTTATACATGAGCGTGATGTTAAAAAGATTTGCCTTAACTCTTTGAGACGAAAACAGAAACAACAGAAGTGTACATGAAAATAAAAACGTATTAAATATTGTCATTTTAGTGAAAAAAATTGGTCCATGTTATACAAACCCTTTCCCAGCTTGTGTGTTTGCATCACAATATTACTAAAGCCTCTTCATGTGTATATTTGTTTTCATGCATGAACAACCATTGAGCAACCTCTGGGTTTATATGACAACTGGCCCATGTATGACCCAGTGTTCCAATTAAGTCACCAGACCTTGAGTCCAAGTCAAATCTTGAGTTTTTAGTGCTCTAGCCAGAATCAAGTCCTCATTGTAAATACTTATTGCACAAAGAGGATCGCTGTGCCTTCTCAAACTGAAGTATTAACAGAATGAAAGTTGAATTCTAGTTTTTAGATGAGTACAAAACACATTCAATTTATCAGCCAAAGATTCTGACTGATCTTGTGTCTGGAGATTTAAATTATCAATGATGTTGCAGTGCTGTGCGCTGTGGGTAAATGTGCACTCCCCCTTTAGTTACAGAGAAATCACTGGAAGTGTCTTAATAGGTCAAAAAATCCTACAGCCAACACACCAACAGCTCAAATAACCAAAGTCTTACTCAGTTTTTCAGGTAATTCTTGGATCAATAGAAGTTTGGGAATATCCTGTACCCTCCTCTATGATTCTTCTACATCCAACACATTCTACTACTCCAGAGTGCTTTGACTACATAAAATTTAAGAATACGATGTGATTCACTGCATTGCTTCAAGCACTCTGTCTGAGTGAGGAACTGTTGCTGAGCAAGACAGCGCAGATGTGTGCATGCAGACAAACATGTAGCAGCCTACCCAAGGTAAAGGTTGAGTCAGCATTTACAGTATGGCTGCCAAATGATAAGCTGCAAGACTTTGCAAAAGCAATTGGTGATGTCACAGAGATTATACAGTGAATGACAAAAACCTAACAAAAACTGTAATCAGTTTTTATCAACCCATACTTTTGAGTCCTCTTCTGCATCCTCTGAGTCCTGGTGCAGTAAATGCAGAAGTCCAAGTCCAAATTGGAATAATCACTGCTCACATCCAATCATGAGACCTGAAAACTAGGTTCTGCAACACTGGTATGACCACTTACACCGTTGCTCCGTCAAAATGTATTAATTATAAGGGACTCCCAACCAAATCAAAAAAAAAAAAAACCTTTCTAGACACACCCTTACATTCTGATATAATGTTTTGTATTTTGGCAGTTCCCAGTGCCTGTAGATTAGTAAATCTGGCAGACAGCAGTGGAGGCCGATCGATTGGCTTCTGTCCAGGCTGGAAAAGCCTTGTGCATGAAAGCATTCAAGGTGAATGACTCAGTGATGTAGTACCTCTGAGGCTCTGTGAGACCTGATGACCCTTACCTGTGTGAGCATGTGCCACGATGTGGGTTTGTGCTTATACATTCAAGGTCTCCATTGTAGCATGCATGGCATCAGGCCTGTACTGACAGATTTATATGTGCCTCTGTGTCATATCTCCTCTGTGTGCTAGCATGGTTTGCCTTGTCATTCAATGGCATGTTACAAGGCTGGATCTTTATCAGCAGGGCATTGATTAAAATGTTCATGAGTGTGTACGTGCCCTTGTGCATATCATTGTCACCTTGTACTTGTATGTGGCAGATCGCAAGTACGAGGCCTGTGTGTGGGCACATGATGGCAGGTGTTTCTGTAAACACTGTGACTCAGCCACAAAGTGTGTTATGAAATTGAAACATAATGCCGTGAAAGGGAGAAATTCATCCCTACAATTTGATCCGTGTTTGAGTGTGAGTGTGAGTGTGTGTATGCGGTGTGTGTGTGTGTGTGTTTGTGTGTGTGTGTGTGAGTAAGTGGGTATGTGAGAGAATGTGTGTGAATTTATGGATGCACACAGCATCAGTGCCCGACCAGTGTTGATTGTCTCAGTGTTATCTGTAGCTACTAACTACTTCAGTGCTGATAAAGAAAAAGGGCCTTGTTTGCGTTGAGTAACCAATGCAGGACAATAAAGATTTCTTGCACACAATATCTCCTCTCTTAAACCGGTAGATTTCCTGCCATCTGTGCAGTTTTTTCCCCTTGTCTACGATACCAGACGACAGTTTTGGAGAAGGATGCTCATTATATATTTACAAAGCCATTAGGATGTTTACAGGAGTGATTTGGTTTTGGATGCTAGGCTAGGCTACAGAACTGCATAGTTCAGATCCCTGGTTGCCACAGTGGGTGCATCAAAGACTGCTACAACCTCTTTGCCCTGCATCAGTGATGAGACCTGCCCAGGATCGCAGCCACATTCATGCCTAAATAGATTAATGAGGCATGTCAGGCCTGCCACTGACAGGGGCATGTAGCTTGGGAATCCCATTTCAGTACTTTAATGGCACTAACTCGTGCTGTGCTGGAGTGTGTGTTTTGAGTAAGTGTATGAGCCACTGCATGTGTGCGGGTAATATCCTGAGACACACTTAACTCTGTTTCTCCTCCACCAAGCTCACCCGACCATCTGGGCTCTGGTTCTCAGCTGCGTTCTTGCTGAACTCTGGAGCTCAGTAACCCAGCATCTGCACATGTCGCTGTAAGACGTCTGACATTCAAGCCGGTACCCCACCGTGGCAACCAGCATTACTGCAGCTGTCAGTGAACAAGCACCCAACCCCCTGTTTCTTATTCCTGCATGGTGCTGGCAGTACAAATGACGGATGACGCTCAAATGCTTCCCACTTCAGCTGATGTTGTCAAGCAGCTCCAGTCTAAGCTGGAGTTGACAATGCAGCCACTGCAGATCTTTGGTCGTTTGTTACGCACCGCTAGGCTGCTCCCTCTGTGTTTTTTCCCCTTCATATCCCCACCCTCACTCACACCCTCCCTCACTCCTTCTCCTCGGCTGAGCTAAGCCTGGCTCCCCTATGACCGCAGGGGGGTATCCAGAGCTGCACCGCTGTGTGCAGTGTGTGTGCGGAGGAGGAGGGAGAGCGCCAGGGGAAGAAAAGCTGGCTCAGAGCTCTGGTCATGTGCTCGGTTGTTGTTGCCGTTTCCTCAAGGAGGTATCCTGCCTGCCTCTTCAGGAGCAGAATTACGCATTCGCTTACTGCGCTGCTGAGAGGCCAAGAAATCATTTACACGGTACAGAAATACAGAACAAACGGCTCCTATCAAAGCACTGAGATGCTGGATATTGACCACTGACCCATTATCAATTGAGATTATCTGAGAAGCACAAACAACTCTTAGCAATCATATCATGATGTAGTCAATCTTACTGAAATAGCAAATTCTTTGGTTAAAGCTTACATGATGCCAACAGGCACAAGATTAAAAAAAATCAGCAATGACAGCAATGAAAAGTAACATTTCTGTTAGAAGTGTTTCTGTTTCATTGCTGCAGGGCATCCCAGTGGTAGTTTGTTCCACTGCAGTCCAGAGAAGTCCTGAGCCATATTGTGATTCATATGGGGAGGGAGTGACTGTTAATCTTCTAATTGGCCAAACAAGCTGGGGGATGCAGAAAAGAGAGAATGAGAAATCTGAAGCACAGTGAGACTCAAAAGAGGAGAGGGAGTGACATGGTGTGTGTCTCTGTGCTTCATATAGCATGTTGCTGCTGGAGGCCTGAATATGTGTGTGGGTGTTTCTATATGTTCGTGTAGTGTTTGTGTTTGCGGGGCAGATTTTCAACCCAGATGAGGAAAAAATCTGGGACACACTCTCCCACCCGGGTAGAAAACTAGACATCGTTCTGTCTTTCCCATATCAGCCAATAAGTAACCATCTCACACAGCCGAGCCAAAAATCAAACACGTCTGGCTAATCCCTCTGAGGTCACGCCGAGTTCAGTCCTCTGAAAGCAGCACTTCAATTAATTTCGTCCACCCTCTGGAAAGGGCAAGGCCTTATGCAAAGATGCATCTCAACCCACTGCTTTCCTTTTCAGGAATCCCTGGATCACACCTTGTCTTATTCAGTTTATTATCTAAGAATATTTACAGAATACCAGGGAGAACAGTGAAAACTGACCTCAGTGTGCTTGGATACAGCTCAAACGCTCTGACTTAAAATGTAACCAGAGATATAGATGGTTTTTGTTGAGACATTTCTCTTAAAAGATGTTTTTTTATGTTCTACCAGTAAAGATTAAGAAATTGTAATGCTTTACATTGTGGAAAAAAGATAATTTACAGTGAGTACCGGGAAAAATATTTATACACATTAAAGTGAGATTGCAACATCAAATTTTCACTGTTTGACTGCAATACACCTCAATTCATACAAAGACCCCAAAAATATTACAGCTCTCTAGTTGTGTGCATTCACTCACAGTTCACATTTCTCAGTGTTTCCCACGGGGCGACAGTGTAACTCTATATTAAAAATGCTTCAAAGACTGCATTACCAATAATAATAGCAAATAAACCACACAAGTATGTCGTCATTATTAAAGTCTGTATCTTCTTCCTTATGAGAGCAGAGAAATAAGGTTCAAAAGAGACAAAGCAAGTGAAATTTTTTGAAGTATTAAGATTTGAATTACATTCATATAACCATATTATTACAAATTTTAATAATGTATTGACTCGAATCAGTTACCACAATCATTTGCTTAAAAGTGCGATGAGCTTATTAAGGAAAATGTATTTGTAGCCCTTACATAATCACTGCAAAAATGAAAATATATTAATTGTGTATTTTTACAAACTTGTCACTACAACGAAAAGCGCTCTGAGATATGGTGAATGTTTGAAGTGTTAGTGTCACTCCCTAGATTTTATGGTTTCAAATCTACTGCCAATCAAAAATGGATATGCGAGCCATCTGAGCCATCTGAATTTTCTAGCTAGCCTAAATTATTGAGGAGTTTAGGTAATTTGAATTCTACATTGCAATGTGTAAAGATGTTGCCTTCACAGAAAGCAACACATGGACATCCCAAAATCAGAACGCCTCCAGCAAATACAAGCACAAAACAGTTGGACTAATGATCCTAAATCAACAAAAGGAATAACTTAAAATAAACTCTACAAACAGATGTGTGAGACAAGTTCTGTGGGAAACATCAAACTACAGGCAGAGATACCTGATATGTCTTCCCTTGTGTAAGACATGAAAGATCAATAATATTTTCAGCTATGTAGTACTGTTGTGACTGGGAAATTTGCTGTTACATGCAAAATCTGATGGGTTGCTGCCTCTGAAGGCAAAATGAACCTAAAAATGCACATCTAAAAAACTATTTATCCTGTAACTTCATTCACTTTTTTTTTGGTGATGTCCAAAGATATTTAGGGAAATGCTTACTATAGAGGAAATACTCAAAGTAGGTTGAAGGAAACTGGGTCAAACCAAGAAGGGGTTTAATCTCTGAGAAGGAGGAAATATTTAGGGCTGAAGATGTATAACGTGCTTTGAGGATATTTAAAATAAATATGTCTGGATACTGGATTAATTGTGCAAATAGGTGAAGGTACAGCAGCCCTGATATGGAGCCGATACACCCTTGTCCATATGGGGGAAAAAGGGTCAGTTTTCTGAAATGAAGCTTGTCCCTCGTCTCCTGCCCTCACACTGATCTGATGCGACTGGATGGAATTCAGAGAGGGTAATATCAACAGAGACAGAGTGGAGCTGATGTTTCTGAATCACTGGGTCAGTGGGTCACAGCCATCACTGGACATCCATACAGCCAACAACATCTCACTGTGTTCCTTAGAGGAGCTGCTCATGATTATCAAATGCAGCTGTGAAAAACTTGATTGGCTCAACACACACACATGCATGCACATGTACACACACACACACACACACACACACACACACGCACAGCTACAGAGTGCTGATACAGGAGTGAGCCCCTCTGAGAGTTGCACACACAGAGCACAGACCCTCTGATACACAGAGCAAGCACCAAGAGACTGAAGCTGTGTTTAAACTCCATTACCAGTGCCGACTCGTTAATTAAACCACTGTTTTAATTAGGATTTGGACAGCCAGGAAAGAGGAGGGATAATAATGTTCACTTATCCAGCAGAGAGCATGTATTTCTCATGACTCCCATCTGCTGTTTGTGTGTGATCTGACACTGACTCCTAGGTTTTTTTATGAGCTGCAATACAGGTGTTGACAACATGTAGAAGAAACTCATAAGCTATTGTACAATATCATTAAAAGAAGCTTAAGTCCACGCAAAAATGGTCCAGTGTAGGTGTGAGCAGTAGAGGAGTTAATTGAATACCTCAATTGTACCCAAAGCTCTTGCTGGTAACAAGAGGGGTTACAATACACAATAGATGACTGAAAAGCAGAAAATAAAGGTCTGGAAATAAAGGAATAGAAATGATTGGTGTTAAAGGTCCTCAAAGGTGCTTTTCTCCTATATTTCCAGGAAGAATAGTCTTCATTACCACAAAGAAGTCGACCTGGCGAACAATCAGAGGAAGGTCTTTTGGTGTGAATTTATAAAGGCTGCAGGGAAAGTCTTCCAGTCAACCTGACCAACAAGGAAATTGAATGCATGTAACTCACAGAGGGAAGTAAATCCAAATTAGTCCAGGGTAAAATGTGGAAATTTCAGGCAGTGAGGGAATTAAAAACATGTAGAATTTGTTATTCAATTTAATCGTCAAATTTTTCAGAAACCCTGATAGCACATCAAAGAGAGTATACGTACCTGAAAGTTTACAGCCCATACAAATTCTTTTTGTCGATGAGGATGATGTCAGCCTATATGTCTCTCAGTTCAATGAGAGTTGAAAGCCGTATGAAAAAGGACATTTTATTTGCTGTTTCTAGTAGTTTCATTTTTTTCTTCGAATACATAGGCTATTGCGGTTAATTGCAAATGATGTTGAATTGCAATATGTGCTGCTGTAATATTTCCTACATACAGTGCAATATTTCTTTGACTTAAAATGTGTCATAATACCAGTGGTGAAAAGTGGAAAAAAGGGCCAAAGCGCAGCAAAAATTGGTGAAAAGGGTCAAAAATTAGAAGAAAATTCTGATTATGGTCGGCAACTGGCAAAAAATGGTCCAAAAGTGTCAAAAAAGTGAAAGGTGACTGTGATAAGCATAAGAGCAACAAGAGTAGCAAATGGTATTGAGTGCATGGAAATAAAAGGAAACTTTGCATTTCTGTTTAAAACATGCTTTTATTTTTGATCTCATGTAATATTTCAATTTTCAGAGACACTCAATAGTATTTTTCACTCAATTTCATTTTCCTGCCGAGGACTGAAGGCAGAACATGACAGAAAACATTCTTGATTATGAATATCTGCAGAGGCATCATGAATGGTACTAACAGTGTTTTCATAAACATTTTGTGTCAGAGAGACTTGTTTTGTGTGTTTAATGACAATTGAATCCACCCAGATACTTAAAATTTCTTTATTTCTTCCTCCTCTCTGTTTGTCTCTTCCTTTTCCCTGCTCTCAGCGGCGGATGGCGTGCCAGTCCAGAAAGATGGGGAGCAGGTAAGACTTGTGATCCCTCCTGGCTCACCCCTCTTGTTGTCTTCCTCTGACAGTGGACTTTTGCCGCTCCACCTGAGGAACCAACATGGCATCTGATTTAAAAGCAGGTTTCACATGCAGCTTTGTGATTAGCTACACCAGCTCCGCCCACTAGCCCTCTGTAAGTCACGGTGCTAGTGCTTAAGCTAGATTAATGACAGTAGTAGCGCATATCATGTCAACACCGCTTTCTTCCACTGCTCTTCTCCGCACAAGATGAGACGGAGTAGCTGGAAGACTGAACAATCGCTGGTTTATTTGGCTCATTGCTGATGTGTGACGTCTATCGCCTGATAAGATGTCCATCCGATAGAGTCACGGCTCAGTGCTGATTCAATGCAAAACAGCAGAGGCATCACTCTCTTTTTCCTGACTTCTTAAACACCATTACCACATCCTCCTGTCCTATTTCTCCTTTCTATCCTTTTCAAGCTGCTTTACTGATCCCTTTCTCTCTCACTGATCCCTCTGAGACAGGACACAGGAGAAGGAGCCATTTTGGACTAAAATGTAGAGAACTCCACTTTTCACCAAATGCACTGTGTACTGATTTCATCATTTATTTATGCACCGTGCCCCAGAATGCCCTTCGGTCCTGCAGGGAGAGGAAAAAAAACAGCCATACACATACATACACACACATAGACACACAGAGGCATGCACACACACATACACACACATAGACACACACACACACACCAGCAAAGTCAGGGCTGTTGGACAGAACACATGAAAACTGCTTCAAAGGTCCCAGCTTTACCACTTAAGAGTTTTAAATCTCTCACCAGTCACCACACCCACTCCTGCAGAGATGGAGAGGGAAATAGTAAGCCACAGAGAGAGAGCAAGAGAGAGAGAGAGAGAGGGAATGAGAACAAGAGTAAAAAAGTAACGAAGTGGGAGCATAGAATAGAGTTATAAAAGAAAGATGGAGCAAAGAAACAAACAGGAAAAGGGTGAGATGGATGAAGAAGAGTAAGCTGAAATCATGCTAAAGGTAACTGTATTTCGGTCGTCACTCCATTGGAAAAGAAATAAGTGATAAATAGTCTTCATTATCCATTCCTTTACATTCAAGAGTCAGTTGACCGGAAATGGTAAATAGCTTGCAGGTATTTGTGCACTGATATTTCATTCACATCTCAGTATGCGGCCTACGCGTCTCTAGTCTTCTATCAAATATAATTGTACTGCAGTGATTTGACAGCTGATTGCTAAGTAAACATGATTTGTTTTGTTCTTATGTGGGTTTGGACATAACTGAGCAAAATACTTCAAGCTTGCATGAGCAGGATAGAAAATGTCATACCTCACTGCCCCCCTCAACCAGTTTTCTACACTGTTTACTGCCCTATCCTCTCATCAACAGCATAAAAAGCCCCAAACCAACCCTAAATACAGTAACTTCTCAGCCCTGTCTGAAGCCAGCAAAATCAACATATATTTGGGCGGAAAATGTGCAAACTCATCATGTCCTGCATTTTTAACAGATGTATACTAATGCAAAAATTACATTGTTTAAGGAATGTTTTTTTTTCTGCTGAAGCTGAATTTTAGCCTCTGTCTGAAACACTGACATATTCTTGCAAAAATTCCAACATTATTACAAACATTGAATGCAACACTTTTCGTAACCTAGCAACTAACCCACAAAGCATTGTGTTGTTGAGGAGGTACATGTGAAAAGTCCACATTAGCAGGCCTGTAAAGGCAAAAATAGCATGTCTTTATCTACCCTAAAGCAAAAAAAAAGGCGAGGAAAATCAGTGATTTAATCCTGCATGGCCTAATAAGTATTTATTTATTTTACCACCAAGCCCCAAATGCCAAACTAATGTGTTTACTCAGCAATGAGTGCCTTGCAGTGCTGAAAAATTATAATGTCTGAAGACACCATGCCCTTTTGGATGTGTCAGTGCATTAATAGACATCCAGTTGACTGTCTTATTTATTTGTTTTTCTTTTAAATGGTTAACTTAACTCACTGTCTGCTTAAAATGTCTGGCCCAGCTCATGTCCTTAGTCTGAAAATCATGGCCTGACTAAAAATTTAATTGAATAGCCCTGCCATGGGTGTTAAGAAGCTATATTAGGCTTTTTACAGACCCTGTGCCCAGTTCCAGCATATTCTCCAAACATCTACTATTTGTTACACTTGAGCAGGTATCCAACAATATGAAGCTGGCAACCATTAAATTCAACTTGGAAAGTTCATGTCCTTAATGTTGAAGACCAGCTGAGTTGCTCCAGTTTTCTTTATTGTTTTTTTCTATCTTCGCTCAGCTTGACTGTCTGCTCTGATCGACAGGAGAGTGAAAAAATGTCAGCTTAGCCAGTAACCCGTCAGTGTCCCTGGTCTAGTTAGTGTCAGTCCTGCTGATAGAGAGGAATTGTATGGCAGAGGCTGCTGCTTATCTGCTTTGTCCTCTGCATCTGCCTTTACACACACACACGTAAAAACGCACACTCCTGCTGATAGTCTCAGTCCCCTGTCTGTCTGCAACATCAGATTGTGTTCAACACAGCAATGACATCTCTGTCTCTCTCACTCTCACACAATTTTCTGCTGGCTTTCAGTGTTTTTGGCAGCACATGTAACAAGAGAGGGGACTCAGTCATCCGTAGCGTATTCACTCTGCTATACATAACTAAGCAAATATACTGATCCCTGTTTAATCCCCTCCCTTCTCCCTGTCATTCTGGTCCTTGACTTCTGCCTTCCTCGTTCCCGGAAAATCCTGTGTTTCTGTCTCTCATTTCCCCCTCTTCTTTCTCTTAATTCCTTTGTTTTCCTCTGCATGTTGGATGTATAAACCCCCTCTGTCCCTTTTCTATTTGTCTTTTAACATCTCCCCACCCACGCACGTCAATGTTCTTTCTGTCCTGTCACTCTCTTACTCTCCCCCCATCCCTCTCCTCCTATTTCTCTTCCTCAGCATGGACGTTCAGAATTTTCATGGGAAGGAATCAATGTAAGTGTTGTGACACCATTCCCTCATCTACTACTTTTCCTCCTCTTTCTACTTGTTTCTTTCACCTGTTTTGATTTGACTCACCTTTTAGCAATCAGCCCTTTTTTCCCTAATAGACCCCTCCCCTCCACCCAGGTTTTACAGATGATCTCTTTCCGTTTATCGTAGTGATGCACAGTAGTGAGCACTATCAGAATCACAAAATAAAAAGGACATCATAACTTGGATTTTTGGGTAACGCAAATTTTATCTTTTGTATTAACCCAACATCTCCATTGCCTCTCCTTTCCACTCACCTCTCTCTAACACACACCGTCCTGATGTCTTTGTGTGCCCTGTCACACCTCCCATACTATCCTTTTTTCCCCTCCTCCATTCCTCTCCTTCTTTCCCTCCAGCTGTCTATGGAAGACACCACATCAATCCTGCCACGACTCAAGAGGAACTCAAACGCTTATGGCATCGGGGCTTTGGCTAAGTCTTCTCTGTCAGGTGTGTCAGGTGTGTGTCTGTGATGTAAATGGTAAACTGACCCCATGTTGGCTCCGCCCCTCAGTAGGCGCTCGAGTCAGCATGGTACCCAAATCGGGTTCCCCTGAATCACTTCCTTTCCACACTGTGATAACACTTGTCAATGGCTCTCTGTGAGTCATTGGCGGAATGAATTCAGCCTAAAAAACACAACACACACATAGTGCACAGTCATACAGCTGAGAAAAGGTGAGTGTTGAGTGGGAAGTGTAGTTCTTTTTTAATGTTAAGTGGTTGTGAAGTTGTGGTGTCCTGAGCAAGTATTAGTATGGATGTTTTGTGTTACACACAGTTCAGTACAGTGTAGTGAAGTGCAGTGGTTTTGGTTGAATCCTGTGTAGTGCAGTCAATTTGAGTGCAGTGGATTGTATTCAGCAAAGTGAAGTGTAGTGCAGCTACTGCACTGTGTGGTGTGCTACAGATTTGTCCTATAATTTTTCTACACATTATATTCATTAACTTCATCTCCATGCACCCTCATAAGAGAAAACTCAACATCAGGGACTTACAGTTAGTGTCATCATGTGTTGGTCACATTAAATAATATGCAGATATCAGCTGGTGTTAGCTTGACGGCAGGGATTAAGATGCAGTGCTAAAAATGTATTTTATGCAGTGTTTGCATGAATCAAAGTTCTCAGACAGACAGAGGGTAGAAAAAGAGCAGTTTTCTGCTTACACAGCACAGCACAGCAGAGGTGTGAAAGCTATCATGTCAACAAGCTAATCTCTCATTACTCATGCCACACAGTCACCTCACCCCAATTAACCTATTCCATCCCATGATGCAGTTTTGTCAGACAAGACACATCCATCCACTCGCCCCCTCTGCAGCCTGTACAGGCGGTGCTTTAGGCTCATTAAACTCATAAAAGCCACCTCCACCAACCCGAGTCATTTAGCTTTTGTCATAATCCATGTTCATGAGAAGACTCATTAGAATATCACTCAAGCTGACTGATAATGTTTTCTTTACTGGTTTGTATTTATTGGATCTTCAAAAAGTTGATATTTGGGATAATCTTAAATTTTCTCTCCCCAAAAAATAACCCCAAATACTCCAAATTTTTTCCCTGGAATTTTTTTACTTTTATCATCTATATCGTCATACTATAAAACATGTTTTTACAGCCAAAATAGTCATGATTGTACACACTTTACTGAAGACTTATAACACAACAAAATAAGTGTAGTGGTACAAGTTTTTCAGGAGAGGTGTTATCAGAATGCATCATGTGCAGTCAATTTCAAGAGACTTCCCACAAAATATTATTTTTCCAGTTGGCAAACCAGTTTATCAGTCACCCCTCACTAAATACCCACAAACCACCACACGTCCATGACCAAACATCAGCCAACATCTGATGGTAAACTCTCTATTTTTGTGTCTCTTTTCCATTTTTTGTTTATTCTTCCTCATTTTTTTTCCTGACCTCGACCTTGCCTTGTGGCTGTACGCCATCTTCATCGCCTTCACCTCCTGCAGGTGTGACACGCACAATGAAGGAGAGGGTCACCAAGCCCACAGCCATGGCTCAAGGTCGCGTCGCTCATATGATTGAATGGCAGAACTGGGGGATGTCGACAGTAGGTGCAGGGGGCCTCCCTCAAGCCCGCATCACCACCCAAGAGCGGGAAAAAGAGCGGCGGTTGGAGAATGATGCCTACAGTGACCTCAGTGATGGGGAGAAGGAGGCTCGTTTCGCTGCAGGTTTGAAGCACACTCGCAACCTGTTTAATGTCATCAGTAGAATTATGTTCTCCCCCTCGGTGTAACTCTGACTGAACCCTGCTGATCCTTTTGAACTCTACCCTCAGGAATCCTGCAGCAGTTTGCAATCTCAGAGGCAACACTCTTGGCCTGGTCATCGATGGACGGAGAGAGTCCGCGGTCAGGCTCAAACCAGGGCAGCGTGGCGCATCTGAGCGAAGTTAACCAGGAGAGTATCACCAGTAGAGGTAAAGGACTGCAAACAACCTCAAAACTGGTTATGGTTTGCAAAACAATTGAAATTCTTTCCTTACAGTCATACACAGCATACAGTCTGTCAGTATTTTCTAACCTGTAAGTGATTGGCTTTATCATCACAGAGAAAATATTGTTAAGACTTTCCTTTACCATGTAGTTGACTAGATGTGTGAAGTAGTAGGGAAGGAAGTGCTTACATGCCCAAACCACTAAAATGGTATAAATATAATCCTCATGTAAATGTGCTTCCTCACTCTACACAGTTAGAATATAGTATATTTAGAGTATTTCACATTTACATTATGGCTGTTATTACGGTTTATTTTCAACATGATAAAGATTAATGTTGGCATATATGAGCAGGCAGCATTATAACAGCTGTGTTGAGTGTTTGTGTAGGTGTAGACAAGCAGCTTGCAGTATAGCATGTGTTATGCTGCTTGGTAATGAGAACATACTGTTCCATCTCTTCTCTCCAGGCTGAAAGGTTTCCTCATCATTTATTTCACATTTTCTTGTGTGGACTGTAAGGGGGTTGACCATAGCAATGTGTCTGCATAAATACATTGATTTAAAGCTTTTATTCTACTGTCTCACTGTAAAGTGTCCTGTAACGTATAGTTTGACATACAGAAAATCATAATGAGCTGTGTAGTTATCATTAGTTAAATCCCCTTGGAGATACGGAATAATTATCTTTATTGATCTCATATTTGCTCAGTCAAATACAGTTTTAGTAAAGCATAAAAGTATTTGTCAGTTTTTACTCTTAGGCCTAATTCATCCCCTTAAATAAAGACTCAGTGCATCAGTTAAGTTTAAAGTGGTTTCAGTACAACTCAGATGAGTTCACTATTTCTGTTCAGCAGCTGAAAGACCAATTAGAATGGAGTCAGTGTAAGTTGTCTCATTTTTCTTTTGAAATAGCTAAAACTTGGTTGGCAAAGTGTATCAAAGGGTCTAAATTACTCTTTGAACCCAGCTACCAAAAGTTTTAACTAGTAAAACATAAAATGTGTGTTTTACGTCTTTGGATTTCAGATTGTGAATAATTTAAATGCAGATATCAGTCTGCACGTAAAAACTGACATCTAACCTTATCCCCTAGCCAATAACCTTAACCCAAACCCTATATCTGATCTTTCAAATTAATTATAAAGTTTTCTTGTTAATTTTTTTTGAATTTTGCATTATATGTCTTTCACAAACTTCTTTGTAAGCAGCTCATTTTTGCATCAATTTTATATTTTAATATCTTGGATTAAAAGAAAAAATATGTTTTTCTGGACTTGTCGGGTGAATGTGGCCCATATTAAGTCAAAAAGACAATTTCAAGGGAATAAGAAATAAACCCTTTCCAAGCTTTCAATTTTTCATTAGATATGGTTGAGTATTTTACATTGCTCAAAGATAATTTGAACTAAGATGTTTGAAAATGAAACACTGAAATATCTTCAGCATGTGCTATGAAACCTCAGTCCAGACTCAATAAACCCTTCTCCTGTTACCATCAGCTCTATCTTTCTGAGAAGCATTAACACCAGTTTCCCTCTTTTCCATGTTTTTCAGATCAGATATTGCACCACTCTTCAGCAGAGGTGTGGCCTCACACGTACGTCTCCCAGGGCCACTACTGCCTCTCCTCCTCCGACGCCTGGGAGCCCATCAACAACGATCCCTCCGGTGTGGCATCTCCCCCTGCTGGCTCCTATGTTATGGGGACTGAGGGGTACGACGGCCAGGCGGCGGCTCACTTTTTGTCACAGCAGCAGCAACAGCAGCAGCAGCAGCAGTTCACTCTCCAGCAGCAGAGCCAGCTCCAGCAGCTGCAGCAGATCCAACAGATCCAGCACTACCAGCAACAGCAGCTCCTGCAGTATCAGCAACAACAGGTGAGCGTGGTGGAGTCACTTCAGAAAGTGAGAGGAGATAATGATGCTCCTGAAAAAGAGGTAGAACTACAATCTAGTGTGGTACCTGCACAGACGCCCTGGTTAGACGTGGATTTTAAAGTAGCCACTGAAAATTCAGTGTCTCTAATTTTTATCTTGCTGATGATCCTCTGTGTTTTGGAGAACTGAAAGTGTTTCATTCAGAACTCACTCTATCAATGTTTAACTACAATTGTTTCTAAAAGTTTACACCCTCTCCAGCAGAATTTTCTGATTTTTTGGCCTTTTCTCAGAAAATATGAATAATAACACAAAAACATTTCTGTCATGGTTAGAGGTTGGGTGAAGACATTTATTAAGAAATAACTGTTTCCTCTTTTTAAATTATAATGACAACAGAAACTTCAAAAATGTCCCTGTTCATTTTTTTATACACACACACTGATTACAAGTAAAAAGATCACAGGTGAGGATGGTTACCTTTAGTAGACATTCAAACACATTTGTGGTAACTTTTGTGCATTTATCAGGTCAAAACCACCAGTTGTATAAACGTCTTAACAGGGTCATTTTTGAAATTTCTGTTGTCATTATGATTTAAAAAGAGTAAACTATTTTTTTCCAATAAATGTCTTCACCCAACCACTAACCATGAGTGATAGAAAAGATTTTGTGTTATCATTCATATTTTCTGGAAAAGGCCAACAAAATCAGAAATTCTGCTGGGGGGTGTAAACTTTTGGGCACAACTGTGTAAGTTGCTTTAATAAAAAACTATTCGACATTCCCAGCTTGGAGAAAGAGGTGGACAGGAATATATTTTGGTTATAAGAAACAGGGTTTTCCAAGATTTGGCTTCCAGAAAACACCCCTCTTCAGATGATAAACTCAGCAAAGCAAAATAGCCCTTTATGTCAGGAGTTGTTTGCATGCTCAAAGACAGCCCTGTTTCTTTCAACAGAAAGTTTGCTCTCAAAAAGAACAATAAATCTCATATATTCATCAACATAAAAAGATGCCTCTCCTCCTTGTCCAGCATTGATAAAAACGTTATCGATCTCTGCTATAGTCAGAAAATGGGTTTTCTGTTGTCCTCCTAATCCGTTATTCTGGGCTGCCAACAAGAGGCTTTGTGTACTTTGTCAAACTGCTCGATGCTGTGTCACCTCTGACATAAAACCAGCCCCAAAGCCTGATTCTGTCTCCACACTTCCTCCTCTTTTCGTCTCCAGTCGCTGGAGCACCGACTGCACAGTGCCAACCACTCTTTGCAAGCAACGCCCAACAGCACCATCCACAGTCTGGTCCATCCTGCTCACCCTCCATTGGTGGATCTGTGGAACACGGGGCAGATGGAGGCCTATCAGGCGGAGGCCGGAGGCTTCATGGGTGTGTCAGCGGTAGTGGAGCCGAGCCTCTGTGTTCCCTCTGGAGAGGAGACAGTGGGAACAGAACACTCCCCGCTGCTGGAGCAACATGAGGAGGAGGAGGTCAAGGTGAGGTGAAGGCAGGGTGAGATTACATAAAATTACATCTTCACTGTTTAAATTTTTATCTGTGAGCTGCTGAGGAAGCAGTGTTAGTGCCTGTGCTAGTGCTTTTATTCCCTTTACTAGAAACACTTCATCAGTTGTTGTTATTACACCTGATTTAGCTCATTACATTCTAAAGATTTATTTCAATCTCCTGGGAATGGATTAGAGATTGTCCATTGAGAGCTAAAGTGATTCATTGTTTAGCTCAGTTACCCACCCACAGCAAAAATCCAGATTTCCTGGTTACTGAGAAAGCAAAAGTGTGATAATTGTACTGAGAGTTTTTCTGTTTGATATCTCTGTGAATCACGAATAATTAGACTGCTTAGTGCGAGAAACACAACATGGTTACTTTAAAGGGCAGGTACTATGCTTTCCCATGTTTTAAACATGGGTATAACATAATGCTAGGCGTCCATACCAAGCATGTGCAGATTTTCAAACTGCTATCTATTCATATGTTGTAGAAATGTGTTTGTTAACTGCTCAAAGTGGTCCGCTCTAAAAATAACACCAGATGTTCACAAGACTTGCTGAAATGTTGAGGTCATAACAACAAGGATCCCCTAAGTAGTTCATGACATTAAATGAACTTAATGGGTCATGAACAAGTAAGAAAACAAGATCATTCGACACCCCTGAAAATAATTTAAAGCATCAAACCGAGGTGAATGATCAAACACATCAGTCTTCTTTTTTAAGATTCAATCAGGACTTTTCTGGTTTGAAATAGTTTCCATTAACGACCCAGTGAAAGAATCATGACAGATTGCTCAGGTGTTGCATCAGAGCTTTTTGAGCTCAAAAACTAAGAAAATCTGCAAACAAAGACAACAGTAATTCAGGTGCCAGTTGACCCTGTCTTTTTAAGTATTGCCACATTAATAAAGATTTTTTCCTTAGAGACAAGAGATTTTTCATTTGAGGAATTCCTTTAAAGGTCTTTATTCATACACTTTCTTGTTGTTTGAAAAATAGGAAATCGACCATTAACCTTTTAAAGCTGGTTTGTCGCAATGACATAATGAGCAAAATGGTGTCATTTTGTTCGAAACATCTGCATTATCACATTACTGCTCAGCCTTGGTGAGAGTGAATGTGTTTATTTTGCTTCTTCACATCTATCCTGCACAGGAGGAAGAGGTCACACTGTGCATGGAGCCAGAGTCAGCCATGTTGACTCCACCTACGCAACAAGGAGACGCCTCTGGTGGAAGTAGTCCAGGGCAACCACCAGCAGAGCCAATTACAGACCGGAAGGCCTCCGATGTCAGCTCTGGCCTCGTTCAAACATTAGAGGAGAAGGACGAGGAGGGACCCGCTGCTTCCGTGGCAACCAACTAAACTACAGGATATCGAGGGACCTTAAACGAACTGACCGGGGAGTCAGCAAGGAATGAGCGTAATAATACAATATATATCTATTTATCTGTTCTCTTTTCAGGTATCAAACCACAACGTTTTGGTTGGAAATGAGGTCTTCAAACTGGTGAGAGACTGGTTTACAGGTGGACTCTCAAAGAGACAAGAGCTGATGCAACAAAGGACACCTATTTCTTTGTAAGCCTTACATCCCAAAGGTAACTGAGGAGAGGATTAAGGAAGAGGAGTGAAGAGGAGGAGGTAGAGGAGCACCCACTGATGGAGACGTTTCCATTAGTAAAGTGAAACCACAGTCAGAGGCAGAAGAGGGGAACGGAAAAATGCATGCTTTTAATGAAGACAAGCAACTCGACCCCGTCATCGTCTTATAATAATGATAATGAAAATTTACCATAAGAAAACACTATAATAAAAATAATTTTATAGGAAAGCAAAACAAAAGAATAAGACAAAAATCTATGTATAAGTGTACAATAAGATAAAACATTTTGCTACTGGAGAACTTCTCTGTTTACAGCTGTTACTCAACATATTAGTGTTTAATCAAATTTATTTCCCTGTTGCATCAAACTCACACTGTATACTTCAAAATTACTAACCCAAAAAATTTCATGTGATAGGCTCAGAAAATGTCAGCATTTCAATGAAATGCAGATTAATCCTCGAAAATGAATTGATGTTGTGGCACCAGAATGCCCGAGGCACAAACCAGGGACATGCCTGTCCTGCTGACTGCACACACTGAACCCTGCACAGATGAGGATTGTACTGTAAGATAGTGTGCTTCCTACTCTGTCTCTCTGTATGCATGTTTCTTCAGAGTACTATGGAGTACCTGTACTATACAGCACTGTATAGACTTTGCACTGAACCATAGTACCCCAGGTGGGGCCACAGCAAGTCTGCGGCCAGAAGTAAAGACGGAGCTGCATAAGCGAATCTCTTTTGCACTGATGCAATCCTACAGATCAGAGGTTGCCTTCGGACAGTCAATGTTACCCAGTTCCCACTCTGAAAGCTTTCAGCACCACTGACAACCAAAACCGAGCCACTTAACAACACAAGACCCTCAGCTGCTTGTTTATTTCCACAGACGTCTTTGTGATGAATTGAGGATGATAACCACTATTTGAATGTACTGGAGGACAGACATCAGAACACGAGCGTTTGTTTTTGATGTCTCCTCAAAGTCCATGTGGGACAGAATCCAACAAGATAAGTCTTTCAAACTTGTGGGAGGGAGGGGGGTTGCTGCAAATGGATTCACTGCTTGCTCGCCTAGACCACCACTCCACGCACACACAGATACATGACATACACGAATATCTAAATTGTAACCAGCAATAGGCAGACAAGACACTGGCTTCCCAACCGACCAGTGTCAGCTCTGTCACATAGATGTAAATAGTCTGAATATATAAAAAAACGCCTCTTACTTACAGTCACAACTGTTCTAGTGCAGTATGATTTCTTTATTTTTGTACACCTCTCAGTCCCAATTTATTTTGGGATTGCTCTCAAGCTTTTTGGCCTATTTTTTCTCTCTATGTGAGCCACCACTTGAAGATAAATGAAATGGAAGAATGTTTGTGTTGTAAATAGAGCGATCATTAACCAAGCGAGTCCATCAGTGGGGACACAAAGAACAAACAGTTGTAGGTTGGAGTCCACAAGGGGGAAATTACAGCCTGCGTGCCGCTCAATCAGCCAATCAGGGAACAGAACAGAAGACTTGGACGGAACACTGGGGCCGAACAGATCGGTGTCTTCCTGCTCGTTGTGATTACCGTGAAGCAGCTGCCTCGAGTGTGATAGTGATTCTAATGATGTTTGAGGAAGCATGTTTTCATTTTCTTTTTCTTTTCCTTTCGCCTGAAGAGGAACGAGTGTATTCCAGTGAGGAGGGGGAGGAGCTTGGAAGAAACCGTTTAAAATCGTGGACTGGACTGTGTGCATGACTCACTGACGAACGTTACAACAACACAGAAAAACACTGTTTCCATCCTTGCTCTGTCGGGGAGCCCCTTCTCCTCTCACTTTGATGATTGTGTGAGAAACTTTCAAGACAAAAGAACAACACAACTTAACAGTTTATTGACTTGAATGACTTTTATTCATTAATTGCTTCTTTATGCAATGTTGGGGACAATGTTTATTTTTCTACTGACTTGTGAAATCCCCTCCAGTATGAGTTAGGATAGGTGCCAAAGTTGTAAAGCAGTCTTGTTTTTGTCCAGTTTTGAGCACTTTACAGTAAAAATCAAGACAACTCCACCCTCAAAACTTTAAGAGATTAGAGATGAACGTTTGGCAGCTCTTAATTACAATATAATTTTGTTTCACCATGGAAATCCCCATTTCATGAGAGGGCTCAAAACTACAAACAGATTGTCTTTACAAGGGGGCACATATTCGTTTATTTATTGAACAATTACTCGGTGGGGAGGAATAATGTGAAAGCTTGTACAGAGTATAATTTTCTGTAGGTTTAAACCCTTCAGGGAGCAGTATCTTTTTCTTCATAGGCCACATTATATGTTTAAAATCTGTATCTCAATGTTTGAAAGGCATATCTTGCTAAAACAAGACTTGATGAAAAGACACTGCTTCAATTTGGGTTCTTTTTTTTTGTTTTTGCTTTGTTTACCAGAAAGTCAATGAATGAATAAACTAATAATGAGAAGCCAAATATATTCCTGTGGATGTTAAGGTTTACTGGTAACACTGGTTAACAACTGAGTTCCTCTTTTTGTAAAAGTCTACTGCCATCTTCCAAAAATTACGGTAAATTGTCTGCAGGCGTTATGCGAAAAACCTGCTTCTGGTCTCCTGCCTTTCTCCCTCTCTCTTTCTCTTTCTATCACTTTGTATCTGTTCTGTATATTTGTGTCTGTCTGTTTGTCTATCTGTCAGTGTAGAGTTAATTGTCTGCTGTCTTTTTGGAAGAATCACTGCCTGAAAAAAACTTGTTTTCACATCAACCAAAGGGGATTCGAGGCAATCAGACATGTAACATAGCTATAATTTGGTAATGTGTTGCTAAAACGTAACCGCTGTAAAAATAATGCTGTGAAAAATTGGAATGCTTCTGTGAAAATCTGTATAAAATTGGATTTCTTTGTTCAAGCTGGGCAGTGTGACTGGTGACACCAGTGTACACTCATGACACTCACACCTATGCATGCTAGTTGAACGGTTGTCACAGGATGGTTCTTCCATGTGGTTCCCTCTTCCTTCTCCTTTTTCCTCCTCTCTTCTTCTGTCAACAGCTCTCTGTTTCTCTTCCTTTCCCCTCTTTTTCCTGCACGACAAAACCTCCAACACCTCCCTCAGCTCCTTAACCCGTCTCCTCTTCTTTTCCTCTGGTGGAGAAAGAGCAAATAAACAAACCAACAAATGGCATTTACTGTGCAGATGTGTGGATATCTTCCTCTGGTGGTAAACAATTAGATTCTCAAACATTCACCCCTTTATCTGGTGAGCGTAAACACATGTGATTTGTCTTTTTTGTAACCATGTTTGGTGACAGCTGCTATCTCAGGCCAACTCATTGGTGCTTGTCAGACAAATAGAAATCATTAAGGAACTGGCAGCAGCGTAATTCAGCTTGTCACGCTTTTCCAAAAGACATTCCTCTCTGAACCTTATCAGAGATTTTATGGCAGCAGAATTTTAATGACTGATTTTCAGACATGGGACCTCCTCTGTGGGGACAAGCTGCTTATTTGTTCAGGTTTACAAAGGAATCAGCTTCAGGCGCACACTAGTGACCTTCACAGTGTAAATATTTGTTCTTTGTCTTTATGAGCTAGACACCTGGCACACATATGATTTTTAAAAACACTGCTGTTGTGTCTGTCTGGCAGTCGGTTTGTTGGATACATTACTATAAAAGTAGGCACAGACATTTACAGCGGTAAAGAATTAAGTAAAAACTAGTTTTACATTAATTTCTGGACTTAAGCTGCTACTATTTTATAGGCTTTGAACCCTTCAGCTTAAATAATGACGCGGCTAATTTATGGATTTTTACCAGCTAGCAAACTCATGTCGCCAAGACATTAAGACCCTGTTTACACAACCATGTTTCACCTGAAAATGCAGTGAAAAAAAAAAAATTCATATGAAACACTGAGGGAATGAAAACGCTGTAGTATGCATGCCAGGCCTGTAGTTGGCGATATAACTGCAGGAGCTGCCTGTTTTGCATATGGCCATGCCTCAATGAAAGTGTGATGTAACTGACTAACTAATACAAGCTTAAAATGTGTCCCAAAAATGTATTTTAAGTTTATTTTGAATGTCTAGTTTGACCCATTTCCCATCTGTTGTAATGGAGGTTTCGGCTTTAGGACCCATCCTACAGCCAAACAAGCAGCACTGAATGTTCAGGCCTCACTTCTGGGGCAGCTGTCGCATGGTTTCTTTTTATGCAGGATATAATACTCAGACTTACTAAATGCCCTGAAAATGCTGCAAAACCGTTTGTCAGCAGTGTCAGCTATTTGTAATAATCCCCCATATTATCACAGGCTAACCGATAAGAATTTGAAACTGCATGAATGTTTTGCTTTCCTGGATTTTTCTTCGTCCTGCCATTTCTATTGTCTTATATTTTGCAAGTCTGTCGAAACAGCTATTTGCAAAATGGAAGTGGTCTAATCCACGAGTTTGTTCAAATATGAAAAATTCAGCATACCTTGGCATTTAGCTGTCTTGATTTTTATTGTTGTGCATAAAAAATCAGAATAAGCTAGAAGACAAAATATTCATTGTTTTTAAAAATTACAGGCTGGTAATAATGATTTGAATATTTATCATACAACAAATATATGATAAATGTAAGATATATTTCAAAATTAGCTTCAATCAGTGAACTTAAAATGCTTGATCTCTTCTAATCTCTCAGTCAAATTAATTAAGTCTTTATCAGTTGTTTGTTTAAATATACAATTCATTGCTGTCAGTTAGGGTTTGATCAAAGGTACAGAATGATATATACAGACGCTGATAAATGACGACCTGCTACTTCCAACAGTTCCATGATTTGGATTAACATTGAACAGTAGGAAACGTTTGTTTGTCTACAGTTCAAAAAGACACAGGAAGACACCTGAGATTATGAGTGGAAAAATTAGATTGCTGTAAGAGTAGAAAAAGAAATCCAGTTCTAGAAGTTTCAGGAGTTTTGTGTCCACCAGTTCACCGTGCCCCCAGTGTCTGAGCGACTCCAGGTGAGGCAGACTCCTCCACCTACACGCAACTCTGTCTCTGGAGGAAAAGGAGTAAAATAAGAAGACGGTTCAAGTCTCCTCTATCAGACCTGCTCATCTGACTCTTCACTCTCCCCGTCCTCCTGCAGGGAGGATAGTGTGAGCACAGGGCTGGTGGGTGACACAGGAGAGGCAGGAGGTGAAGGTGAGGTAGGGGTGGAGGTAGAGGGGGTTGCCGGCTCCTCTGAAGCAGCCTCAGCTCCTCTTGATGTGGCAGAGCCACCCTTCAAACTGCTGGGGGAGGAAGAGGAGGAAGGAGCAGTGTTACCCTCAGGAGCTCCCTTAGAAGACAGTGCAGTCCCTTGGGAATCCTCCTTGGACTCAATCCTTGCCAGCTCCCCCTCCCTCTGACTCCCCTCCCCCCACAAGTCTCTGTCCCGAGTGGGGGAGGAAGGGGTGGAGGAGGGATGCTGGTGCTTCTTGGATTTTCTGCTAGCATCTCTGAAGCTGGCCAGAGGGGGTCGAAGTCTCACCCCGCTGCGTGTGGAGCCCTCTATGGCTTTCTGCAACTGTTAAACAGAGATGAAGGTTGAAACAGACACGACGGTAACACAAAAAAAGCAAATAAACGTGTTGAAGTGCTATTGTGGGGAGGAGCTGTGGGCGGTTAATGGAATAACTGCATGAATCAGAGCATGATGCACCCAGTGACAGAACAACTGAGATCATCACAGCTCACAGTCATGCTGCATTACAGGATCAAACCAAGAGAGAGGACAAAACATGGTGAAACAAAAAAACAGAGCAAAATAAAGAAGTGGTTTTTACCTCCTTCAGTGCTACGACACCCACCAGCTTTCCAATGCTGGTGACATAGGCGTGACTGAGACCCAGCAGAGAGAACAGAGTGTGTGTCTGAGAAATGAAACAGAAGACGACACAGTGCAGTTAGTGTTGAGTGTATTGTTGTGTGACAGGTCTCTGCTCGCACAGCTGCACTGGTACTTGTTAAGTTCTCAGACAGTAAAGAGGGTGATATCTCACTATGTTGCAAAACATGAGTCACAGCATGAAATTTAAGATGCAGGATTTAAAGCTTTATAGGGGTACAGCAGGATAAGACGTTGCAGTGATCAACTCAATCTAATTCTTGCCCAATGCAGAAGTCCCAAAATCTGTAGTGTCCCTTCGAGGCTGATGCCAAAAGCCAAGGAATCACCAATAACACGCAACTTTTAAAGGTGCAAAGAAGACTTTTTCATATGACACTTCATCCAGGTGTTACTGTTATTACCTTGTGAAGAGACGTTCTTTCGACCAGCTGAAATGGAGAGGGGTCAATGCGTATATGCTCCATATCGATCGGTTTATTGAGCTCCTCTTCTTCCCATGCTTTGATCTGTAGCAGCCAATCAGAATGAGAAAGGAAGCCTCACATTATTGATAAATTTTGTTTGATTTGTCTCATTGTTTGCTGTATCATCAGTGATGTTCAGCACCTCCTCTGGAGTCATGGTGTCAGTCAGTGAAGGAGCTGTGGTCTCCTGAGGAAAGAGAGACAGAAATTATAATTTATTAGAATTATCATAATAGACAGATGATATCTAAATAATCTATTTTTGGCCTGTCAAACTAATGTCCCACATCTGTAGAGTGGCCGTATTCTAAAAAGAAACACAAAAAAGAGGACCCACTTTCTGGCCTCTTGGAGAGAATACCACAAAATACTCTAAGGCGGCAAAAGAGCTTCATAATCCATACATTTATTAAAAACACTTCTTTTATCTTGGAAACAAAAGATTTTCTATGATGTAGACAAAAATAATGTGTTACAGCCCATTTCTGCCAGTTAAAAATAAAGAAAAAACTGGCTTTATTTTAGATTTCTTTTCTCTGCATACTCAACATCTTGATAGGTTGGTGCACCAGAATAATGACAATTACTTTATTACAAATATCAATAGTCTATAGAACAAACCTAGACATTTTGGGGAATTTTATAAAATCCACCTGGGCATAGTTTTACCACCAAAAAGGTGTGCATGTCCTGGCAAAATAGGACGTTTGGTCACCCCACACATCTGAGCTGCTGCTGCTTACTGCGCTTTTAGTTTTCAGGGTCAGACTGACGTGTATGTGAGTTTGATCTCACCTGTGTTTCAGTCTGTCCTGACAAAGACGTGGAAGAGAAAAGTCTCTGGAGGGTCCTCCTGACAGAAGGCAGCTTGCGCTTGTCTGAGAGGATGATAAAGAAACACATGTCCGAGGAGATGATGTGACATTTGCCGTGTGATCGTTTCATGCAGGGAAAATGTGATCTCACCTGAGCCTGTGTGGTTGGTGGGTGTCTCTTGTGGTTTCGGGGATGGCACAGGCCCGTTACATTCCTCCTGTACTGGTGCAGTCTACAGATACCACATTTGTAGACTTGTATCATTTTGAGCCAAAAGGCTAAACTATATCCTAAAGTAGGGTGGGTTTTTCCTACCTTGTCTGCTTCCTCCTCTGTACCTTCCTCATCCACAAAGGCAAAAGACTCCCAGGTTACTTTGGAGCCTGAACCAGGTGAACTCTGACCTCTCTCAAAGACTCGCCTCTCTGGAGATAGCCACCAGTCAAAGACAGCTTGAAGCTCTGTCCTCTCGATGGAGCCCAGAAGAATCATGGATTCTGCACAGAAGTGATTGGTTTGATCACAAAAAAAAATCCATCCAGAACTTCCAAATATCACCTAGAAAAACAGTTTATATCCCTTTAAGTAAACCAGAAATTTGCTTCAAAAACACTGCATATCTGTTACACTAGCTACACGTATTAAGCAATCTGGTAATGTGAGTCGATGAACCTTTAGAGTCGACCAATGGGATGGTTTTCAGTGTGGAGGTCTCTAAGAGATGGTTCAGCTCTCGAAAAGTGGATTGTGAAGACAGGAACCTAACTTTGCGCACCATGATGTCCTCCACAAAGATATTATACTTGCTGAGGGAGAAGAGATATCAAAGGTTAACTCCTTCACAGCTGTATGAGGGACACACAACGCAACGCAACACAACACAACACAACACAAACATAAAAACAGATTCTAGCCTTGAACTTCACCTGATGTGCCCAAGGGCCAGCTCAGGCAGGTAGGGCAGCTTCTTCACCTGGATGATCGAGTCATAGAGAGAGGGCTGCAGACCCTGGGCCACCATGTTAGCCAGGATGACGGCCACCATCATGGGCAGGATGTGGGAGATTTGACCCGTCAGCTCGAAGCAAATTACTGCTGTGGAAACTGTATGTGTGACAGCTCCAGTCATCGCTGCTGCACCTGGAAGTGAATTGACGAGTGTTCAGTGTTATTTCTACATCTGATTCCTCTGAACGTATCCTCTGTCCGTTCAACAAAGCTGCTAGCTTTTGTGAAGTCACATCAAGGTCATTGTATCAAAAATGTACATTATTAATCAAATGTATCTGTGCCTGTGACAGCTTATTCTGCTTGGTGCAATAAAGAGCAAAAAGTTGAAGAAAAAAAAGCTCTCTAAGTGGCGGAAACAATGGTACATTTTATACACTTCTACCCTGAAAAGGACAAGAGCAAAACATTGTTTGATATTTACTGATTCATCAATTGAATTGACTTTATAATGATTTTTCTCTAACCTATATTATTATGTCCTTTCAGTACTCATTTAGCAAGCAGAGCAAACATAACCTGGCTCTTCTTTTTATTGACAGACTCTGAAGTTTTAACAGATCACTGCACAATAACAGCTGCATGTTGGTCAGAATGAACATTGTCACAAACAGCTTATCCCGTGTTTTAACCTCTGGCTTGTGCTCCATCACTCTCCCATTCAGCTTTCTTCTGCTCTTCTGTCCCTATTGTATCAGACAGTCAAGTTTCAGTGTCTACTATTAGCACTGAATAAATCTAAGAAATTATTGTTGACAAAAATAACTCAGATCTCTCTTCTCAGTCCTAAACTTCATCAGCCCGTGTGGTTTTGACATTGACAGTCCAACCTGATTGGGAAGCCAGGAATTAACATTTATAAATAACCTATTTTAGCGCAGCTAGAGCTCATTTTAAATTGGGGATGATGATCAGGCATATATCTAGAGATGAGACTTTTTTGAAGGTCACTTATTAAGTCCTCACAGTCCCTTTTAGTTTGCAAAAGCTCATTTCTTAAACTTAAGTTTTATGTAGTTATCAAAATTTCCTTCATCTAAAACTCTTAATTAGGTCTAAAGGCTTTTCTGCACAGGAATGAGGCTCTATGATCAGCAGACTGACCAATGACAGCGTATCCTCCAGGTAGGATTCGGTAGACGATCCCATCAAACAGGATCCCATTTGGAAAGAGAGTAGCCATAATCTCCCCTACGAGGCGACCGAACGCAGCTCCTTTGGGGTGGAGATAAAACATTCTGGTAAAGACAAACTAAACTAAAGCTCAGCAGGGGATACTGTGCTTACATTACAAATTCCTCTTACCTAATATGAACACTGGCATAAAGGCGCCGGAGGGGATGGGCATTGTGGTGGAAACTGCTGACATCCAAAACTGCAACACAAAACCAGGATCATGATGATCACTATATGCCAACTCCATGTTTTTCCCCCTGTGGCATGTATATGAACTGGCAGCGTACTTTACAAGGTGATTTGAAGGGAAAGATACCTTCATGATGAAGAAGAGGACAAGGATGATGAAGACGCTGACATGAGGATGGAGCCATGCGGATGAGCGACCCATGCCGGGGGGAAGAGGAGATCCTGAGATTTTGGTCCAGGTGAAGTTATCAAACAGGGAGTTGATACACTCCCGAGGCATCAGCTGGAAACCACAAAGATGGGAATTTCTTTTCAAATGATTAAATTAAAAAAAATCTTTCAAAAATTAAATGCATCAAGATATTTTTTTATATTGTGTCAAAGCACAAAAAAAACTCAATGGGTCTCTTCAAGATAAAATCCCATACTGGGAAGATTAGTAATGATCTGTTACCAAGTAGATACAAGGCTAATATCAGCAATACTGATACTTTTCTTGAAATGTCATGGTCATCGATAAAGTACAGGGGATTTTGTCTTTAGCGGGTTGATCAGGATTATGATCAAACAGAATAAAGATTTGAGAAAAACTAATATGTTTTGTTTCAGTTCAGTTGCTGCTGTGACCCTGCCACTCCACCACTGACTGACCAAGGGGAATAATTGTGTTGCTTTTTCCATCACCTGAGTAAAGTGAAAGTAATGAGTCCATCGCCATTAAGAGTGAGGAAACTGTTACTAATGATGTGTGTTCATTAGTGGTTGCCTATGAGGGGGCACTATTTTCTTCAGGTGACTTACACTTTGTTTGTGTCTTCCACTTTTCTTTTCTTGCCCGAAATCCTTAGACATGAGTGCACGAGAAGAGAGTCAAAACTTAGGTAGCCTACAGGGAGCTAATGCCAATCAAAAAAACAGACCAGACCTCAGAGACTAAATTGAGGTACGGTGCTGAAGTGGGTAAGTATTAAACCCTTTGTGTGCTGCAAGAGGAACATGTTTGTCCCTTCAGCCATTACAACCATTGTTTGAAATCGTGGACATGTCCATACACTCCAGACATAATTCTACGCCCTTGAGTGCGAGAAGTGTCCAGCATTTCACATTTCACATTCAACTTTTTGACCGTTTTGAATGTGAAATGCAGAGAAATCAAGGTGCACTGCTCTCTCCATAATGTTGGCGTGAACACACTTGTGCACTCCAAATAGAAAGTTTAAGTAGGGAAGTAAATTGATTTGGGACACAGCAAATATGAGAAGACGACCTTGAGTTTATGAACTCACGACAGACACTTTATAGAGGTTTGACAAAAAAAGTATATAAAGTATTTACACATCAATTCCGAAGGCTTGCAAAAGCATTCACTCATGTATAAAATGATGGATTACTTTTAAGTTTCTCACAAAAATTTTATTTTTCAGGCCTTTCTTGGCTTCCATACGTAGCATAAAGTGAAAAAAAATCATACAGTACAAACCCAGTGACCTACTTCTTCTGAGATATCATAAATATTTATGAAAAGACATCAAAAAGCAGTGAGAGAGCATGAGATTGATTCAGACTTACCTCTCCAGCCATAAACTGTCCAAATCCAGGGGGGAAAGTGAAGGTAGCAATGATCAGAGTCACTGCACCTGGATAGATCAATCGACTGGGAATACACACACATACACACACACGCACACATGCACACAGACAAAAACACACACAGCCATTAACAGGAAGCCCAGTGTACTCTCAGAAACCCAATACATGGCATAACAAGTAGTGGTTGTAACAGAAATAACTGTGTCAGTACGAGTGTGCAGCAGCACTGATTGCATGGCTCTCCTGCTGCTGCTGCTCTTCTCTCTAATGGTGGAGGCTAATGTTCCCTGACTGCTCAGTCTCAGAGGATAAGTGAATCTCCACATTGAGTGAATAACTGGCTGAAAGGTTGTTAAGGCTTTGCTGCTGTCCTGGCCAGTGTTGTGAGACTGATGAGCAGGGAGAGTGAAGCTGAGACACATTAGGAAGAATTGGGTTTGAATGCACAAATGGTTTTAGTCGCTGGAAACAGCGTCTAAGAACCAGAATCACAGCGTTTTGAGAGCCCAACAGCAAATTAATCCACAACAGCGGGGAGTGAACGGTCATGTTTATGTGCTGGGATCTCACTGTTTGGTTAGGAAGCGTGTGAGCGCTGTGGGCCGCCTCATGAAGAGCACCACCTGTCTGTTCAGGTAGACGAAGAACGCTCCCAGGAAGCCACATGAAATCCTGAAGCACAAGGAGAAAACAACTTTTACAACTCAACCTGCAACAGGATGAGGACATGGTATACATTTGAGACATTGGTTACATGTTTATTTCTGTAGAAAATCAAACACTGGCATGCATGAAATCACATATATTTTCACCCTATGATTGCGAATGCAGGCAGCTCCTGCAGGTCAAAGGGGAAATCCATCCTGAAGTTAGTTTTGAAAAGAGCTGTGATGGTGACTGAAAGACAAAGTTACATTAAAGACATTAACACCAAAGAAATTCTTTTCAGTATCTTATAGCTGTACTTAATATCCTACCTTACACTGTCCATTTATTTGCACGAGAAAATAATTACACTCAAGATATGAAACTACATTTTTATCATTGGTAAAAAAACAAAAAAACATCTAAAACAGAGTTCAAAACATCTAAAGCTGAAGAAGTTCCAGCCTTTTCCCTCTGTGCCTGGATAGTGTGCTTTTACTGTAAGGAAGCCAAAATAAATTCCATAATCAAAATTTGTTAACTGGTAGTTTAAAACTTAAAACTATATAACTCAATAAATACTTCAAAAAGTGACTTAAACCAAAGTCATTTCCTGGCAAGACACTCGTACTTCTTTGAAGTACTGTATATGAGACTGATATTGAAAAACAGATGTGTCTTTGTATACCAAACAAACAGAATTATAATTGGGATAATGTTGCAGCTACCTGACAAACATCAATATTCACTTTTCAATAGAGCTGTATTTTTGGTCTCAACCACAGCAGAGGAAACATTTCTCTCAGAAGTTACTAAACACGTAATTATTGTCAGCAGGCAGACACGTGTTCCTTCTCTGTCTGTTGGGATTAGTTAATTAGGATTTGATCGCCAATAAGACCTGTGAGTTCATACTTAATCATTCTAACGTTTCAAACAGTGACTTTCAAGTTCTTTTTTCAAACTATTAGGATATTGAGACAATATAATTCATCAAACTACACCTCTAGTTAAAGTTGTTAGGGAATATTCATGTAAGGTAATTCTCTGGGTAGAAAGTTAGAACAATGACTTTCTTCATTATAAATCAGCAGCAGTCCAAAAAGGTCTGAAAGGTCAATGAAATACCATATTTGAAAAGTGGTGGCAAACTGTAAGAAGTAAAAAGGCATTCATTTAAAAAGGGAGATGGATATTTTTATTCTGTGGCGGATAATGGATGTAGTATATGTGATGACTTGAAATATTTCCCGTTTATCTCAAGGAGCAAATGTTACTCAGCTGTCTTATTCAGCGACTTTCCATAAAATGACAGCTCAGCAGACTTGCAGTCTTTAACAACAGTGTGTGTGTGTGTGTGTGTGTGCTCTGCCTCTCACCAGCATCCTTGTTCCAAACAGAGAGCACCCTAAATATGAAGGCGCTGAATGTGGCGGCAAAATATCCCCGCCAGTAATTCCTCACTGCAAAGTAGGTAGACGTGACCTCAATACTGAACAACACTCCTGGGGGTGAAGGAGAGAAAAAGAGAGAGAGAGAGAGAAAAAGAGAGAGAGAGAGAGAGACAGAGAGAGAAAGAGAGAGGGAAAGGGAGAAACGGATTAAATGAGTTCAAATGAATCCAAAGACACTTAAAGCTGAGAGTGTAATTATACATAACAGGAGAGTTACAGACACTTATTGCAAGATACACACACACACACACACACACACACACACACACACACACTTACAAAATATTGTGGTGCTCTTCTGGTGATGCTGGTTTATCAAGAGGGTGGTTCTTTTTAAATCATGCTGTATTGTTTTATATTTATATCTATACTAAGTTAGAGCTCTCACAGCACCAAGACAAAAAACCAATAAGTAAAGACTGCTAAGCCTTTTTCTTTTCCTCGTGTGCTGTTACAATACCTGGCTTTTAATGCCATATCAAATGCACTACCGTCTTTCAAAACCTCATTTAGATGAATCAGAATATCAGAATAGAAACTGATGAATAAAAACGTGTTCTTTTCCTCACACCACCCTCCTTCTTTTTAAGAAAACAAGCCAGATATCCAAATGTATTTAACACGTGATAAACCTCATCTTGCTTTATTTTTCACAGACTAATTTGGACCAGATTTTAACCCACAGGTAAACACATCTAACAATGATGTCACTGGTGTGTATTTTACTACAGCACGGTGAGTAGTTGGGTCAAAGGATTTGAGCAACTTAGACTTTAAGGGTAAAAGGCAAAGTAAGTGTTCCCACCATCGGTTTATAAAATGGTTAATAACTGGTTTATAACTGGTTCATAATGACCATAATAGCTCATTTGTAATTGGTGAATCCATCATTTATTAAGTATGAACAAAGAGCTAGTTAACACATTATGAAGGGTCAGATTCATCAATAATAAATATTTTTCATTGTATTTGTGCATATTATAAAACTGAGAATTAATGCATGAACAATGCTTTACAGATGATGGCATTAGTATTAATTCATATTAACTCTCTCATGCATGAATTATGAAAGTCAGTGTCGGGATTTTTCCCTTGAGTGTTTTTTTTTGTCTTAAGGCATGAAAAAAAGTTCTCAATTTTTTCTTTCAATATTTGCAAATGAGCATTCAACATAAAACTGTGACCTTGACGTAAATATGTTTTTTTTTTTTTTTTTACTTCTTTTTTTCCCCCCCTTTTTTTTTTGGTAATTAAATGAATAATCTTTTTTTTTTTTAATGCTTTGCGAAACATTTTTACTCTCTTTCATCCATTTTAACACTGAATAATTTATAGTTAATAAGCTTTTTCACCCTCAAATGTTTGTCCATAACTTTTTTAAAAATATATATATGCTTGGGAAAAAATTGAAAACATTTTTTCAGGTCCTAAGAAGAATAAAAATATCCTGACAGGCTAATATGAACTTCCACCACATGAACCATTGAATTTAGGTGTAAATAACTTTTAAATAGGTGTCCACTGTAATGACCGCTATGCACCACAGAGTTAAACTAATGCTTTACTAACACTAAAAAGCGTGCGTTCATCTAAAGTGTTACCAAATTATTGATCAACACTGTGCTGATATCCGTATATTGATATTTTAGATTGACCTGCCCACCACTGCTAGAGTCATATGTACTCTGGGTCTTTGCTGATGCTCTCCCTGCCTTGGACTTTGGGCCTGTTGAAAAGCAGGAAGCTCCAGGAAAGAGCCGCATCACAAAATATGACTTCTTGCATGCAAATAATAAATTCTTCTGACAAGGGGGTCTGATGCATTTCTGTGAGTGGGGAGAAAAAATAGGTGCAGTTTCAAACTGTGATTGAGCGGTTAGTTAGATTTTGGTTGTATGAGGTAAGTGTGCAGGTTGTACAGTACCTCCCAGGGGAGTCCCGAAACAGCATCCCACCCCCACGGCACAGCCAACAGTCAGAATATCTGTGTAACCATAGGGGTTCTACTGACACAGAAAACAGAGAGGAGGAAACAAGAGGGGATGACAGGGTGAGACAGACAATGAGGGATGAAAGGAGTGAGATGATGAGGGGGCAATGAAAGTAATGAGGGGCAACAGAGTAGAGAAAGAGAGAGAGAGAGAAAGAGAGAGAGAGAGAGAGAGAGAGAGAGAGAAAGAGAGAAGAGAGGGGTCAGTGACAGAGAGAATAAAAGATCAAGGTGGAAAGGACATGATGGGAACCACAGGAGGGGAGAGTGAGAGAGAGGGGACGCAAAATGGAATAAAGTGAATAAATAATGATCACTGGAGTGTGGGTAAAAAAAATGATTGAGAAGAGGTTGAAAAAAAAAATCATATCAAGAGGATTTAAAGCAGAACATGCGACTGCCAGTAAGGGTAATTGTTCAGGCGATGAAGCAATCAAGTGAGAATCTGAGTTGTCCTCACAAATAGATGATTGCAGGACAAAGAAATCAACCACAGCTCGAATGAAATATTTCCGCTGGTTACACATGACCTTGGATTATGAAGTTTTATTTGAATTAAAGTTTATAACTTTGAAAACTGCAGTTCAGTTAGAAAACTTTGCTCATGACTTAACTCATTTCTGAACCAAAAAGAGAAAATACACAGAGAACTGAAATGTTCTTTGGAAAAAGTATTACATAAATTAAAACGACAATGCATTTCTGCTTATGCCCTACTCTTCAATAAATCTTTTTCCAATGATATTTAAATGATGAGACCCCTGCCATATTTATTTATTAAAGTTTAGCTTTAATAAGTTTTTTTTTTTTTTTTTTTTTTTTTTTAAGTCAAAAATAGGTTATAACACTGTGATTGACACCTCTGTTGATAAGTGTGTCTCCTGTTACACTGTGTGCACTGGATTAGCAGAACAAAAGCGGTTCAGCAAAGAAAATGCAACAAACAGCATCTAAAAAGTGATTGAACTTTCCGTCACTCTTAATGTCTACTTCAAATCGACCCAAGAATTTTTTTATTGTTTGAAATGTTCTCATGACTGCTGAATAACATGTTGAATAATGAAGTATCATTGGGTTAATTGTTTTCAGTCTTTTAATAGTCGAAGCTTATTGCAAGTCAGCTCCAACTTAATATTTAGCCTACAGTTATAGAAGTGGTACCTTTATTATCTCACTCTTGGCACTAACAGCAAAAACTATACTTCCCAAAACATTCAAACAGGTAACTTTTTTTCCAGGTGGACCGTACAGTCTCATATTCATCATCCCCATCCCTTGCGGTGCACATTGCTGGTCTGGTCAGGCTTAATCTCCATGTTTATGTTATTAATGTTATTTTAGGAGGACAAAGCTAACTGGAGACCAGTGCCTGAGCAAACCAGAGGAGCGCGCAGCACTTGCCTCCCACGGGAGCTGCAAAACAGGTGGCCACTCCTACAGCACACGCACACACCAACAGGTCCTGGTTATGGGTGCCATTCTGGGGTTAAGGGTCAAGGGTGGAGACAGGGAGGAAAGAAAGGCAACACAAACAAGCAGGGATGAATAGAAAAGCCAACAGGAGATAGTGGGGGAAGAGGGAGACAGGGATATGGGAGGTTACTGTTAATACACATGCCAGACATTACCATCACACTATTAATACTGTGAAACACAAACACAGAGGAGGCGTGGGGGAGAGTCAAAACAAAGACTCAAAAGAAAAAGGGAGGGGGAGGGAGGGGAGGGCGTGAGCTGGGGGGGGGAGAAACAGATTGGGGAAAACAACTGTCACAGGATTCCCACTTTGAGCATAAAATTCAAGGACGTGTTTGATCTGTTATAGAGACTCAGAATGAACATGGCAACAGATGCTGTTCGGCCAAACACCGTATGTAGTCTCGGATTAAATACAAAATAAAAATTATTGATCACTAAACATGATGATACAGCATTGAATGCTTGGACTTGTTTTTAACAAACTGTATTGTACCAAAAGTGGAATTTGCTCTGAAGTCTTTCAGTGAATTGATTTGTCAAAGCTTTTTCCTGCTCTCCAAAACTACTTTGTTAGAATCCCAGTCACTGCAGGTTAAAGTACATCATACACAAGCAATGCCAGCATCAGTATTAGCTAACAATAAATACTTGCTTGGGTGACCATATTCTACAAAAACCCAAAGAGAGGACCCCCTACCCAGCTGAGATATGACAAAAATACCTTAAGACACTCAAAGAAGACAAAGCAGCTTCATAACCCATCTTGATTTATAACACTACTTTTCTTTTTTCAGGGAACATTTTCTATGATGCAAATTTCTTTCTTTTTTTAAGCAAAGCCAAACTTTTGAGATAGAAAGTCAAAATTACAACTTTTTTTCCTCATAATTTTCCCTATTTCTATGAAATTAATGACTTTTTGTCTCAGAAATACGACTATAATATCTAACAAAAAATTGACTCTATCTCAAAATATTGACTTTAAATCTCATAAATTTGACTTTTGTCTCAAAATTTTGACTATCTTGGAACTTGGATTTTTATGTCAAAATTTTGACTTTTCATCTCCAAATTCTGCCTTTTAATTATGAAATTTCAACACCCCCCCCCCATATTGATTTATGTATCTTAAAATATTGACTTCAATAACTTGACTTTTAAACACAGAATACAACCTTTTAGCTCAAAATTTGACTTTTCACCTCAAAATCTGACCTTTTAGTTTAAAACTTTGACTTTTATTGCAGAATCTGGAATTTTTATCTCCAAATTTTGACTTTTTATCTCAAAATTTGACTTTGATATAAGCCAAGAACAATCTCAACATCAGACACGGTCACAACAAATAGAGGGGTACTACAGTAAATGCTCATTTCCACTCTAGCATTTTCTGTCTGAGAGCCCAGCTCGTCAGTCAGAGCAAACCAAGGCATTTTATTGAATTTGGTAAGTTTGGTCCCCCTCCTACTTGCTAACCTTTCACTCTACCCTCTAGTCTTGATTTGTTCATTTCTTACTGCAGCACATATCACCTGATAACGTTGCTGCAGGAAAAGTCAAGCTCTGGTATTGCATTCACTTAAGCCTGCAAGGAGATGAGGCTTGTAGGCAATGTAGTTTTTTTTGGTCAGGGCCTCAGCTTACCTCATAAACCCCAGAGAAGATGGACATGAATCGACTGAGCACTGCAGCACAGATGCTGGCGATGTGGACAAATGGACCCTGGAGGTGATGAGAAGAAATCACTGACACAGATGAGCAACAAGTAATGTTCATCCACACAGGCACTGACGATTGTCTGTGAAACAAGTAGTATAAACTGGGACATTGTAACAGAGCAGATAAATCACAGTTTAATTGCAGGCTGTGACAGTTGCACTGCTACTGTAATAAGGAAAATGAATGAATTCCTTTGCAGAGGAATAATTTGTTTCAGTCCCATGAGAGGAGGGAGTGAAGAAAAACATGACAGGACGTGATTTATTATCCTCCAAGCTTGGAAAGGGAGCACAAAGAGTGATGGGAAGAAAAAGAAGAAGAGGATGATAGTGACACAAAAAAGCAAGTAGTAAAGGGTGAAACAAACAGAAAAGAGATGAAAAGAAGAGTTTGTTTACTTCTTTGCCCACTGGCATCCCGCTGCCCAGGCCAGCCGTCAGCCCGATGACTTTAGCGACAAAGGCTTTGAGAGTCAGATACTCCTTCAACACTACACCTCTCAGGATGGTTTTCAGCTCTGGAATACCAGAACCTGGAGAAAAAGGAAAAAAAGAATGATGGGAAAGCAAACAAGGCATGTAGCAGACGAAAAATGAAAGTTTGAATGCAACATAGAGAAGATAGACTGAAGCCTTAAGATTGGAGAATAGAGGGTGACGGAGGATGAAGAGCTTACCGATTGCCTGTGGTGAAACTAGGTGACAGAAGAGTGAGGCAAACATGACAAGGATCATGGGATAGGTGACCCAGGCGAGGTACTGGAGCGCTACATTGCCTTTAAGCTCCCCGTGTATCCACTTATAGGCTGAAAGAGAGGAAAATGACAGAAATAGAAAGAGAAAAGAGGGCAGAGACAATGCATTGTTCACAGGAGAATAAATGGAATAATTAAAGACAGTGGAAACTTAAATCCTGCATTATCAGGACACAAATGAGAACATTTCACTATGTGCTTGGCCTCTGATACCTTGGAGGCTCTTGGCGCTGGCATAGTCCATACTCCAGCTGACCAGAGCCATAGTCAGCCCCAAAAGAACCAGGAATATCCAGTCCTCTCCCATCTTGGTCACTATGTACTGCCGCACACGAGCCAAACAATCTGGGGCGAGGAGATTAAATTAATGACTCATCTTGAATCATTTATCACTGATTTAATTACTGACAGTTAGTTATTGTAGCCACGCTTGAGTGGGAATCAGTTAATGTGACTGTGGCTACAGATACGACATTATTGCATTACAGAGGTGGATATAATGCACAAAATAATCAGAGTGTGATTGACATTCACTAATAGGTGTGTGAACACACTTGATAAATTAAATGCTTCATCACTTTGCAGCTACATTCGAAATAAAAAAATACTCAGGTCAAGTAGCATCTCATCTCATTTAGAAAATATATAAAAGAAAGGTTTAAGTGGTGTGAGTCCATAAAGCTATATCTACATACATAGGGAAGCATGTCAAAACTTAATTTAGACACTTTGTATTTTGAAAAAAAAAGGACTTTACCTTGGGTTAATAAACTGGGCCTTTTGCCTGGTTATCAAATGATTGTGTTTGTTAAATTACAAATGCTCTAAATGGTACTGCAGTAAATGTTAGAGGAAAAATGATCATAACAAATGCTTTGCCCAGATTATTAAAGCATGGATGGAGGATTTACTCAAGGTTTAATGAAGTGACACCTACTTTTTCTGTCAAACTGTATCAGTTGCCCTGTGTGGCATGATTCCCAATGTGATAAAAATGAAATCTGAATTGCTTGTGACAAGTCAAAAAACATTCTGCCAATGGGATAAGAAAAATTTGCTCATCAAGTTTCTTGAAACTAGCAAGATGTCTTGATACAAGAAACCTTTTTTTACCCCATTGGCGAATTTTTTTTTTTTAACTTGCTACAAGGAATTCAGATTTCATTTTGTTTTTAAATAACTTGAAATAAGACAAACTTCTGGACATGTTAGTTAAATGTGACTTATATCAAGAATAATAAGACGTAAGAACTTGCTTCGATTTCATTTTTTTCTGTGTAATCAGCTCTTAAACCAGCTGGTGCTAAATCTGACTGCATCATATTCTGCACACCACTTTAATTAAAACGTTAGCAGTGCATCATATTTTATGAGCTCATCGTGTTGCATGTAAAATCATGATGTGCAAAGTATCAGGAAACCCGAGCCATCAGAGAGACGCTGCTCTCTGAAGGCTGCAATGTGATAAAATGTGAAGGTTTGAGGAAAAAAAGAGAAAAGCAAAGTGAAGTGGTATTACCTTGAAACTGTTCCAGTTGATTTAAAGGTATTTTGCTAATTTCCACCACTCTGTTACAACATGAGGTGTCATAGCAGCTGCCCATGCCTGACCATGGAAACTGTTATTCTTGATTTGAGACTTCTTAGACAAACCTTTTCTACAATATTTAAACAGATTAACTCCACATTTTTGCAGCTCACCTTGGCATTTGGAGTAGGGACGAGGCTTCTGGGTAGTAGAGGTGGTGCTGTGATGTGACTCCAAGGTCACAGGGTGATGATGACGATGATGATGTTGATGATGCCGTCGGCCAAGGCCTCTGCGCCCGCTGCCCGTGTTTTCCCCTGCCTGTCTTCTCCATTGTCTCTCTGTCAGCAAGCGAGCAGCCTCCCGTCGGGCAAAGTTTCCCAGCTGCTCCCTGTACTCACCGTACAGCTGCAAGAGACAGGGAAATGCTGAGAATCGCTTTGACACAATAAGTCAGAAAAATCTCAACACAGCGTTTGGAGAAGGTAAACAAAAGACTGGAGAGGAGGAGGAGGAGGAGAGACGGGAAGGAGAAGGAGACGATAATCTAGACTTAGGAGAAGGATGAACGAGATCCAGTGTGAAGAGTCTTGAGATAACGAGAAAGCAGTGGGGAATGTGTGGCGTGTGTGTAAGGGATACACACCAACCTGAATACCCAAGCAGACAGAAATAGACAAAATGGGTATGGAGATCGGAAAAACCCCTCCCTGAGAGGAGGCAGGGGCTGGAGAGAGGCCAGAGGAAGAGACCCTGGAAGAGAGGACATTCCACGTTATCCTCTCCTCTTTCTGACTGCGCACACATGAACTCACACACACGTACACACACTTGGTCAGACAACACGGCCCCCAGTAATCCAGTGTGATCAGTTTGCACTGCACTCGTAAAAACCAAAGACGCTGTAAAGTGCTGCAGATCCAGGGGCCGCTATGATGTGCACCGCAAACTTACGGATCGCATGCATCCCTTCCCTCTGCGAAGTGAGGAGCTAAATCATACAGAGAGATGCCTGCCATGCATTTCTGTCTCATGTTCACGCAGGAAGGAAAGAAGAGCTGACACATCCCTCCACAAGGCCTGAAACAGAACCAAAGCTTGGCAGAGAGCCCATAATCAAACAACAACAAGCCCCACAATCAAATCATATGAATCATCACTGTCTCACGTGGACCAGCCTGTGTCATCTGTCTTCAAGTGAGCAAAAAGCTCTCGACTTCAAATCCTCTACGCTTGGATACACGGGTCACAACAAACACATGCCTGATGAAACATTGTCATTCAAACATGAATACCTCCCCGGATCTCTAGGCTGATTTTGATGCCACCTCATCAACCATCAAGTTATAACCATTTCAGCAATTTACAGTTACCTCAATGAACAATCACTTGATATGGTTTGTTTGGTAGTGACCATGAAAACTATGTACAATTTCTGCCTTTTACAAGCACTTTCAGTGACTGCTGCTTCACATATACAGTTCATTATAGCTTGTGCTAGTTTTCAACTCATGCCCCAGTTAAACTTTTCATAAACAAAGAGGAGACAGATGTGACAATTACATAAAATGTGCATACAATAACTATAAGGGTGAAAAATAAGATCAGAGAGTGTATATTTGGTTACGTAAAATCCCAAGTGTTACATAACTTTGGAATATTTAAAATGCTTACATCTCTGGTTTTGCTTTTGCCATGCTATAAAGTTTTTTCTTTCTTTTTGTAAGTCTGTGTATCTTGGATTTATTTTCATCAGCAGTTTGTTTCACATTCGGGACATGAAATAAAAAAAGCCAAATGCCCCGTGAAGTACTTGTTGCATTGGTAACACTGAAGTTGTGCTGCAAAACTTGCCAGCAGTAGATCAGTCCTGGATTAACAAAGCAATGCAAAATACTATTAATTTTTTATTATCTGGTATTATACACTGCAATCAAAAAACTGAAATGTAATCAAGTGTTTATGTCTTATTTTTTGTAGGAAATGTCTTTTTGGACTTAATATGAGCCGTATTTCCCTCTCATGTCCAGAAAAACATCTGGTTTCAAGTTATTAAAAGACAAAAATGATGTCTGAATGGTTTGAAATATGAAAAAAAAATCTGACGAGGTAGGGGAAAAGTTTCTTTTATGAAGACATTATTCTAATTTCAAGAATCCTGACAAACAAATTTTCTTACCACATTGGCTGATTTTCTTTAACTTATAACAAGCAATTCAAACATCACTTTTGTCTTTTTTGAAATAAGACACGCTTATGGACTGGAAAGGTAAATGTGGCTCATACTGAGTCTTAAAAGACATTTTATACTAAAAATGAGACAAAAAATTGCTTGGATTTCAGTTTCTGTGCAAAACTTATTTTTGACGAACCCTTGACTGGCATTACCTTAATCCTTGCTTCATTATTTTGGAAAATTACTGTGAGTATTTTGTAAAAACTGAAAAACCTGAAAAAATGAATGCAGGTTGGGATTGGGGCAAATATAAGAAAATACTAAATATCAATGCTTACAGACTGATGAAGTTCTTAATCTTTCATCATAATTCCTTTGAATAAATATTGGATCAGTTACACAAATCTGAAACATTAAAAAATAACAAGCTGTGTTTAAGAGTTGGGAACTGCATGTAAGGCAAATCATAACAGACAGAACACACTTTTTGTTGCTTTACATTTAAAACTGACCAAAAAAATCATTAAGAAATCATTCGCATTCATTCATCAAAAAAAAATCCTCATATATCTCATTTACATCTAATTCCATAGACATGTTACACTATGACTTGGATGCTGCTAAAGTCATTGTTTTGTCTTCCAGATGCCCCAAGAACCAATTGAACCTGTAGCCTTATACAGTAGGATAAGTTATCACAACATGCAAACAGATCCATCTGTGGACATAAAAGAAACACCGGACACTGGTCATTAACAGCTAATAGAGAATAAAAGAGTCACCCTCCACCATGTGAGCAGCCTCTGGTCCTCAGGTCTTTACCTGGTCCTCATCAGGTGTCTTAAGCATCATGTGTTAGCAGCTCTGCTCCTGTTCTGCTTCCTGTCTCTCACTGCAGACGACCTCAGCACCACCTCTGCACTACACATTAACACCAAAGCATCAATCCATCAACATCATCAAACAGACCCCGAACCAGGCGCCATCAAAACCAGGAACAGGAGGAACAATGTGCAGGGTTCACAGGATTTGTGACCTTGAAGTTTGACTTCACATATTGCATTCTGCCACAAAATAAAGGAAGGACACACCCCAAGTAACAAAAAAAAAACATCTACTCACATGAGCTGGTGTTTGCAGACTGTTTGTTTGTTTGTTTACACTTGTTTTACCTCTAATGTCCTTGTTGGAGATGGTCCTATGTTCGTGGGGGTCTGTGCTGCATAATACTGTCAAGTATTTATCATTTTGGGTTTGCAGTTTGAAAGTACAGTCTTATTGACTTTTAAAAAGCTGTTTTCATGATACAAATCAACCCAGCTAATTTATAATTATCAGGTGTTGGGAAAACTGCAGCAAACTGTTTCACTTCATTTACCAGGGAAATGTAAATTGATGATTTGACCTTGAAACTTAACAGTGTTGACAACTTGAAATACCAGTAGGTTGTCTATGGAAGCCCATTTCTGCTGGTACCAAAAAAGAAAAGGAATAAAAGGGAAGTTAAAGAAGGGAAAAATGCTCTAATTATGAATCAGTATCTCATTGGTTTTGCTTTTAGGATTTTTTTTCCATATTGTTTTTTAACATGCAGGTCATTGATACTTAGGGTTTGAAGAACAAACAAGTGACAGCGTGTGAGAGACATTGAACGCTAAGATAAATTCACATCTGGTGACTTTTCCGTCTCCATCTTTCAACCTTGTGTTTACAGTAATGACACCATGCAACCTTGAGTGAGAACATGACGTTAGTGACCAGGATTTTCCCAACCAACCCAACTTTCACACACATCTGAGGATCAGCTGCCATTATTGACTCTTAAACCGTAGAGCGACCTTCCCACTCCAGAACAGAAGCACCACAGAAACCATCAGCCCCTCCACGTCCCCTCTCTGTTCTTACTAATTTACTCTCAGCAAGTTTCTTGCTGATTATTTTGCACTTTGCTGTCTCTACGGACACATGAAAGTAGTCAGGCATTACTGTGCAGCTCTGACACTCACACAACTCATTATTACACTTCTTGTGCTCTGCTGTTAGAATTCCATCTTCTAATGTTGTGCTTATTGCAAATCTCACAGGATGAGGAAAATGGGAAAATGCAAACTACTCCTCCCTTGAGTTTGTTAGGAATACAAAGCCCATGGTAAATTATTCTGGTTTAGCTGTTGAAGAGCTGAGAATTCATTCACAGCTCTGCCCTTTATGAGCCCACTTGAACAAGGTGATACGACTGTGAAATGCAAGAAATTCAGAGAAAAGCTGCAAAAGCAACAACACCAATGATAGGCCAGCAGTGAGAAAGAGAGAGGGAGCTCTAGTGAGAGCTGCTAATAGATGCCAGGGTTGAAGGGCAGTGTGACTTTGTGACTTAATTAAAAAAATAATGGCACATTCCTGCACCTCTCATGAGAGAGTCAGCACTGCATATTCATAAATGTGTGTCTGTGTCTGTGCTGCTTCTTAAGCATGCACAGTTTGTTTGTGCTTTTTTTTTCCGAGCATGCTAAACTAATGTTTGTGGGAGTGTGTGTGAGTGTGTATGTGTGTGTCTGTGTTAGAGGCCTTACAACAATACAGGGCTGTCCCATAACACAAGGTTAATGATAAAATCTGACCCACGTACTGACAGAGGGATCAGGAGATTACCCCTCTCCTCTCTTTCTCTCTCACACACGCACACACAAAGACAGTTCACCCTCTCGCTGCACACACATGCACACTTCACAAGCAATTGTCTCCATATGAATACACTAATTAACTAGCACAAAAACATTTCTATGCCCTGTCCAAACACTACACAAGCTGTCATGTCCTAATTAAGGCATTCCAGTGTGGATAAAAGAGAAAAACAAACTAAGTTGCAAACTCACATGTTTTATGTATGAGCCTGTGGAACATTCATACAGCTGTAAACCAGGAAAAACACAACAATAACCCCTTCACAAACAGGTATATGTGTAGTAACTTATGTCACAACATAAAATTTTACTGTTAAAGAACAAAATAAAGACACCAAGAATAGTTTCCCCTCAGAAATTTGTCCCAACAAAAAGTGGGCAATCATAGAGAAGAAAAGATCCAAAGTAATGAATAATGAACCTTACCAGGAATTGATCTATGTTCAGAACTGTTTCAAAAGTGTTGATCCGCTCCCTCATCTTTTCAGCCAATCTTCCAGCAGGTTTCTGTAGACTTTCTCCCTGTGTGTCTTTACTTAACTGTACTTCAATATCTTTGTCTTACATCTGTCCTTTCCTGTCTTTTGCCTGTGTAACGGACACAGACTGTACCTGCTACCTGCCCGCTTACAGTACAGACCCAAATGACTGACAGGTATGACCAGGCACGCACACACACAAACACACACACGCACTCATACATGCATACACACACACACACAGAGGGAGAAGCTGTAGAGGTTAATACAGACACTTGAGTCTTGACAATAAATTGTCAGCAGCTCTTAATTCAGCCGGGAAGGTCCCCTGTCCAGAGGCCGATCCAGCAGATTCCTGCAGACGGATCATAAACGATACCAAGCAGTGAGGCACAAGCTTAAGGTATGAATATGATACCTGCTGACTGAGTTGAGACTTTAATCATAATAACATTGTGTGGGATGGGCTGGATAATGCTATAGTACACTTTAAGGGGCTTCAGCATATATCACATAGCTTACTTAAGCCTGGCTGGAAATATAAAATCATTATTTGTTCTTGTATTTAAGCATGTTTTTGAGGGGGGTAGATGTGACAGAAATGTAACAGGTTTACATCTCTGCAGTCACCTTTACATATGAGGTCAAGAATCCCAGTTGAAGGCTGAATAAACAGACTGATATGTATATGAACGCCATCATCTGCAAAGTAAGAAAAATTCAATTCATTTCCATCCTTTTGTAAGAAATATGAGTATTAATATGTCTGATTCCACCTCATCTTGTTATAACTTAACTGTGCATGCTGGGGCACGTGTTGGCCTCTCCTTAGTGACCAAAGCGAAGAGAAAAAGAATTGATAAAAACAATCTTAATAGTTCCTTTGCAAGAAAGTGCCCTGACTGAAAGACCCATCAGCTTTAAGTGTCAATTGAAGAGACGTGTTGGGAATGTGGTGGTAGAACAGCAGGGAAGCCTGCAGTCATAATTAATTTGTATTACTAGAAAGCAAAGCTTCTTATTCCTGCTTTGTCCCCTCTCAGTGTCTCTGTAAGTAAAGCCAGGAGCCGGCATGCATTAGGCCAGGGCACTGAAACCTGAATTGCAGACTGGCATGTAATATGATCAGTGCATAAAGGAAATCTTGGCTGATTTTCAACCATATCTCCATCTCCCTGAGATACGTTTATAGTGTGAAGAGGGAGCGCAGCTGTTGAAAATTAACATTGTTTTTGAATGTAGTGTGGTGCAGCTACAGAATCTTTTTTTTCTTCTTCCCTCCAGTGCTGAGTTTTGCAGCTTTGATTTGTAGACTGATTTTGGCTACAAAACTAGGCAAAAAACAGTGAAAATGACACCACAAATGATGAGTGTATGGAATCATTTGACACAAGTAATATTTAACTGAGATAGATATTCAGTCATACTTCTTGAGTCAGGGTAAGAAACTAAAATGCAGAGGAAAGATTGATGAAAGATGACTGAAAGATGACTGAAAGATACACCTGTGTTGCAACACAAGACCTGGACTTAGCAAAGAAAAAAAACAAAACAAGAAGTGTTTCTTTTTAGATATACTATTAAGTATTATTAAGTTTGTTATGGGTGATCATTTTTGCTGAATGCTGCAATTTAACACCAGATTTCAATTTGACTTATCCAATTTTAAACTCTCAGCCTGGTTTACATAAACTTGTTTGATAACTGGGGTTAAATTTGGATTCCCAGTATTTCTTTCTTGAATACATTTTTGTATTTCAGTCCCTTGCTCGCACAGGCCAAGTTCTCATTACATTTTTTTAAACTATTGAGGCATGTGTTGTATCACTTCAGCCTTGATTTGTTTTTGTACAGACTCTCTTTTATTTTTTCCTCTCCAGCCTTCCTCACCTGTAGCTGAACTCTTGTGCGCAGCTTTACACCCTTCTGCCTCACTCGTCCCACTGAAACTTTCCCTCTCACCACCCTTTTCCCCATCCATCCAACCCCCCGCCCCTGGGGTGAAACCTTACTCTTGGATAAATTTAGCTGCAGTGTGACCCAATGTTCACTGACACACTTCTCCGCACCTCTTCCTCTATCATGCTGTTTGTCTCTTTCGGCTCGTCTCTCCCAGGAGACCTGTTGTTCAGACAGATGGAAGGCTTTAACCTTTTCACAAAACAATGACAAGTTATTGACACTATTTCACGGCGTTAACAAGGTGTTTCATTTTGAAGCACCCAACACTTAAACGATTACACTGAAGCCACTTCTGTTGCAGCAAAGACACGTCAGGTGACTGTGATATCATATGAAATTTAATGGCTTAATCGTCTACATCCCAGTCATTCCAGTCTGTGAGACATTTGCCAGGTGAACTTGATCCCTTTTAGTAGCCTGTAACATTTGAAACTTGTGAGATCTATTTCACTGCTGTTGACATTCTCACAGATTTAAACTCGTCCCCTCACACAACCCCGATTTCTAATCACCTCCATTGGATAAAATGTAACTCACACACACTTGTGTATTTAAGAGAGCCCAAACACATGGTATGCACACACACACACACACATACACACACACAGAGCTTTCTGTTCCTGCATCGCTCTGTCAGTGTCACACAAGTCTACAGGGGGCACTTCTTCCTTGTTAAGGTCAAAGGTCAACAACAGCAGTGTGACTTGGAAGCAATTAACACAACTTTACAAACCCAGCAGACATTCATCGCTGAAGTGGTATGAAGGTTAACAAAGATGAGAGACAGGAGGTCCACAACTTCTGAAGGATTTACAAGAAGTTTCCAAAACACAACAAAGTTTGACTCTTACTCAAATGTTTTGTTGCCCGTCAGAAAAAAAACACCACAGGCTGAAATTTGTGCTGCTGGACACTTAATTTGAATTATTACATTGAATTTGAAAACCAGGATCTGAAATTGAATTTAATATTTTGAAAATGAATTTATAAAGATTTCTGTGAATCTGTGCTTGGTTACTTTTCTAAATGGAAGTAACAATGTGGTCATACTATGCTGAACTGAAATTGAGTTTGTACTTTTTAATTTTAAGAATATTGAGCTGTGAATTTTCAAGTAAGTCAAATTCAGTTCTTTGAGAAATTTGAAAAGAGGGCCTTACACCAGGGGTTAAGATAAAATATCGACACAACAATCCTGACCTGCATGAAAAATTTACCTATTCATTAAGGTAAACATTTTACATTCTGTTTATCATTATTTAGTTGAAAAAGGAGTTAACTACATTTCTCTGCTACTTTGACTCATCATGTCACTATATCATGACTCCTTGTGGTGGCGCTAATGGCATCAATAAGGGGAACGTGACTTGCAGATAATTTGCTGAATAAGTTCACAGCTGCGTAACACCTGAAGAGTAGAGCCGGATGTTGGACAGAAATAATTGTTGATTCTTTTCACATCAAGTGGAAAATACTTTCCTACATGCAACAAGTAGCACAAGATTTACACCAATGCTCATTCAGTGGAAGTTTTACTCAAGTCTCAGAGGACTGAAAGTTCAGTGAAAAAACCTGGTTGCTGTTACATATTCAGGTTTAAAGTTAAATGTGAACAGGTGAATCAGATATATCATGATGCATCAAATTTTATTTGTATAGCCCTTTACAATAACCAGAACGGTACCCAAAGTGCTAAACAATAAAGCCATAAAACAGTACATAGAAGCAAGATGTAAAACAGAGGCTCTAGACTGTTGAAAGCGCTACAGTGCTGCAGGTGACTAAAAGCCTTACATAAGTAAATAAAATAGACCAAAAAAATAAATAAAATACAATAAGTGTATGTTGATGATTAACGATCTTTTAATCATGTTAGTTTGCCATGTTCAACACTGGGTAATCAAGACACCACAGCATCTTCCTGCTCCCTGCTGCTGCTGTGATAGAGGATTAAAACACCACTGTACTTTTGAATGCCACATTTCAATTAAACACTTTAAGCAAAGTCAATTTATTAGTTTGGATGATTTTAAAACCAGAATTAAAGCTCATTTAAAGTGACTTTGAGGAGAATCAGTATGAAGTGGATTGCAGCAACTCCTTTGGTCGGAGGACTTTCGCCATTTGTCATAAAAATAAATGGAGCTCAGAGCCTCCTTTTAACACTACTTTCTTTATTCAAGGCATATGTTTAGTGGATACAAAGCGACAAGGCATTACACTTATCAACAATTCTCTAATGCTGTTGTTTGAAACGTGACAACAACCTTTGTAAGTTTGTATTGTTGTGTAGTAGCTCACTACATTTAGTGCTACTCACAGCCCGGTGCTCTGAGTAACATGAGTGAATCCTGGTTATGGCTTGACAGTGTTCATCTGTCGAGCAGAGCTTAAGTAGCCTGGTTGTTCATTTTATTGACTCACAGGTTTGAACTGTCTGCAGTATATTCTCACATGCAGCTGTATAACTGCTGCAGGTGAGTTGAAATTAATATCATCACAAACAGCTTTGCCCATGTTTAAGCCTTAAGCCTCTTTTTTAGCCTTGGAGACTTCAACGAGCCATAAATCAATTTGGACCAGTCTGACCCAATTGGGAAGCTAGGAAATAGTATTCAGAAATAACTTATTTTAGTGCTGATAACCTCATTTTAAATTGGTGATCATAATCAGGCATATATCTAGATATCAGACTTTTTCAACATCACTTGGAAAGTCTTCACAGTCCCTTTAACCTCTGTGTTTTTGTGTTTTGATGATTGATGGGCTGACAGATAGAGTGTTTAGATCACTGCAGATCAATCGGACTGATGTCAGTGAACAACCACATCACAACAGCTAGTGTTTAGGAGTGTGTGAACAGTCCCAAACCTGTGGATGTAGTCTACTACACTGTTTTCTATATGTGTGGAAACTGCAGGGTGATTATATTATGAATATGCATGTTCTGCTCCACACTGGTGTAATAGTGCAACCTTGTTTTTTGAACAATCCATCAAAAAGACAAGGTCAAAGAATTAATGTCATTCCCAAATCAAGACACAGCAAGAATTGCTCAACATTGTACCTAAAAGTTGGTTTAAAGATAAACAAAAAATGTGATTTTAAACAAGCAATTAATCAATATTAAGTACTCAATTAAGTACTATTAAGCACTGTAGTGATCGATCTTGATCAAAACATTAATAATCTGACAGCCTCATTTATAATATAACCCTCCACAATAGCTCAAGTTATTATCTTTTAGTTTGTTATTCAACAGTCCCAAATTAATACAGATATCTGTTTATGAACGACAGAGACAAACATCATCAGTAGACAGCCTGATTGTTCCCATACTGTAATTATTGATTCCTTAAACTGCTGCAGGGAAGAGGGGCTAGCTGCCAGACACAACAAAATTGACTGATGAGAGATACCACTATGTCCGCATAGAGCGCCACTGTGAGTGTCACCTGAAATATTCCTCACAGGAGCTCAAAGTCAGCCAAAATTTAAAAAGCAAGAGATCACTTAACACCGATATGTGTTAAAAGAAACAACAAATAAGAATCAGCTCGAACTTGAGTGTAGTCTTTCTTTTAAATACATCATTTATTTCATTAAATTACTATTACACAGTATGTATGAACTTTCCTCACAATTGGGTTTTAACTCTCTATTTCTTCTCACTGATAAATTCACATTCAATAGTGTAATCCTGTAAGGCTGACAATGAAGCTGGACATCAAACCCTTAAGGACTACACTAGTCTGTGTTGCAAGTTTAAATGCTACTTAACAAATGTAGTTACACTTTAAATCCAAAGTAACCAAGACCAGACTCTAAATAGGAACTGAGTTTCAGCCCCTGATACAGTTGTAACCTTTCAGTATCTGTGAAAAACACTATCCACTTGAAAAAAGACACTGCTACTGATCAATAAACAAATGATATTTATACAATCCATTAACAGCTCTGCACATAAACTTCCTAAATCCCCAAAGGCTCTAATTTCCTCTCTCTTTCTCACACACGGTCAGTTTTCACACCTTAAAGATGTGAGACTTCGCATGGAGACGTAAAGCCACTAAGTCCTGTGATTAATTGAGTTCTCTTATTTATATCTGACCTGCGGGCCTCAGAGGGGTACCAAAGGACTAGAGATTTGATTTGCGCTGATAGCTTGGAGGAGCTGTGAGAAAAGAGACGGAAAAGACGCTGTCACTGCTCCTCCTCTCTTTGTCAGTTGCTCACGCTGCTCTAACACGTATTAAACTCTCCAGCTGCTCTAAACTCTCTTGCTCATGTATCTGTCATTTTCTCATATTAAAATTTGCATTCAACTGACTTTTATGTGTAACTCTGCATCAAATCAATGTGATGCTGAGTCATATGTCCATAGAGCAGGTCTGACTGAGACAGAAAAAGAAGGCAGACATGATGCTCCTGAGAGGAACGGCCTTCACACTGGATGAGCATTTAAACAGATGAAGCGGGGGATATGGAGACATGACTTCATCTCGACACGTACATCTAACCTGTCTGCTCAGGTTTCCTGTGTATAGGTATTTATATCCACTAACTCATGAAAACAGAAATGGCTTTACAAGGCTGCAGCTTGAGGAGCAAAGAGCACAGGTAGACATGATCACAAGCAGAAATTGTTCTGAAGCAAGGCAAAAAAAAAATCAGAAACAGATAAATTCAAAAGATGAAGTAGGAGCTTGGTGCTCAAAATATGAATAAATAAAATCCTTGATTATTGCAGGGATGACTTTCCATTTATCACCTTCAGTGTTTCACAGTGTGGGCGGTGTGAAGCCAGCACAGACTGTGAATGTTTCTGAAGGCTGTGCAAATAAACTTGACATTAAGTTGGATAAATCTTGTCCAAGAAGTGAGCAGAACGGAGGAGGAGACAAAGAGAGAATGGCTGGTGGACTCGAGGAAAAAAAAGTGTAGCAGATGAAAATAAATGACCCACAAGGAGTTGTAGAAGAAGACTAAAAGGTTGGAGAGTGAACGAGTAGCTGTGAAGGATGGATGGAAAATAGAAGTATATGTAGGGATGAGGGAGAAGCAGGTGGAGGCGCATGAGACGGATAGTTTTAAGAGTTGGAGAGGACAGCAGACACACAGGCAGGTGCAGGAAGATTTAGGAAAGACCTACCAGGGTCTGTTGGTATCTCAGAGCCTTCCTTTGCGACGCATCTGCAGCCATTGACACGCTGTCACTGATCCAAAAATAACCTTGCTGGACACCCCAGCATTTCCAATGGCGTGGGCAACACCATACACACACTCACTCACTCGTACACTAACACCCTCTCTTAAATATGTTTTACGGCAGATCAAATAAACACAAACATTTCCTGAAGTTTCTCACTCTCAAGTAAACTCATTCAGAAAAGTCAAAAGATAACCAAAAAGCGCAGATGATGTTGCTCCAAAATGAGTTCTTCTCCAGATGATCCAGAGGATACAGGCCATCCAGCTCCACCGAGGATCTGATGGACACACGGACAGAGATAAGACAAGCATACAAAGCAGAGCCAAGCCATCTGATGAGGCTGTGAAGGACGCAACGCTTTCCTTTATTAGAACTGCAGACACCTAATAACACACTCACACACGCACACAACTTGTTGCCCTTAGCAGCACCCTCCCTGCCAGCCAGCCATTAGGTGTATGTTTGTGTGTGTGTGTGTGTGTGTGTGTGTGTGCATGGACTGTTCTTGTTTGGACAGGGGGAGTTGGAAGGGCACCCCCCATAGGGCTGCCCCTGCAACGTGAGCAGGAAGGTGCACACGACACCCTGTGACAACGCACACCTAATCAGCCAATGATGCAAGGCAAGCCCCATAACACTCACATGCTATAGCTGACATCCCTTAGGGGGAAAAATCTCCCCCAAACGCTCAATTTTCCCTTCAAAGAAGCGTGGTAAACTAAACACCAGCAGAAGGTTCGGATGTCCAGAGGGGTAAGAACTGGAAATTTAACATTTATGAAAGCTCAAGGTGGACCACTGCTGCTGTGCCCCTACTCCACAGAGATAACATGCCGCCAAGATAAGTTCATTTAAACACCTCAAACTCTTCCTCTCAGGCTGATGACCGGCGGCCATTATGACAACCACAAAGACGCCCAAACTCAAGCAGATCCTCTTTAACCCCGCCCTGCTTTGTGGTGCATACGCCAGCGCATAACCGCCTAATCTCACAGCTACACCGGAGGCCAGAGAGAAATGTGTTACTCCGACCACCGGTGTGTGTGTGTGTGTCAAAGGAGAATGACTGTGGACAGCTGGCTGGGCCTCTATCTGATACGCTAAGAACATTATCACTGGGCGGCAGATACATGCATCCCAGTCACAGCATGGGGAGACCTGAGCACGGTGGAGTAGCGGGGAGCCAGTTATACTATACCTGGGAGCAAAGAGGACAGGCTGTACGCTGGGAACAACACACACAAACACAGCAACAAGGAGGATCAAATAGAGTGGAGCACGCACAGGAGCATGGGATTCAGCTGGAACCAAACAAGAGGAATGCACAAAAAAATGCACACACAGCCAAATGCAAACACATTAACCTGCACATACAGCTGTAAAAGAGAAAAAAACACACGGTAATGTTTAAAAATCAAGCCCTGTTTATTGTCAAGAACATTTGGCAGCCATTGGCGTTGACAGAAATCAAATCTCTCTGGCCCCCCACACTGAACCTCAGCACAGCCTGGCAGCAAATATCAACCTTCAAAACTTCTCCGCCTGCAGCAGAGTTCCTTTTTCATACCACTCAAGTGTTTCTCTGCAATTATAATTCCTTATCACAAAAAAAGGATAAGAGGAGTGAGCACCTTTGAGATAGTTGTAAACTCTTCCACAAGCCCCTCACACTCACTTAAAGGCATCTTTGTTTACGGGTGGTTGACGATCAATACTGTTTCGACCGTGTATTCTGTTTTCCACACTACAACACTGTTGTAACCAAACACACTTTGCCTGCTCAGGGCTTTTCTGGGAAACATCGATGCTCACACCACCTTGATAAATTGATTCCTCAGTTTGTTGGATGGGGGAAGCCAAAGTGATACAATACAGTCTACTGTGAAAACTCCATGGTCATAAATTCATAAAACACTTCATCTTAGCATGACATATGCTGCTGTGGAAAACTGCATACTAGTAGTGGAAGACGTGAAATATGTATCTTATAAAATGCAATCTTTACTGAACCACATACAGTAAAATGTTGCGAGAAAACTTTGGAGACTGACAGAATATGCACCTCCCACGTCGGGGGAGTCACTGCTAGGAGTCAAAGTTGGTGTAAAGGTCATACTTAAGGTATATGACCCCACAAGTAGCACCACATTCCCTTGGCAGCCCACCACCCTGACAGACACATCTACAATGACACAGCAGATATGTGAGATACTCAGAGAGATATCTAACCCCTCAGTCCTGACTGAACATTTACAAAGAACAGTTAAAAAACACAATGACTGAGAAAATTCAAGGTCTTCTTTTAAAGCTGCTCTGTTAGTATTTAACTATGTGAGTAAAATAAGCACATTTTCTCAAATAAGAACCAGTGAAAAAAAATCTGCTGCAGTTTAATGAGCAGTGCAGCTGATAATGACTGAAATAAAAAGCTGCTCGCAATCATGACAGCAAAGATAATTTCAAACTGCAGGAGCTATGAGGAATATTGATGATGAGAGATGATGAAATGCATTCGTCTCTGCTTTGCTGCCCCCTGCCTGTGACAATGTTCAATAACAAAAACTGATCACACAATGAGCATCATGTACAAATAAAGGGATAGGCTTAAAATGCTTATAAAGTAATTCATACAAAATAAAGCATAAAAATAGATCTCTGTACAAAATACATTTCTAAAAAGAGCTTGAGTCCTTATACAGCTGTGCAGTAGGAAAACAATAAAAGTCTTGATTCAAAAGTATTAACATTGAAACCCTCTGACTGGCATAGACAGACAAAAAAAAAAGAAATACGTTGCCCATTTCCCATGTATATCAACGTAACCAATACATTTTTCTGTAACACATGAGATTCGTGAGCTAATGCAGGTGTGTGTGTGTCAGTGGGTTGAGGCTGGATTTACACTGAACATGTGAATGAATGAATCCTTTGGATTTGGCTGTGCTGCTGTAACAGAGGAATGTGCGGGTGTTTGGCAGTGTTTGGTTTGGAATGAACAGTTTCCTACTCTTAGAGTGAGGCTTTAATCCATGGAATGGTTTCTGTGTGTGTGTGTAAGTCCATAAGTGTGCATATTTGTGTCTCAATACTGAGGCTGGTACTTGGGGAACAGGTAGAGGTCTTTGCACAATGAGCTGGTGAACTCGGACATCTCCTTGCAGCGGTGGTGGGCGGTGCCAGGGGCATAACCCTCCCGCTCTTTGATGCGGCTGTTGACCTGTAGGGTCACAGGGAGAAAATATAGATTTAAAGTTACTGAAAAGGATCAATTAAAATAGGAGATGAACAAATAAAAGTGCAGCACCCCTATATTTACCTGCACTAGGATGTCTGCAACATGTGTGTCTCTGGCTTGCTGGCGAAGGGCTGTGTTTATTTCCTGAATGAACCAAGATCCTCTCTTAGTGTTCCTCATGGCTGCTGTGCCTTGTGGAGCAAAAATAAAAAATAAAAGATTAATACCTTGTGACGAATCTCTTGGAAACATAGCTTAAGACTTGTCGTGTATTTACACAGGGTGAAGGCAGAGATAACAGAAAACTTATCAATCCACTTATAATTTTGTTTGGACAAACTAAAGACTTCTTTGAAACAGCTTCTCGCTCAAATCCTGCCAACTACTACTTCACCCATAGAACAACTCTAGATGATCATTTGAGCTGGGTAATGATCTATTTAAAAATTCCAAGGCGTTTTATTGGTTTGTTTTGATGCAGTTTGTTTTTGGTTGATAGCAAAAGCAGATGCACAACATTCAAGTTCAGGTGAAGGAGAAAATCAACACAAGAAAGAAACAGGTTGTCAAAACATTTTTTTCTGCCAGTTATGAGTTACAGCTACCTCCTTCACTTCTGTATATTAACTGCAAATCTCTACTCCTGCATTTGTTCTCTGATGTTTGTTTTTCCACACATTTCATTGCAGAGCCTGAACCAAAAAAAGCAAAAGGGATAAACTTACAAATTCTCTGACCTTTGAGAGATGCAAAGCCACAGATCATGTCTGAACGCTGTGGCAGTTTAATCCTGGTTCTGCCCATGTCCCCTCTCTGTCTGGAGTCTGCATCCCCCTGTCCTTCCCTTCCAGCATCGTGCTGCTCACAGCTTGGAGAGCAGGTCCTGACTGGTCCATCTATCTGCTCCACTCCACAGTCCATCTCCTCTGGAAGACAAGACATGGGTCAAAGTAAAATCAAACTTTCAACAGTGTAACCAATATCTCTTACACTCTATTTTATGGGATTTAGCGTTGCCGATGCTAAAAACTTGCTGTTTTTGAGTTGGAGCATTTTAAGTCTGAAGTGGGCTTCAACATCCAAGGTGCAACTCCTTTTGACATTTGTTTTTCCATTTTCAAAACTGTTCTCAGTTTTGTTGACAGTTTTTTGTCTTTACTGCTCAATATGATTTTTGTAGTCCTGGTTGCTTGCACAAATTATAGCTTGTGTTTACAGAAGCTATTAGCAGAGACACTTGCCCAGCATATCTAATGGTTTGTTGGATCACGGAAACAGATTTGTTAGCTGGGAACATTTTATTACTCTGCTTCTGTGTTATTAAACAATTTGACATATGATAAATCACCCACAGCCTCTGCCATCTGTAGCTAAAGGATGGATGGCTGTGAAGGTGTCACGGTAGTTGCCTGCCCCTGGTGTCAGAGGAGCGTCTGCAGACAACATCTGGACATGTGGAGGGACAGGTTGCCATCTGCATTTTCACTAAGTCATTGTAAAAAAATTTCATGATGCTACAGGGGTCAAACCAATTTCGAATAAGACAGATTTGGTCAGCCTTAAAAATCATCTGCGTTTTTATTGTTGTGTTCACTGGTGCCTCATTGCTCTAATGCCTTGAAACATTCAAGGCACCCAAAAGACAAAGCGGCTCAACCTGCTGATCTATCTAATAAATCAATAAATAAAATCTTTTTTCCTGACACATTTGCAATGGCAAAATTACCACAGGTGTGCATTTGAAATAAATGCAACTTTAATAAACAATTTTATCAAGTTTTTTTATCTCATTAACCTTCTCAGCATCCCATTTACTACGTAAATTGATGTGATGCTGCTAATGTCCTCTTCATAGTGACAGGTGATTTCAGGCAGCTGCTGTCTTGAGGAATTGGCTGTGCCACACACAGCCCCCACTCAGCTATATCCCTCTGACAGACGTGCTAAAATAAATTAGTCATGCTGTTGCTTTTTGCTTTCACAGACTTTAAAAGAAGTATACGATGAACAGTGAGGCTCAAGGTCAAAGGATACAAAACAAACAACTTATAGACAACTGAGCAGCATTAATAGCCATAGCAGTTTTTACAAATGGATTAAAGTAAAAATCCATGTCTGTTTTTAAATTCTGTCATAAACTGTGACTTGTCTTGATTTCTTATAACTTGGTCTATTAAAAAATCTTATGATTCCAAGAAGTGAAGAGAAAAAAATGGACTGCCTCACCTCCTCTGCAAGCCTGGATGAAAAACATCTTTGGCTTGTTCTGTAGCAGGGGGCAGTGTGCGTTGTCAAAGGTCCCAAACACCCAGTCCAGCTGAAAATCACACAGGAACCACATGCAACATGTTATATTCCTTTAACTCCTAATAACATTTTATCCAACATTTTCAAATTAACCAACCTGCAGGAGCTCCCCATCTGTGCCGTAGATAGCTCCTTCCACTCCATGTGAGAGCAGACACACCACACAGCTGTCCACTGTCTGATGGTCCGGTCGTCTGCTGAAGTTCTCAATGCACGTCCTCATGCCCTACAGATAAAACCAGGGAAACATAAAAGTATGATTACAGATTGTTTTTAATATTCTGTATAGCTGAAAAGCTTGAAAAAGCATGAGTCAAGGTCTAAATGCACATATATCCATTAACCACTTGTTTTTGAGTGAGACACTGAAAGCCAACATTGTGTAATCATGTTACATTTTTCAGAATACACTCAAAGACTGAGAGCAGTAGAAATTGTAACTGAGCTTCAAAAAGAAATCCATCAACCACCTGAGCAATATATCAGTAAGCACTGTTCAAGTGACTCTCTCAAATGATTTAAGATCATTCCTATTTCCTTTTACTACTTTCCTTTCAAAGCCTCAGTAACTGAACAAGATGAATGGTTGAAGCCACAAATGAGATCCAATACATGCATTTTGTGCCTGTGCTTGTTTGCAGTACCTGAGCAGAGAGGTCTCTGTGGACTGTAACCAGGTAGTCCAGCTCTGTGAAGACCTTCCTCAGAACCTCATCATCCACCTCACCTCCTTTTCTCGGATCAAGGTCAGGTGCAGCATGTGGGTCAAATGTCACATTACTGATAACCAAGGCAAAACCACGAGGGGATGATTTCATTCTGTAGGACTGGAGGTAGAAAAACAAGACGCATGACTGGATGAATGATTCCAAAATCCCTCATGGCCCAGTATTTTAAATTCCAGAACAGCTTAAACGCCTAATTTTTTAAGCAGTTTTTACAAATGAATACACCTGGGCCCTTCACTATTTTTGTTCTTCTTTCAAAGATCAGTAATTTGACATCAAAGATAAGTATTTCTCATATTAGGCCAAAGGTAAGGCATAGCTTTGTTAGCAACTGCAAACCTGTTGAGCTGACCTAGTGAGGATTCGTGTTTTACCTTCTGGCAGTGAGAGAGGTAAAAGTCAGGTGTGCATGGGAGAACAGGAGTGTTGAGGGGACTGTCAGCATCCAGACTGAACTCCATGGACTCTGATGTACAAACAAATAGACAGAAAAAAAAACTAAATAACAGCATTAACGTTTCTTCTTTCAACTTTCTTTGAGTAAAACTGCTAACTCAGAGATTTCAAATCATTGTGTGTTCCCGCCAGCAGCTGTGTGATAGTAAACTTTGTACAACAATGCCATGAATGAGTCATTTTTGGGGCGTGGTGCCTGTAGGTACAGACAGACAGGAAGACAGCAGCTGAAACTGCCCTTGTACACTTCTGTCAGTGTTAAGATTACGCAACATGTAGTTAAACACATTGAATCTGAGCTGCTGCTAGCTACAGAGTGTCTACATGTTAAAGTGTTCTCAATCACCTGCCTGTTCATACTAAACAACAAGCACCACCCCTTGTTTCCACAGAAACAGAATAATATTGACAACAACATAGTACACAAACACCTGCTTTAATCTGGAGACACAATTGTACCACTCACCCTGTGTTCTTGCTCGCTTGGCAGCAATTCCTTCTTGGGTTGAAAGGGGGAAAGGAGAGTCACCAAACCTCTGAAATTCAAATTCATAACAGCAAATTATTAATTACATCAGCTGCTTAGAACAAAAGAGGTATTTGCAGTAGAAGAGAAAAAACAGCTGTTTGTGGTTTTGGGAAAAACAAAATCATGACTTGACTATTATGAAACCTCCCACCTGCTGACTGACTGACTGACTAAGGAAGCCATCTGGTTTTCTAACATGATGTGGATGAAATGTGTGATTCTCACATCTGTCTGGTTATTATCATTTCTTCCTCTTTTCTTTGTCTTCTGTTTGGCTCTCTCCCTGTCTTCCTCCCTGACTGGGATCAACCCTCTGAACGCTGACTCTGAGTGCAGGCATGAGGAGGTGCTGCTCACCTCGCTCCATTCTGCTCCATCTGCTGAAGACGTCTGCAGGGGACCATAAGACCTGACAATTATTAAATCCTTTTAACGTATGCAGCAAGTGGAACAGAGTCCTATAGGCATAAACTTTAGTGCTGCTGTGAATCTTTCAGCTACGTGTAGTATTTCATGGTGAGGGGCTCTAAGCATACAGCTCACCTCTTTCCTCTTTGCTGTTGTCTGCTTTACTTGATGACCTGCCTGTGGCTCTTCAATTTGCTGCACACACAGTAAGCGTAAACAGCTTAAGAACTAAAATTTGTCTGATGGCAATGTACGGTGACTACTTTTGGTATCTGTTGGGGGTCTGGATCATTAAGAACCTCTTACCTCTGCCTGTGTCTCTTTTCCATCTTTTTCAGGTGATTGTGTGATTAGCTCACACAGGTGATGCTGCTCAGTTTCTCTTAAAGCTGAACAGAAGCTACTAAAGGCCTTTGGTCCTCGCTTTGGTAAGAGCATTAGCAGACGCCAGCTTCGTTTCTGAGAGGTTTGCTCTGCCTGGAAGAGATGAGTAAAATTAACTAGAAAGTAAAATGAGACAACTTATGATTTGCTTTAAAAAAACTTTGATTTTGCAGAACCCTGTTTGATATTGATAAGTAAATCTGAGAGCTTTGTAAATCTTTCAGTTGTGAGTAAGTGGGCTGACAATTTAACAAACAAAATATCACAGGTAAAAGTAAGTCCACACTACATTCCAAGCAACTAAACAAAAACTACCATATAAAACAAACATACAGTTGGGCCCAAAAGTTTACACCCCTCAGCAGAATTTCTGATATTTTGGCCTTTTCTCTGAAAATATGAATGATAACACAAAATCCTTTCTATCACTCATGTTTAGAGGTTGGGTGAAGACGTCTATTGAAAAAAAAAAAGTTTACTCTTTTTAAATCATAATGACAACAGAAACTTCAAAAATGACCCTGTTAAGAAGTTTACACTCTCTGGTGGTTTTGACCTGATAAATGTATAAAAGTTGATACAAATGTGTTTGAATGTCTACTAAAGGTAACCATCCTCACCTATGATCTATTTGCTTGTAATCAGTGTGTGTGACGTTTCTGTTGTCATTATGATTTAAAAAGAGTAAACACATTTTTGCTATCACCCAACCTTTAACCATGGGTGACAGAAAGGTTTTTGTGTTCATATTTTCAGAGAAAAAAAGCCAAAATATCAGAAAATTCTGCTGGAGGGGTGTAAACTTTTAGGCACAATTGTATGTACCAGAAGAAGGGCACTTGAATTATTAATAGATTGGCAAACTTCTAAAGCTTTAAATGGTCGATTTAAAAGTTATTTCAGCCAAGCAACAAGAGTAAATTGAGACTGTATCCAGTTTCCTAAAAGTAGGAAGCTGACATGAGTACAGTAGTATATGGATGAAAGGGTCTTGAATGAAAGGATGCACATAAACAGCTGTGCTCACGTACCATGATGCTTTCCGCCATGCTCTCTGTCAGGATTTCATCTGCTTGCAAGGACTGAATGAGCAGCTCATCCACAACCAGCTGTTTGCAGAGAATAGCTGAGCGTTTCCGCAGAGCTCGTCTGTCCTGCTCCAGCATGCCACACTCCAACATGTTGCTCCAAAACACCAGGTACAGGACAGGTAGAGAAGACGCACGAGCCTGAACTGATAGGAGTCAAGATACAAGATTAGAACAGGCGCTCTGCTTCATCACAGCACATACACACAAAGCGGTATCGTTGAACTCTACACTGATTTAGTTTTTAGTCCCACAACACACATCTGCTGGTGAGCGTGCCATCACTATACTGAATAAAACACTTCAAAGCCATTAGTGCTCACTTGGAAATGCCATTGAAGGAAAAAAATAACAGCCATATGATTATTTCCAAGAAAGACTAACCAAAATAAAAGGCTCAATATTGAAGGCACAGCGAATAAGACACTGGTCTTCAGACTGTATTTACAGTTACACCTCAAAAGCTAATTTCTGATGCTATCAGCTAACTAGCTCACTCCGGATTGTCCCTTCGCGCGGGGCGATTCCGTCCAAACCTAAGTCTGAAAAGTATCTGATTTCTGCAAAAAGATATCAAAAAGACGAGTAGTACTACGAAGAAAATATCTGCGGTTATTAAACTATAGGAGCATAAATTAATAACATCCCGTACCTCACTCTTCACACCAACTTCCGCGGGGTCTGCACCATAGGTCTGCTGCACAGTGAGGGGGCGGGGCTACACATGTCATTGTTTTGGATTCAGACCAATCAAATCACGGTAAATATTGAGTGACGTTTCAAGCCTCCAATCATTTCAATAATTTTGTTGCAGACGCCCCCTAGCGCGAAAATTGATGAAGCCTGCGTTTTGAATTTGAAACTTTTCTGTAAATAAGTAGCCAATTGATAAGGAGCGCTGGGATTTACACAAACAGTTAACTCATTAAGAAACCATCCAGTCTATCCTCAAGTGGAGGAAGATGAGCCGATACTGTTTTAAAGGAAATGAAAGGCAGGATTTACCATAATATTTCAGTTGTTGAAATTATTTCCAATCAGAAGCATATTTTGCTCCGTTTCAAATTTTTTACGTTAATATTGTATAGCTAAAAGTGCATCATATCTGACATTTTATCACATAAAAATATACATCACCAGTTGTGTGAGGTAACCATGTTCTAAAAGCCCCAATAGAGTGGCGTCCTCATGGACATCCCACAACAATATTCAAAGATACTCAAAGATGACAAAGTAGCTTCATAACCCACACATTTTCTGTTTAAAGTGAACATTTCTGTAATCTAAACATAAATGATATACTGAAACCCATTTCTGCCCACTTAAAATTTAGGAAATGAAAAACTGGATTTGCTGAGATTCTTTTTTCTTTCTTTTGCACTTAATTTGAAATTAAAAAATAAGGGAAATTTTGAGATGAGACAAAATTTGAACTTTTTCCTCATTATTTTGACTTTTGATCTCAAAATGTGACTTTTTATCTAATAACTTTGACTTTTCACTCCAAACTCAGGGTTTTTTCAATCACATTTTTCACTTTTTATTTCTTTTCTTTGACTGTTTTAGCTCAGAATTTTGTCTTGTATTGCAGAGTTTGACTTTTTGATCAAATTTGACTTGGGGCCACAAAAAGTACTCAACACCAGTCATGACCATGACAAAAAGAGGGGTACTACCAGGTATGTGCAGTTCATCTGTAAAAGTTTATTTCCACTTCAGCATTTTCTGTCTGAGAATACAACGCAAGCAGTTAAAGCTTGTTTTATTTTTTTTTATATTATTACGCTCTACATCTTGACAGGGTGGTGCATCAGAACAATGTCAGTAGCTCAGTGCAACGCTTAATGAGCATCAACAAGCTGATTAAAATCCAGACATTTGGGGCAATTTTATCATATCACCTTGTACATCATTTTACCACCAAAAAGATGGACATGTCTGGGCAAAAAGGGCATATGGCCACACTACAGTTGTGAAAAATGAAATATATTTCGGTTATTGAACATGAAACACTATAATGATTCTTTATTCCATACACTGAAAGTTCCAGAATATATGCTTTCTCATTTGTATTCCCTCTTTCAATTGAACTGACATTAGACAGAGCTGAAATAAAAGACCTGGTCTAAAATTTCCTCTTTCCCCATCTGATAAGCTCAGAAACAATACAGTACTTCATAAACTCATAGTTGATACAAATGTTATTCAAATATACATAGTACTTCCTCGCTTCCCTCCCATTCACTCTCTCCCTTTCGCTCTTCCTCACCTCCCTTTCTCTCTCTGTCTCTCCTCTCCCTCTCCTCAGGCCTACTTCACCCTCCCCTGCTGTCTCTCTCCTCACCCTCACTGTGTGTGCTGTCAATAATTGATGATTTCACTGACTCAAAGGGTAACAGGTCCGGGAGAAAATGTCTCACCCGTTTCCTTATTTATTTTCCTTTCTATCTTTGAATCCAATGAGCCTGAGAAGGGAAGTGATCGATGGCAAGGAGCAGTGCATGCCTTCTTTTCTTTTTTTCTACAACTTGTTGTAGCTGCTTCACCTGTGAGCAGGATTGGGTTAAAGCTGCCTGTGTGTCTGACAGCAGGACAGAGGGAGGAAAGGGAAGCTTAAATGAGAGAGAGGCAGGGGGCAGAGAGGAAGAGGAGGAGTGACAGAATGATAGAGTGAATTAATTCAACCTCAGCCAGTCCTGATTGACTCAGTCACAAACTGGCATGTTCACACACTCAGAGTGACACCAAAGCCATGGAGAGAGAAAAGAGGAATGACACGTCCTTCTCCAGGAAGAGAAGTTTCACTTTTGGGGCATATGGAGGGTGAGTAAAGACAGGTTATTTCAAATTCAAACTCACATTTAACAGAAGTTTGTTTTTTTGGCTGCATATCATCACAGTTTGAGATTTTATTTTCTCCATGCAAGTATTTTCTCTCTCACAGTTCTCACTTCCTTGTTGACAGTGTAGACAAGTTTACATGTGTGGATGGGGCCAGGTGAGTTTTTATTTCCTGGTTCTAAAAGCCAATGTTTAACATTCTGGCCCTCAAAAAAGTATTGCGTTAAAGTTGACAAATTGTGATATCTATAATGTTTTCGTTTTATTGCTGCAGACCTGAATCTACAGAGGGCAACATATTGGATATCCTGGACTCACCTGCCACTGAAAACAAGCCTTTTCTCTCCACCAGCAGCAACCAAAAGGTGGTATTATCATCATGTTCAGTGTGAACCCAACCCCTCTAAATTGATTCCAATAGTATTTCAATATCCTGCCTCTCTGAGAAGTCAAGTTGAAACTAAAACGTGTCATGTTCCTCTTCTCCTTTCCTCTTCCCCATCTCTCTGTCTGTTTTCTGTCTGACCCCCTGTCTGCTGTTTGTATCAGGACACAGAGCTGTTTGAAATCATTGAAAAGCTGCAGGTGAGCTACACTGCCATTGATCTTGAATAGCATGTGTGCGTTGGTGTGTGTTAAGGTAGTTTCTTATCACCAATACTCCCTTGTCCATCAGGGCAGCAGGATCGATGAGCAGCGGTGTGAGTTCCCTCTTCCTCTGAAGGTTGGTCTTCATTCTGAGAGGGTAAAAAACACACACACACACACATACCTCAGGCTGTGGATATGCTTTTTTGACTCCATGTTTGTGTGTATGTTGACACTGACCTTTAAGACGTAACACTTGTTTCTCCAACAACAGAAACTACTCCAACACTGCATAATCACAAGGTGTTCCTTTGTGTCTATTTCAGTCTCAGATCTTCACGATAGGTGGAAAGCTGCCGCTCATCCTGCCTTCAGAGTCTGGGGGTTACTGGATCGACCCCCCTTTGGAGAGACTTGTAGACATGAGTCCCACCTCGTCCCACTCAGGTCCAGATCCAGAGAGCTACGACATCATGGAGAAAGATGGAGAAGCCAAAATCTACCACGAGTTCTTTCGCTCACGAGTAAGCAGTGTCTATCAAAAGTCTCCAAGAAACTTTTTGTTTTCCCAGATTGGGTTTCATGTTTATCATCCTTCACATTTCAGTACCATCACTCCTTCACGGCAGTAGATCAAGCTCTTGGGCCTTTGGTCTTGTCTGTGTGTTTGGAGGAGGAGGAAAACAAGCTGCGGGTCATACTCAGGTTAGATCTCTACACACCCTAACCAACCATGAGTCATTGCTTAACTCATCAGTTTCTTACTGGGAACATCCCACTTTAATTTACTCTCCTTTCCATTTAAAGCTCTGTTTCACTTGAAGATATTTCTCACCAAAGTATGATCGACACGGAAGTTTTTTTTTTGTTTTGTTTTTTTCAGTTTGAGACTTTTGAAAAAACAAGTTTGATTTATGGTCCAGTGCAAGCTGCCAACTTTTAACCTCCAGATAACATTTATCTTCATGATTTGCATATTCACAGATTTTGTTTTCTAGTAGAGGGGGTATGATTTTAATGGGGTGGGGGACTTTATGTCCAGAACTTATTTTCAAACTTTTCTTGTCATCCAAGGAGTATCATTACATTCAATTTGAATGTTTCTGGACAAAACTTTTATTAATCTTTAGTAAAACTCTGTTAGAAATATACAGACAGTATTATTTGTTTTACAGGATGAAGGAGTGCTCTCTTCATGGAGTTTTCTCTGTTTCCCTTTTCCCCAACATACCATCTTCTGTTGAGTTAGCAAAGGTAACAAACTTATCTTTCTTGTGTTTTTTTTTTTACAATAATAAAACTGCGCATTAAGTGACAGTACCACAGTGGGAAAAATTCTTAAATCAATTAAGTGTTAAAGATGCACTGAAAATATATTTTTCAGTATCCACAACATTTTGAGCAGATAGTAAATCCCCTTCAAATGTGTTTCTGACCAGTGATGAATTAAAATAAAGAATATGAAATCTGGGGCTGCGCAATGGCACAACAGTTTACGTCGCTGCCTCATAATAGGGTCACCAATTTGATGTGGACAGGGTGGGCTTTTCTGTGTTGAGTTTCATATTAATGTGACAGGTTGTCTGACTGTGTGTGTCAGCCCTGTGATTGACTGGCGGCCAGGCCAGGGTGTACCGCGCCTCTTACCCTCAGAAAGCTGGGACAGTCTCCAGTCACCACTGAACAGGATAAGCAGTAGAAAATGAATGAATAGATTTTTAATCTGATAACTCCTTTTTTTGTCTAAGTACTTGACTTTTTAAAGCATGTTAATGAAATCAATCTCTCTTGCTCTTTAGATGCTTTGTGACAGAGTGACTGTTTCCAAGTTTGAAGTGGTCAGCTACCTCAAGGTAACACTTCTTGAGGTTACCACTCCAATATTTATGATTTTGAATCTTCAAAATAGAAAATATATATGAATATGAATTGTATAAAACAATAGTTAACATGACAGCCTTGTCTGATGCTTACTCCACAGCAGTAGATACAGGCCTCAAAAATAACTATAAAACAGTACCAGTTGAGTCACTGATGGATTTATTTGCTTCCGAAGGTCATGAGTCATCAGTTTTTCTTTGAGATGTTTCAAAACCAGCTAAAAAAAATCTTCAAAGGAGCTTTGAATATTCCTGACTTCATTTTGAAAAGTTTTATCAAAGCCAGTCTCCCTCACTTTCTCCCTCATTCATCCTTCAGGCTCCAGATCTCATCACTGCATTTGATGAACACAGAGTGTCTCCTAATTTTAAGTTTGGCATTTTGTACCAAAAGGAAGGACAGGTAAGAAATCAAGCAGATAATGTTCAGCATTCATAAATCTGTCAGAAACGTTCAGTATAATCTGAACAATATCCATCTGTCTGTAGCTTACTGAGGAGGACATCCTGAGTAACAATGAGGAGAGTAAGGAGTTTAAAGAGTTCCTCTCTATTCTCGGTGAAACCATCGAACTTCACGGCTTTACTGGGTATAGTTGCACAATGATATGATCCAGCACCAAAAATGAGACATTTAATGCGCAATGTCAAAAGATTCATGAAACTCATGTCTTTTTCCCAGGTTTAGAGGAGGACTAGATGTGTGTCATGGACAGACAGGAAGTGAAGCAGTCTATACTTCCTTTCACGGGAGAGAAATCATGTTCCATGTTGCAACCAAGCTGCCGTTCACAGAGGGTGACCCACAGCAGGTCAGCCACAGTAGAGTCTATTTTAAGGACCTTTTCTGAGACTTGGTTCTTCAGCAAACAATGACGCACTCTCTTCTTCTTCTGCTCCTGCTCATCCTACACAGTTGCAGAGAAAAAGACACATCGGTAATGATATTGTAGCTCTGGTCTACCAGGAGGGCCAAACTCCTTTTTTGCCTGATGTTATCAAGTCTCACTTCCTGCATTGTTTCCTGGTGGTCCGGAGGACTAAGGGGATAGAAGAGACAGAAGGAATTTCTTACCAGGTCAGTCTTTGATCTTAAATAACCAGTTACCCTGAAAGCTCTACTACCCTTTAAATTGAGAAATATCACCAAGACTCTGGTAGAACAACAGTTGAAACATAAGCCATGTTCAGGTTATTCACAACCTTAACATTTCTGTGTTAACACTCGTCCTGTTGATGTTAATTTCAGCAGATAAACAAAATTTCAGAAAACGTGTTCCTTGAATGTTAGTTAGTCAGGTTCACCACAACAAATCTGTCTCCCATTCAAAGGTGTCGGTCACAGCCAGGGAGGATGTTCCCCCGTTTGGCCCCGTCTTGCCTGATCCTCCCATCTTCACAGAGGTAACAATAAATATCAAAGTCAAGCAAAAAGTCATTTTGTATTTACAGAAAATGCCATCAGGTGTCCTAATACCACACAAGTGCCGTGAAAATGCTTGATGGGAACAGCAGGGTGGTTTTTGCCCATTCCAGACACTTAGTTTGGGCAGGGGTCAGCATGAGCAGCCCCTCACACAAAAAACTGCAATGCACAGTGTGTTCTGAAAGCTTCCTATCAAAACCAGCCATAACTTTCAGAACTTTACACTCTAAGCTCTTCTAATGGACTGGTCCACATGAGCAGCATCCATGGGCTTTGGTTGTCCGTGACCCTTTGGTAGGTTTACATGTTTCCTTGGACCACTTCAGACCAGGAACATGGTCTGACCCAGTTATTTAGCTGTCAAAACTTAGCATTTATCAAAGTCAGTCATATTCCTTTCTCTAACCCATTTATATTGCTTTCAACACACCAACTTCAAGAACAGAATTTACCTGCAGCAGAACAAATCCCTGCTATTGGCTATATGGTGTCAGTGCACATAAAAAACAAATGTTGTTCACTTTTCGTCATCTCGTAATGTCTAAATATGTTTCATATAATATGTTCGGCTTATTGTCGTGAACTGTCTGAAAAGTGTACACAAATTATCAATGGTAAACTTGTTATCTTTTGCTTATGGGAAGTGGTTGTGAAACTTAAAATGAGGGAAACTGGTTGTCTATTCTACTTTGCATTTTGGGAGCACAATGAATACTTTGCTATGTTTGTACAGTTTTGTGTTATTTTTCAAGAGCTTAAACACGGATGAAGTGGTCGAGTCTATGGCTTTTGCTGTTGTTTATGTATCCTTTACAGTTAGTCCCTTGTCTTTGACCCTCAGCCATTAAACTTTTAATTGCCCCACCTTAATTCTCTTTGTATATTTGAGTGATTAACATTCACAATCACTGACTTGGTTGCTTCACACATTTCTGTATCCTCTCTTTTGTCCTTGAGCAATCCATGCTGAGGGAATTTCTTCTGACCAAACTCATAAATGCAGAGATTTCCTGCTACAAAGCTCAGCGCTTCAGCAAACTAGAGGTAGAGAAACAATGTTCTTCACACTCTTCAGTCGTAAATTTCCAAGCTTGTTGTCTGATTACTCTCTACCTTGTTTGCTCTTGTTGGAAGCTCCGCACCAGATCATCTCTGCTGGAGAGTTTGCACACTGAACTCTCCACCCGTTCCCATTGCATGATGGGAGATTCATCGCTGCCTGTTCTTCCATCTTCTGAAGGAGTACGTGGGGTGTCTGAGGGAAGTGGAGGATTCATTGAGAACTTTAAGGTAAACATTGGCTTTTCCTGGTCTTAAATTCCTTCCTTTCTTTATACTCACCTTTTCTTCTTCTACATATTTATTTTTAGAGGGCCATAAGAGTGAGGAGCCACTCTTTTGAGACTCTTGGGGTTCCCAGGAAGATTGCTGTCAGTGCATCACAAAGGCAGAAGGTAAATATTCACCCACTGATCTAATGTTTGTCACTAAATAAATACTCAGAAAAAAGTATGTGCTGATTAAAAGTTTTTATGTCCTTTACAGACAGAGAAAGATGGAGAAAGGTAAGAATTACAAAATACTAACCATTTCCATTGATATTCAAGGCCATAATGAAACTTTATTTTCTCTATTTTTTAGTGATAAATCTCCAGGACCTCTACCTGGTTTCTCAGACTCTTCAGGAGCAGCTGAAATCAAAGATCAAACAAGTCCTCAAGAAGAGACATAGAGGAAAGACATTTTTAGACTTTAGAAGTTATTACACATATAGACAGAACTAGCCTATATGATTACTCTGTTTCGTATCCTTGTGGATGGCTTATATGTAAATAGAGTTTAAAAGTAAAGAGTATTTCTGAGAAGATAATGATTTTACTGTGATAGCAGTGATCGTCTACACGAATTGTAATATTTATATTGTATTTCAGTGAAATGTGAAATATATTTAACTGCCAAAAGAGGCTCAAATGTTTTGTTGTATTTCATTTGGAGTGTATTTTTGATATCAACAAAATCAATACTACATTGATTGATTGTGATAGAGAAAAGGGTCACGTTAAATAGTTTACAGCAGATGGAACTAATCCTAATCAATATAATGCAGAAAATGATTCCTATTGTTTTGAAGTATTTCACAATTTAAGTAACATGTTAAGTTTGCTGCAACCATTTACGGAAGAATCTGAGCAATAAATTGCATATGAAATCTGTCTGAGGGAAGTAAACAGTATATTCTCATACTGAATAAAATCAAATGTATTCATGACATTTATTACAAGTGTGAATTTTTGGGGTTACGGGCTCTCAGAGGGTTTTTAATTGTCCAGGTCAGGATAACTTACACTTGGTAGAGATTTTCAAAAACAAAATGGACTTTTTCTTCTAACAGAGACCTTTGAGGTAGTCAATTCCTGCCTTAAGTTTGGGGCATCTAAATCACCAGCAAACACTGAAAATACAGTTGTGCCTAAAAGTCAATATCAGAAAATATCAATGGCAACACAAAAACTTTTCTGTCACTTGTGGTTAGTGGTTGAGTGAAGACATTCATTAACAAACAACTGTGTTTACTCTTTTTAAATCATAATGACAACATAAACTTCTATACACACACACTGATTACAAGCAAATAGATCACAGGTGAGGATGGTTACCTTTAGAAGACATTCAAACAAATTTGTGTTAACTTTTGTGCATTTATCAGGCCAAAACCACCAGAGTTGTGTAAACTTCTTAACAGGGTCATTTTTGAAGTTTCTGTTGTCATTATGATTTAAAAAGAGTAAACTTTTTTTTCGAATAAATGTCTTCACCCAACCACTAACCATGAGTGATAGAAAGGGTTTTGTGTTGTCATTCACATTTTCTGAGAAAAGGCCAAAAAACAGCAATTCTGCTGGAGGTGTAAACTTTTGGGCACAACTGTACATACTTGAAATAAGCAAAAGTTGAAGTTAATTTTTTTTCTATATGCTGAAAATTGTCTTAGGGCCTGAAAACATGTTGTTTTTTTTTCCAAATATATATATATATATATATATATATATATATATATATATATATATATTTTTTTTAAAGTTATAGACAAACATTTGAGGGTAAAACAGAGAGTTAAAATGTTTTGCAAAGCATAAAAAAATAATTATTCATGAAATTACCAAAAAAAAGAAAAGAAGTCAAACAAAAATATAAGTCATGTTTACATTAAGTTCACACTGTTTTATGTTGAATGCTCAGTTACAAATATATGGAAAAAAAAAGGAAAACTTTTTTTTCATACTTTAAGACAAATAAAAACACTCATGCTCCACTCCAGAGGGTGGCGGTAATGAGCCTTTGCGCTGTATCGACAACAGATTTAAGAAAAGTGACGAAGAAGAAAATTCATGGGCTGGAGTAAGAAAATTCCTCTAGAAAATTCGAGTTAGCGATCAGATACAGTTCGACCTGAGGAGGGCAGTAAAGTGTTGATGTGATTTACAGTTGTTGGTTGGTGTATTTTGATCCTGGCTGTCAGATCTTGTGCTTGTGACTGGTTGTGTTTTCTCCCTTTTCTCAAAGATTCGTCGAACTGAAAGAAAGAGACGAGAGCTAACTCATCCACGCTTCTCCAGGTAGTTCAGCCTTATTTAGTCTACGCAACATTGAGGTGAATTATCACGTCAGTCCGGTTGAACTTTGCCCCACTAAGTGGTGCAACAGAGAGCGGAGACTTTAACCTCTGCAGTGTTTTGACCTAACTACAACATAAACTTCTTCACATTAGTTTGGGATCCTGACTCTGCAGATCTGACCATGACATCCAAGAAAGTGATCGAGCTCTTCTACGACGTGGTGTCTCCCTACTCGTGGCTGGGCTTTGAGGTCAGTGTCAGGTCGATTTTGTTTGCTGTGAGTCTCAGATGTGATAATGGTTGAACTTGAATGGTTTGTGTCCTCAGGTTATGTGCAGGTACAGAAACGTGTGGAACATAGAGCTGCAGCTGCGCCCTGCATTTCTGGGTGGCATCATGCAAGGATCTGGTGAGTAAACAGAATAAAGCTGTGTTCAACTCTTTTTGTGAATGTCCTTTTTACATTTCTGCGTCGTCACTCTCCTAACATTTAATAACTCACTGACATCAGAGGATTTTATACTAGGGCTGGGCAATTCATTAGAAATATGATTAAATCTCAACAGTGCAATATTTCTTTAACCTCAATGATTGTTTTTGCTGTAGGTGTTTGCAGGAGAAACAATCTAAGTGTTGAAAAGTAGCAAAAATGGGCCAGAAGTAGCAATAAAAAATAGGTTTGAGATGGCCAAAATGGTTGAAAAGCTGCAGAAATGGGTGAAAAAGGGCAAAATCTTGGAAAAAACTTTGAAAGTTTTGCCCCTTTCTGACAATTTTCAAGGCCTGGCATTTCTGTTTAAATTTCCCTCTTTTAGCGATCTTGTTGTATTCTATTTTTTGAGACACTGAGTTCTGGATTGTCATTATCTATGAGCCATACTCATCAACATTTCAAGGAATAAAGGCTTGAGATAATTCACTCTATGTTTGATAAGTCTATATAATGTCTAAGTTTCACTTTCTACAATGAGTGACCAAAAATATTGTGCTTTCTCAAGATATTAAAGTTTTGAGATTTACCAGCGCAGGCAAACAATGTGTATTTGGTGGGATTTTAATTATTTTAGGAAAATCCTATGTTCCTCCCTTATGCATGTGTTTTTCTTGAAAAAGAAAAAGAATCATCCTCTTAATATTGATATCAACCACACATAAGAACCTAAAAACTATTGCATCATATAAGATCCTGATTACAATGTAGGGAAAAATAATAGCAAATATATTATTTTTTGCAAAGCATTCAGCCCTATAGTAAACCCAGTGTTAATCAAAATCACAAAACATCAGTTATAAAACACAATGTTTCTTATGTTGTTGAATTTGTTGAAATATTAGGACTATGTTGAAAAATGTTTGTTGTGTTATAGGTACGATGAGATTTGTCTCTCTTTTCAGGCAACAAGCCCCCTGGTCTGGTTCCAAACAAGTTTTTGTACATGAACCAAGATCTGGCCCGCCTGTCAAAGTATTTTAATGTCCCTTTGCAGAGTCCATCTGACCCTGCTGATGCCATGTTCAGAAAAGGTACCAGTTTCCCAGTTAGTCCACTTATCCGTGCAACCTTATACTAGATAACTCTTGGTTCTGTTTCTTCCTCGCACAGAAGCAGGGAGTTTCATCTCGCCTTCTGTTTTCTTCTTTCAGGCTCCTTGTCTGCCATGAGATTTGTTGCAGCAGTGCAGGAGAGGGAGAAAGGTGGAGACCAGCAGGTTGAGCGTGTGTCCCGGGAACTGTGGCGAAGGATCTGGAGTGAGGACAAAGACATCACTGAACCTGCATCGTTGGCTGAGGTACCTTTTTCTGCTGACTGCTTGTGTCTGAAATTATTAACAAGCTTTTTTTTTCCAATTTCTCAGTTTGAGAAAATGTTTTTTCTTTATGCAGGCAGCAAAGAAAGCTGGTTTGACTGAAAGCGAGATTGAAGAAGTGCTGAATACGTACACCTCAAAGCAGATCAAAGACAAGCTGAAAGGCTCCTCAGAGGCTGCACTGGAATATGGGGTCAGTTTCCTTCTGTTCTCCTTTTAGGTTCAGATAATACAGTGAACAAAATCTTAATTCCTGTCTCTTCTTAGGCATTTGGTTTTCCCATGATTGTGTGTCATGTCAACGGCAAGCCAGAGATGTTTTTTGGATCTGACAGATTTGAGCTCATGGCCCACTGCATTGGTGAGTAAACTATTGCAGTGTATACACACACTCTCTCTCTCTCTCTCATTCACTCACACACACACTGACACATATGCATATAATTTAAGGTTGAGTATGAAAAAGTAAAAATAGACCTCACTGAATCTCAATCTATCATGCATTGTTAAACTTTGTTAAATAAATGTAGAATTTGTATGAGCTCTGTTACATAGACCACAAGACACAGACAGTTTGATTTGGACTCAAACAACATTAAATGCTCTTTTCAGTTTGCATAGTGTGTTCAGCTTTTCATGAGCACCTAAACTGTGTAATATTTTCTCACCAGATTCACTTTGCTCTCTGTTTCAGGTGAAAAGTGGCTGGGACCTCAGCCAGACAAGTCAGCTGCCAAACTGTGAGAAGAGCTGCCTTATATACTGCTGGTGTGCTCACTGATTTTCGGATTTGCGTCACATTAATGCTCAGATTGCTTTTTCTAATTCTTCATATTTCACATTTTCCGTGCTGTGCCTTGTGAAACTGTTCGGCATATTTCTAATGTACCAGAATAACAGAGCAGTGTAAATATTGTAGTAAACCAATTGTGTGGCGATTAAAGGAGACACTGACGATTTACAGATCAATTCTCGGGACATTAAAGTATGTGATTGTATTTTTGTATTAAACTGTTGTGTTATTAGACCAGATTGTGGTACAGCATGAGCTGTTGAGAATGGGTGATTCACATCTTAAGACATGAAATATATTAAAAAACCACATTCATTTATCCCAACTGTATAAATCTTGTTGACTGTCCTTTTGGCACAGCCATGGGGTTAACACATAGAGCTTATAGTGCACTAAAATGTTTCCATACATACTTCACCAATAGTCAAAACATGTAGATCAAATGTACAAGTTCTCCTCAGAAAGAATGGGTATAAATCTGTTATCATTTACTATTGTTCAAGACTGAGACAGTCTTTAACCAATTAATTCTCTGTTCTCTCTCACTGTGCCATGTTTAAGGTGTTTAAGTTCTGCTTTGAAAATACAAGTAATAAAATCTTTGCCAGATTCACTTTTGGATTGTTGAACAGTTTTCTAATCAAAGTGCTTTTCATTCCCCCCATAGGAATGATAGGATGTCACATAGTTTGTGTCAGGTCACACAGTTTTACTGGATTTCATCATACTGAGCATTTTGTGGTAGTTATTAACTAAGTAGTTAAGTTGCTGTTAATTAAGTAGCTGTTGTATGTTTTTCCCCCCTTTTTTAATGTGACCACACTGATCAATAATGCCCTCAAAGTTCAATGGCTCCCTTGCAGGTTTCCATGAGGTCAGGAAACACCCCTTTCAGCCGTCGTCTCACAGTCCAAATAAATGCACACTGAGTGCTTTGGAAGCGTTAATGCACCTGGGTAGGAATGTTAGTCTGTATGTGACTGACACTGTGTTTGCTTTGTGATCTGCGGATGAGCTCCTCTGGGTGTAACCCTCCTTTCTCCCACTGTGAGCTGAGATATGCTGTGGTTCATTTCATAACTAAACAGGATGTGGCAATAAAGTGTGGTAAGTTGTGGAAAGCATCATGTTATCAGAATTGTTAGATTAGCGTTTCTTCGTTTTACAAAATACAGACCAATAATACAAAGCAGTTGTGTACTGTTGACATTGTAGAGTTGATAAGTTAAAAATAAAGGAGGTGACATATGCAGTGACTCCACACCCTCTCTAAACACCTGTGACTACAAAATAAAATAGAAGATGCTTATTTTAAGCCAACATACCACTATAATTACCAGCTAATCTGCTTTAACTGAAGGTTAAAACTGCTGAAAAAATCTAAAATCACTCTACATGGGGTGTACAGCAAAATCAGGAATAAATCACATGAATTTTTTTCTTTTTGGTTTTGTTTCAGCCTTGAGCAAACACTGCCATGGTTGTTTCAGCTGTTAAAGCCAAGAGAAGCAAATTTAAGTATTTTATTCATTTATTTAAAGGGACAGCCCATATTAATGAACATTTTGACGAAGCATCGATAGTTATGTCAGAGTTAACCATAGGGCTAATTTTCCTCCATAGTTCATGGCAGGATCAATTGATTTGAGCATTGGAGCCCCCTGTTTGAAGTTTGCAGTGGCTGCCACTCAGGATACATGTTGTAGCTGCTTTTCATTCATAAATAAAGTCGCATTTTCTCAAGAATCTTTTAAAATACAGTCAATAAATGCAAAATAAATCCATAATTGCACAGCAGTCTACTCAAATTAGATAAGTAGCAAAAATTATGCCTTAAAATACACTCTGATATTCTGGTTTGTACAAAACAATTTTTATCTTCAATCATGTCCAATAAATGTATCATTAGTAGTAGGATCATATTTTGAGTGGCTGACAATCTCAACCATCCTCAGAAAACAATATGACTTATACATTAGTTATCATTCAGACTAAAAATAGTAATGTCGAGTGATAATTCAACAAGATTTTTGTGGCACAATGAGCACATTTTGCTGGCAAACGTTCAATTAGAACTTGCAATGGTTTATTCTTTGTACTTACTGACATCATCATGTTTATGTATTTTTAAGAAGTTGGGATATTTATGAGTATTTGGTGTCTGTATCAAAAAACAGTTTATTACAGCTCTTTAAATTCTCGAGGTCCTGCTGATCCTGTCCTACAAGTTCCAGAGCGATGAAGGCCAAACATGCTTAACAAAAGACTGAGGCCTAAAAATGACAAGGAGCTGTAGGACCTGTTTTGCTAAACAAAGACGTGAAAGGTTGGGCCAATGATGTCGACTTAAGAGAAAATGATAATTGCAGAGAGAGGTGGAGCAACCTCAGAGAGAGAGAGAGAGAGAGAGAAGGAGAGAGAAGGAGAGAGAGAGAGAAGGAGAGAGAGAGAGAAGGAGAGAGAGAGAGAGGCAGAGCAGGTCCAGGGATTACCATAAACCTAGTGTCAGTGTGATGCACGTTTTCTTAAACTAAGAAGGAGGAAGTAGGAAGAAGTAAACAGAGGAGACAAGGGACAAGGTGTAGATGAGGAGGGTGGAGTTAAGAAAACACAGAAGGTGGAACGAAGACAAACAGAGAGCAGGGCAGAGATCCCCTGAGCCCGTTCAATCACCTGAGAAAAACAAGACAATGAAGATCTGAAAAGCTCAGCTGAACCTGGAGTCCACATTCAGCATGAAGGATGTATGAAAAGAGTTTTACTGTGTGAAGAAGGGAAACATGAGCCTCAAATAACAGGATTTTAATTGGGATATGAGAGAAAACTGAAGGAGCTCAGGTAAGAACTAGAAACACTGTCTTTTCTTCAATATTTTGTTTTGAAGACAGTAAATATATTGTTATGGCTGATTTGAACTGAGCTGTTATTGAATTGAATCAAAATGTTGCGTTTCTTACTTTAGGAATGATGTTTCTGTTATGGTTATGTCATGTAATCAGTTTAAATACATGAGCTGGGGCTTTTTAATGACTTACATCTGCCCTTTAGGTGTGTAGTATAACACCAGCATTTGTGTTTTTAAAAAATGTAGAGGAACAGGTTTGGGGATCTTGTATCTGACGTGACAGGACACTCATGAGATCTGAGAGTTTCCCTGTGTGACTTCTGGGACTGTAACAGAAAGAATTAAAACAGTTTACGCAGTTAAAGATGAATATTACTTTTGTGCCATAGGTTGTGTTTTGATTGACAAGCTTTTGCTTTATTTCACCTACAAAGAATGACAATCTGAACAAGATCTGTGTCCTCCTGAATGATCAACATTTTTATTTTCCATGATGAAATTTAAGAGCTTTGTCGAGGCGTCAGGGTTTCCATACTCTGTGCCAGTCATTCGTGGCAGTAAGGGACAGAGTGGCACACCTTTGGGACAACATTTTAAGCTGTGTTCTCGGTTACATATCCGCCCAGACACCTTCTTGTACTGGATACCTTGTAAAGAGTCATGTTACTACTGGTGAATCCAGTCAAAGAGGCTAAATGAGTATCAAATGCTGTCACATTATCTGCTTGTTTTTTTACTGATTTACATCTATTTGTTTAAGCTCAAAACTTATGCAACAACTGTGAGCATGTGGGAATACAAAGAGTGATGAGAATGTGTGAATGATGTACAGGCCTTGATGAGTTTTTTTCAACGTAACTCAAATCTCTTTAAAAACTTCACAGGATGTCTTCAGTATCAGAGGCAGATTTCCGCTGTAACCATGGAGATACAATCTGTGGTGAGTTTAACAGCAGATGATTTTTGTTCACCAACCTGGTTGACCTTCTGTTAGTTCATAGAAGTTCATACCAGCTGACAGATGTGCAGAAAACTCAGCAGCATAAACTTACAGACCAGCATGTCTCAAACTTTCAGATCAGTGTTGCTGAGAGATTTTAGGATTGTGTGTGTGCCTGTTTGCAGAGATCCGTGTGTACGAGCAGGAGGTGATTATTGTGCCCACCCTGCTGCTGGCCAGCTTCCTGGTCACGGTGGTCTTCATTTTCCTGCTGCGCTTCTGCCCAGAGAAAGTCGATAAGATTCGTCCACAGGCCTCAAAGCCGAACACCAGGAGGGTGCTGCAGGGCATCGATGGTATGTCGCTGGGAGAGACAAAAATGTGCAAGTTGTGATTTAAATCATTGAAGTCATACCTCTGTCTGATTCTTGAATCTTACTTTTTGCCCAGTGATGTTGCTATCCACCTGGGATTTTAATAAAAAAAAAGTTTCTCCTGAATCTGAACAAAAAGGAAAAACAATGCAAAGAAATGATACAACTGCTTTTAGATTTTATGTAAAAATCTCCATTTATCAAAAACACAAAAACTTTTCATCAACATAAATTTAAATATATAAAATGTTTGCTTTTATATCATTTTATAGGATGTATCACACCTTCCTTTTATACAAATGCTGTCAGCACAACACACATGATTGTGTTTGCCTACTTTTGTATGAGGGACATTAACGGATGAGACTTTTGAATAGGCCTTTTCTAAGACACTACAAATAAGGATATATATTTGGCCATTGTTCAAATATTTGAAATGTAGTGTACACACGCAATCATCTAAAGAAAAAAAAACTCAGTTAAGGAATTCAAGTGTTTTTAAAGCTAAATTAAAAAGACAGCCTTGAAAGAAAGTCATCTGGGGCGACAGTAATTCATCCAAAAGTTAACAAATGTATTCATCATAGTTCAGCAAATATCGATAATAAAAAAAATAGTTTAAGAAGGGCAGGCTTATAGACTTGCAGACAAAACTTATTAGTCACAGCTTTGGGGTGGTTGCCCCACATGATACCCAAAAGTGGCTTGTACATTACAGTAGTTAAAAAGTAGGATTATTTGCAAATATGAGAAAAACTTGATAATTTTCCAGGTGTTTCATTGGGTTCCTCCTGAGTGTCTGGTTGATTAAATATCCTGTCCTTGAGGTGGTTTCAAAACCTGTGGTCCCAAAGTTGTGTTGTTTTTGATGGTCCCCCCCAAATGATATTTCATATAATGAGCATATTTAGGTAACATTGGTTTGTCTATTATGATGGAAGCATAATTGCAAATGCTTCATAATTTTGTCAGTAAATGCAAAAGATGTCAGAAATTATGTCAAATGGGGCAGTGGATACATTTTAATTGATGTAAAGTGATTGTCCAAGTAGGAAAAAGTTGGCGTCACATCATTGACCCTTGACTGCTCTGAAGTATCCTCAACGATACTAACTCCCCCCCTTTCTTTCTCTCTCTCCGTCTCTCCAGCTCCTCCTGGTATCAATGTTCTGGAGCATGAAAGCATTGCTCTGGATGTACCCAGTTCCTACTCCACCTTCAACCCCCCTCACACCTACTCCTCCAAAAGCCTCTCCACACCTGTGATGGCCCCCACCCTCACACCTAGCCCCCCTCAGCAGACCTACCAGCCCAGTTTTACTCCTGTTGTTCAGCCCAGAGAGTTGCCCCGTCAGAGGCTGCCTGAGTCCTTCAACCTGGTTTCTCCTCTGCCTGCTGCCTTCTCCCTGCGCTCTGACTCCTCCGTGTCCCTCTACAGGGCCCGCATGGAGAACAGGAATGTGGTGTTACGAGTCCTGAATGGTGAGATGGTCAAACTCGGATTAAATGGGAATTTGTGTGTGGCAGTTGAGTCAAGCTCTTTCTACTTACTGGTTTCAATTTTTTTTTTTGGCTGTTTACAGATTCTGCTGATGCCTCAGAAAGACACAATTTCCTGGGCTTTGCTTCCTTCTTGGCCCAGCTTGGACCACATCCCTTTCTCCCAGAGCTTCTTGGTGTTGTCTCACTTCGAGCTCCTCTTGTTACTGTGATGGAAGAGCTGGAGAACAGAGATCTGCTCAGCTACCTGTGGAGATGCAGACAGGTAGGCTCTATTAAGTTAACACAGCTTGGATTGATGAAAGAGTGATCAAACGTCCTCTTTTGCCCTACCCAGATTTTATAAAATTCCCCAAAATGTCCAAATTGATAATTTTAATAAAGCACTGCAATGGGATACTGGCTTTATTCTGATGCACCAAGTTGTCAAAATATGGAGCATACAGGGAAACATGGCCTGACTGTTTGGCTGCGCTCTCAGACAGAAGTGGAAACTCACTTTTACAGACGCAGTGCAGATATATTAATAGTCATCCTCTTTTCTTTGTGGTCGTGACCAGTGGGAGGCACCGTGTTCTGTCTGCAAAGCTGTCACCTTTGTGTCAGCTGCAAATTCAAATTCAAAATTTCTAACTTAAACTTTAACTAAGATTTCAGGCCATTTTTCCTATTTTTGCACATGTAAGGTATTAATATGGAAGCCAATTTCTGCCAGTTGAAAAAATAGAAATTAATATTTAACTTTATTGAGATATTTTTGGCTCATATTGAGTCAAAAATTTGCGATAAAAAGCCAACATTTACAGATAAAGAGTCAAATTTGTGAGATGATAAAGTTAAAATTAATAGAAAAAGTCAAGATATGAACAAAAAAGTCAAAATTTATGATTAAGTCATTTTTTTAGATAAAAAGGGAAAAAAATGAGGGAAATAAAATCAAAAGTTGAAATTTTGACCTTTCTATACCTTGTATACTTCTACCTTTCATCTCAAAATTTGGGCAAAAACAACAAAAAAATCCCAACAAAGCTGTTCTTTCCATTTGTATAGTTTTAACTGGTAGAAATGGGCTTCTATACATTACTTAAATTTCCACTATAGAAAATGTTAGGGTATTTTTCAGCACCTCTAAAAGAGGATAGGGGGTCCTTTTTTAAGTTTTAACAATATGGTCACCCTACTTTATGGTGGCTTGCTTTACGCAACAGACCATACAGCAAATAGTACAAAAGGTGCTAAAAGAAGCAGATTATACTCAGTTTTTAAAAATGACATGTTTGTGATTTTCCTTCCAGGAAAATGTGGATCCACCCTGTGAGATGTCAGAGAGAAGAATATTTACCATGGCCAAACAGGTGGCCTCAGCCCTGGTTAGTGGACTGATAAATATGTCCTCACCTTTCTACAGTGTTTGTCTTTCAAATCTCAGACATGCACAGCTCCTGTCCATGACTGAACCAACTGATTTGCAACAGCCTCTGTGTTAAATCATGGGATGCCTTTTTTTTTTATCTTGTTGTCAAATCAGGAGTTTCTTCACAATAAGGATCTTCTCCACGGAAACATTTGTGCCCGCAGCGTGTTGGTCAGTCGAGAGCACACAGCCAAGCTTTGGGGTCTGCATGGGGTCTACACGAGGAAGAGCCAGGGAGCCACTCAGAAAGATGACCCCAGCATGAAGAAATGGCAGGCACCAGAGCTGTTAGCAAGGAGACCTGCGAGTCACAGCAGTGACATGTGAGTGTCTCTATGAACATCCAGATTCACATCTTGAAATACAGATTGAGAAAACATTTTTACTCTGAGGGTGTGTTACTAATTCAAGACTAACCATTTTTTTACTTCCTGTTTCTCTCTAGTTGGTCATTTGGCATATTGCTGTATGAAATGGCCACACTGGGTAAGTTGAAGGTTGTTTTGAATGAATTCTCATGTCTTATGCAGCTAACACACTATGCCTTGTTGTAGCATCCATCATCATTTTCTACTGCCCATACAGGTGAAGCGCCACTGGCAGAAATCTCTGTTAATGAACTTCTGCAGTTTCATCAACGAGGGAAGAGTATGAAAAAACCTCCAAACTGTTCCAACACTCTGTAAGAATCCTCCTCATTACTTAGACAATGCACGACTCATACAAAAAGTAGCTGTTTCCCATCTCCATTAATGCATTTATCTTAAACTTATCCATCCCACAGACACTCCATCATTAAGGGTTGCTGCCAGTGGAAAGATGTAGATCGACCAACTCTGGCTGAAGTGAGCCGTAAGCTGACTGCTGCAGAGAAAAGTGCGTCTGACAAAGTCCTGAAGGCGTCAGGGCCGGTGAATATTGAGCAGTACCTGCAGGAAGCCGGATATGGAGAAACCAACAGCTATACTGTTTTCTGATCCGCCCATGTTCCAGCAAATAAGAATATAAATTGCACTATTTATACATCCTCACAACCCAAAGGTGCACTTTGACAAAAACAGTATATTTCAGGTGCAATAAGTGCTTTGGTCACTGAAAATGATCCTTTATTTTTGATGTATTCTTTCTCTTAACTTAATGGGATGGATTAAATGGAAATTCATTGCAATTCTTTTCGTCTTAGGCTTCACTAAAATATGGTAGAAGAAAACTTGGAGATGTAAACTTGAAAAATGCACAGTTGCTGCATTAATTTTTTTGCCAGTACTGTCAATATATGATGGTTTACATTATGTTGTTTACAAACTTAAGCCATTAAGAAATTTTGTATAAATCTAAGTTAGGGGTACTTATAAATATGAAGGGTATAAATATCTGTCAACCCTCACAGCCCAGTGAACATCATATAAGGAATTAATTATTGTTTCTCGAAATGTGAATAAAACCTCACTGACTTTACAATGTCTGGTTTATTTCTTGGCGTAGACACACACACAAAGAGCCTTTAACAGGTACTGTTTATTGGTAGTACTGCATATGTACACAGAGAACTTCCACTCAGCCCTCAGGAGAGCAAACCATGAGAAATACCTTTTTTCAGGTAGTTAAGTTGGTTAAAGCTACTAAAACTATATCTCATCCATGAAAAAATAACTTTGTAGTACAAAATGGAAAAGATACAAAACTAAACTTTTGATGACCGATGAAATGAACTTAACAAAACACCAGGCTTTATGAGTGTCCTTTGCTCAATGTGATTGGAGCCTTGGTTGAACATCTATGGCAGTTACACATAACTGATAAAAGACTAAAACATCCAAAGGAAGTTGACAAAGAACCAAAGTTAAAGCACCGCTTGAAATCCAGCAATAAGGCAACATTTTTTTTTATCCCAACAGGTGAATTATTCTAGATAACACCCTTGATAGCACCCATGACTGCACACTTTGCAGGTTTCACAAGAGTTTACAAACAAAAGGTTTTTCTCTACTCATAGTAACAAATAAAACTAACAAATACTACTGACATGGATACAACTCAAATATAAAAAGTACACATACAACATGTTTTTGCACATTCAAAGTCCAGAAAGTAAACGGTGAAACCTCAGGATCTTAGTCTTTTAAACATCTTTTTGAAACATAAGCAGAGATCCTGCTCTCTCTCAAAAAGCATCACTCGCGCAGCGTGTTGATGGAGGCACAGATCTTAAGAGCAGGACCCAGTTTGATGTTCATGGTGGAGATGAGATGATCTTCACGCAGGAGTAACAGAGCCTGCCCGTCTATTTCCTGCGACAGGAACTGAGCAGCCAGCTCCTCACAACCTGAAGGAAACCCAACAGTATGATCTATTTGGTACAGAATGAAAATGTGAAGCAAAGTTCAAAGGTTAAACCAAATAACCAAACACTGACCTTGAAGAGAAGAGATAAACCTGCAGACTTCTTCCACACTCCACTGAGCAGGAGTTGCTGAGAGGAAGTTAGCACCCTCTAGTGGGAGGCCTCCAAGAGCTGAGCTGTCAGAGGGAGGAGCGCTGTGTGCAGCTCTTGTACAGGAGTGAGAGGAGCTTGGGGAAAGTGAAGGAGACTCGTCCTCCTCTTCTTCCCCATCACTGGAGACGTCGTCTGAACGGCTAGAGTCAGAGTGACACTAAACCAAAAAGAGTGGATATTTTAATTTAAAAATGGAAATTGATGTTGATCAGGCCATCAAGTTAAAAATAAAGCATTAGCCCTTATTGTCTTACTTTAAATCCAATCAAGAGCACAAACCCAGTCAGACTGACTTTCATACCATTTTCATCTCATTTCAATCCTAATAAAAATGCAAATATCTGTATCAATCTCTACATAACATACACAAGAGTAAAGTTTTGTTTCCAAAAAAGCCTCCCAACAACCCCTGTAAAAGCCAAAAACCTACTGCAAACTCAAACTCCTGCTGCTCAAACACGTACCAGTGCATTTGCGTAAGGAGGGTCTTTAATTTGAATACATCAGTGAAGGATTAGTCATGTGGTCAACCTTTGTGGGTTTTTTTGACAGTAATGTTTATCAACCACAAATGAATGCAGGGTTTAAGGGATTTGTTGATCGTTAATAAAATATGATTACCAGTTGTTTAATCCTTTCTCCTAAACATGCACTCACCTTCACAGGTAGATGCCTGCTTGACATCTTATTACAGGTGATATTTGAGCTGCTCCTACGCGACGACACCCTTCGCCTTGCAGCACCCTCAGTTGGGGCAGGAGGTGGTGCAACCACTCCACTGTTTCTCCCCCTGCTAGTTTTAAAGTGTTGACTGCAGCTAACATTATACCTGTAAATGCAAAAATCATAATGAGTCAACGTAACTTTTATCCCCTGTCCAATGTGAAAGTTAAGCTGCATTCAGCAAGTGGCCAGTAAAATCTGAAGCTTATTCTCTTTTAGCGTACAGTAAACGGAGCTCAGCGCATTCACATAAGTCTTTTATAAGGGAACAGAATGTACAGCAACAAAGAAATGTAAAGCTGAAATTGGTTGTACCTCTTAGCACAAGTGTTTGAACAGAACCTCTTTGATCCTTTGAACTGGCTTGCAGGGGCAAGGCTTGCGCAGTATTCACACTTCAACACTGATGAGAGAAAAAATAACATTACAGATATCCAGACAGTAGTAAATATTTATCAATAAATAAAGGTTGGATATATGTTCAGCTCATCTGATGGAGCTGGTGCCCCAAGTACAAAAGCTACTGTCCTCATCTCACTGGTTGATTCCCAGTCCTGACCATAAACTGTAAAAAAACTTTGAATCCATTGCACTGGGCCCGAAGTGAGGTCACCACAAAAATGGCGCCCTCTGGTGACTGGCTCCAGCATAGGTAAAAACTCTGTCTCCCCATTCATTCCACTTTAGTGGTGGTCAAGCTTTAGAAGATTAATACACCTTGTAGAAATGTTTCTTACACCCATATGCCATAGTGATACGAATAATATACGGAATAAGGCAGAGCCCCGCTTTTCTACCTACAGTCTATGGTTGGATATGATTTAGTTCATTTCACCCCACTCTACGTTTTCTGTTTCACTCAAGCTAATCTTTAAAATAAAGGCAAAACAAAATCAAGATCAAATAACAACCTAAATATGTAGTCCAGCACTTACATGGAGTCCCATTCTCTGAACGACCAACCAGCGCAAAATCTCTGTCCTTGAGGAGTCCAGCAACCTATCACATCAAATATAAGTCTGAGATGAAAACTTTCAGTGGAAAGACAATGTCAAAAAGTATTGAATAAGGAACACTTACAGGGAAAGGCTCAGCTCCCTCCTGAATAACAAAACCCTCAATGAGGTGTGTGAGGACTTGAGGTTTGACCACTGCATGGGGGACAGGAGCTCGGTCTCTGTCTCCATGCCCACCTCTTAACAAGGGCAGAGGCAGGGACAGGATAGGAGGAGATGAGAAGGCAGCTGATGTGAGAGGAACTAGGAGGAATCAAGCAGAAACAGGCATTTCATCCAGAGTAACAGTCTTTCAGCAACAACTTTTAAGTAAAAATCTACTTGATTTAAGGTGGAAAACTAACATACCCGACTCCTTTGTTGGGGCAGGAGATAATGGAGGGGCAGAGTCCTTCATGGGGGCAGAGTCAGAGGATTCTCTTGCCATCTCATTTGGAGCATCACAGTCAGATTTTCGCTTCAGTGAGCCAATTGCAGGCTTTATCTGACAGGAGATGAAGAGGAGCAAATGTGACAACTCCCTGAACACTAATCCTGACATTTAAGCAAAGGAGTCTAAGATCTTACCATAGCACTGTTGCTGGGAATCGTATTAATGTTTCCTCCAGCTGCACTCTCCTGGGTCATGTTGCATCGTGCTTGTGCCAGAGCTACAACCTGTGCATTTCCTGTTAATCCCTGCCTTGCTCCCACAAGCTGAACAGGGATGTGGGGGGTGTTGTGCCCTGCAGCTGCAGCCTGACTGTTGCTTGGCGGTGCTGGGAGAATAGGAGGTGGATGTCGAGGAGGCAGCTGCACAGGTAGACGATGTCCCTGAGCGGTCTTTGGCTGAATTGGCACGGGGCCTTTGTCTGCTGTAGTGCTAGCTTGTTGTAGCGGCTGAACAACCAGAGTCTGAGTGTTTACGTTGGCCTTTGGGGTCACTGAGCCAATGGGGTATCCCTGGGTGGAGGTGGTTACATTTGAGGTGGGAACCAGGATCATGGGGGCAGCAGAGGAGGACAAGAGGAGTTGGGGGAGAGGGAGTGCTTGAGAGGAATTAGAGGAAGGAGCTACAGTTGCAGCAGGAGTAACAGTCATTGCAGCCTGATTTCCAGTCTTTACAGTCATTGTGTTGGTGGTGGATTGCTGTGTAAAGTTGCCTTTGGCAACTTGTTGCTGTTGTTGCTGCTGGGGTTGCACTTGCTGCTGACCTGCCTGGGCAAAAGTCTGTTGACTAAGAGGAAAGTTGGCAACATCTTTCCTCTCTGGATGCTCAGACTTTACAGAAACAGCCCTGGGAGTAGAAGTGCAGTGTAGAGCCAGATTCTGCACCTGTAAGTTCAGGACAAGAGAAAGTTGTCTAGAAATGCATGACAAAAATAGCAAGTGTAGGTTTCAAGGGTCTAAGAGCCCTCTTTTAGTATTAATGTTCTTGAAAACTATTAGATATCAAGTATTTTGTTATTATTTTAATAGTATCCAAACCTGATCATTGTCAGACTGGGCACCAGCATTGTTAGGTGCAACCTCATGCTGTTGCTGCTGCTGCTGGGGCTGAGTTTGGGTAACTGTAGCTACAGTGGCTGTTGCTGTACCACCAGGCATAAATATGAGCTGCGAGGCCAGGGGAGCCCTGAGAGAGCGATTTACCTATAAGGTGAGCAAGATAGATGACGGGAAACAAAATTATTCAGCATATGACTCTGTGGAATTAACAAATCCTGATGTCATTTACCTTTAATTTAAAAACATGCACAAATCGAGTCATCGTTTTCAACTCACCCTAAGATACATTTGTCCCTGTCCTGCAGAATTTCCACCGAGCAGCACAGACTGATTAAGAGCTGCTGCAGTTGTTGTTGCAGAGTTGGCTGGGCCATGAGGACGGGGATTGGTCGTGGTTCCTCCTGCAGATGTGGTGCTAAGGTTGACCTGGCAGGGAAGAAAAATTAGTATTTTTATTTGACTTAAACATGAGCAGTAGAAAACTTTCTGTGTTGTGCATGTTTTAAACATTATCTCATAATTTTTTTTTACAGTAGTGGTTGCCTGGGATATGCTGTTACTTGGGGTATTGGATTGCCGGCTGGCTGCAAGAGTGGCCTGGTTCAAAGAAAGAAAGGAAAGGGATGGTGTGAAATGTGTTACCTTTCATTATATCTTAACTAATTGCATTTTCATCTTTAAAGTTTTCTTTACCTGTTGTACAGCAGCCAAGTTGTGGAGTTGGGCACTACTGATCTGCTGCTGGAGCATAAGCTGCTGGAAGTACTGAGCTGCATTTGGTTGTCTTTGTAGTGCTTGAAGAGCCTATGTAAACAACCAGATATAAACACATATGTCATACCTAATTGCAAACTTGACATTGCAGTATACCACATCATGATTTTCTCACCTGTACAGCCTGTCTTTCATAGAGAGACATGTGGGCGATTTGAGGTGCACGAGAGTTCCCACTTGTCTGAGAATTTCCATTGTTGGTGCCTGTGTTTTGTTCTTCCCCTGCATCCATATTGTCTGTAAAAAAACAACAACAGCCAAACACTTTGAAGTAGCTGTGAACACATCCTTTTAGTTTGTACATACCAATAATTTTCTCTGATTTGGAAAAAAACATCAACAGTACACAACTTGGTGGGATGACAAAGTGAAGAGAAATCAGATCTAAGAAAAGGTAAAAACAGAACTTATGGAAGCTGAAATCATCACGGGCTAAGTACAACCAAATTTCTTTGAGACATTTTGATTCAAGCTTTCACCTCCTGAGACCTCAGTTTTTTTCTGGTGTGAACTTTTTCAAATTTCTTCTTGCTTTTAAGGGAAAGTAAGACCTAATAAGCATGAAAACTAAACTTGGTCTCTTTAGAGAGTTGTGTTTTTTATGTTCTTAGTTAGCTATTAATTTTTAGTTATAAGGGTTATTGTTCCTAACTACATGTTTTTTTTCCGCTGAAAATGGATGTAATGCTCTGATATCACCAAAAGATGACTTGGGTGGAGTCTCTAAATGTGGCTGATAGGTCAAAGTTTCACAAAAATTAAGTACCATGAGCCTGAGAGGCAGATATGTGATGGCCACATATGTGAACGCTGGGTCTTATGAGGTGAAATAAAAAACGTTTGGCATGAATAGCAGAACAACTTCAGGAATAACAGGACTGAAACCATTAATTAAATGTACAGCAGTTGGTTTTCTATAGGTTTGCACAACAGAGGCATAAATCATGGCTCGTGAAATCCTTAAGTGTCCGCTTTCTGACTAAAGCTGCGGCTCTTTTATAAGCGTGACTATATCGTTTATCGTGGTGGGAAGAAGAACGAATGTTTTCATGAGAAACTCAGCTGTCAAAATGATGGATGAATGCAAAAGAGTAGGAGCAACATGGAGGAAAGCTCAGATGAGCGAAGAAAGAAAGCTAACCATCTGTAGCTAACTACAACAGTCCTGAGCCCAAAAGTCTGTGATCATCATGAAATCGCAGTTAATCCAATGATCTGAGCGGAATAAAATACAGAACTGCTGCATGAGCTTGGGGGAAGAGGCAAGTTTCGTGCAAAAAGCAACAATTCAAACGTTACTAATAACAGGGGTACAGCGATAGTTGTCTGTAAACACGCTAAGTTATTAGCACCGCGAGAAACAAGCTCGTGATCGCTTCACGCGCAGAGGTAACACTCAATGTTATTAACGTGCTTCTGTGTTTACCTTTCCTCGACACTTCGGTCCTTCTTGCAGTGAAATGCAATCAAGTTTGCAGTGCGACCTTTTTATTTTTCATCCAACAGTCGATGACCCCCCCCTCCTCTCAGGGTTTTGCCTCCAACAAAACTCCGCCCCCTGCTCGCGGCTCACTTTCTCCTTCTACTGTTTTAGTTTGGTTGCGACTCACGAACCAGCGCCGACGGGATCGACTGCCACCTACTGGTCAAATCCATGCACGAACACAAACCTGTTTTATACAGTCTATGACACAAACCCCAAAAGCAGGGGTGACCAACCACAGCTCAGGAAAAATTAAGAGACCACTGCAAATTTTTCAGTTCCTCTGATTTTGCTATTTATAAGTATTTGTTTTGAGTAAAATAAATATTTTTGTTTTATTATATAAACTACTGACAACATTACTCCCAAATCCCAATTATTGTCATTTAGAGCATTTAGTTGCAGAAAATGAAAAATGGTCAAAATACAAAAAAAAGCCCACTGTCTTCAGGCTTCAAATTATGCAAGAAAAACAACAAGTTCATATTCAGTTTAAAACAACAGATTACTAATGTAACTTTGGAAATATTCAGAAATCAATATATGGTGGAATTACCCTGACTTGCAATAACATCTCTCATGCGTCTTGGTATGTTCTCCACCAGTCTTTCACAGAGAGTGATGATCACAGCAATGGTTTTTATACATTTCATTACCAGTTAAATAAGATTGGTTTCAGGTGACCACCTCATAAGTACCTTCTTAGGTAGAAACAAGTGTTCTTGTGTTGGAATTCAATAGACACTGCAATGGACTGACTGTCATATATGTAGAGATGCTGATTTCTGAAAATTTGCGGTGGCCTCTTAATTTTTTCCAGAGCTGTATACTTGTCAGAGGGCCACAATTTTACCAGAAAGTCACCTTGGATTGCAAAAAGCTGAATTGAGTAAATATAAAATTGTATGGATAAAAGTAAGAGATGAAAGTCTGGAATTAAATAGAAAAACAATAAAGATCAAGACCAATTCAAAACAAAGAAGTCATGAAACTATATACACACAAACCAGGCTGAACAGATGGGTCTTTGGTATAATCAGTTCTTTGTAAATACAAAATATACAATTGATAGCAAAACATATTTAAAGGAAACATTTCCGAGCAGAGACTTCAGTAAAAGTTATTTACTGCAACAGTTTAAATTTAAAAATAAGCTTAATGGAAAATATAACAATACAATTGCAAAAAAAATTAAATAAATAAATGAATCGATAGAGATAAAGAAAAATCACTTAAAATATCTGGATGCTGAAGAAATGCAAAGAAAACATAATTAAAGATCAAGATCAATACAGAGCAATGAAGTAATAAAATTATAAAGCCGCATTTATGGCAGCCTGACTGGGTAGACAAGTCTTGAGTTTACATTTAAAACATCAGTATTTGTTGCTCCTCTTGGATCATCCAGCAGCCTGATCCCCATCTCAGAGAGTAGTGGCTGAAAGAAACATCACCTTAAGTTTTTTTTTCCTCCTCTGGGAATGGCTACGAGAGAAGAAGCTGAAGATCTGAGGGGCCTTCCTGGCAAATGGTAGATGAGTATTTTCTGAGATGCAGTCTGCATCTGCTGACAGCATGAAGTATCAAATTCAAAGTGAGTGAGTCGTTAATGAAAGACAGACTGCTTTAATCCTTCACTTGAGCCATTTTTATTTCTAGAAATATTACAAACCTTGTTAATGATATCATCAAAGCTGTAACATTTACACTCATGATATAGAATATAATGAATAGAAAAACAAGTGCTTCTGTTGCTGCCCCATCTCCTCAATAAGCAAAGCATCAGGCCTAACACAGCCTGAAATTTGGTCAACAGTAAAATCGACTCTTAACTGTGGTGTCAGGAAATGCATGCGGCACTGTTCCATCATGTTGGCAGACTAATCCAAGTTCCTGCATACAAGTATGGTAAAGTCCACCAATAACAGTGTTTCAGTTTTGACCTTTGCTGTCTTTCCTAACCCAGTTAAATTATTCTGTGAAAATACAAGTACATATATTATACATACGAGACCTTTTCATATCATAAATTACAACAACTAGCATCTAAGAAACAGATCTCTTCAAATTACCAGTCAAATCTTAAATTTTAGTTGGATGCTTCGCCTCATATGTGTACGTTCTTGCCTTATTGACCATTATGAAAAATAAGAATGTAAAGTTTCAACTTCCAAGTTCAGATTATAAAAAGGAAGCTCAAGTTTGAAATCATGAAAGCAGAGATAAGCAGATTTGTTTCCCTATAATATGAGGGAAGAAAAAACACCCAACTAAGAAGTAAATTCAGTCAACATATGTTTTTTCATCTGTTTAGCAATACCGTAAGCACATAGAATTTAACGTTTACCTTGTCAAGCTTTCCATCCTATGTCCACAACGAAAATATTAAAGCAAAATTACACACAAAAAAACATTTTTTTAAACTTGCATCTCTCAGTGCACACAATCATACTCAAGGAGTAACAAGCTGCTGCATTCTGCACCAACTTTTAACAACAATCATGATCAATATGCACTTATTTTTAATCACAAAAACTCTGACCTTTCAACTTAGCTGTATTCTGTAAGATTTTCACAGAATTGAAGTCACTCTTTACTGCCACTACAACCATTTGTTTGATGTCAAACAGCTAAATGGAATGGGATAGGAGGAGAGGGAGAAGGATGAGGAGGAAGAGATAGGTCTGTGAGCATCAGGAAAAACACGCCCTCTAAACTGACAAGCAGATCACACAGTAGTTGCCCTCGCCTCAAGTCTTGAAAACACACCAAGTATCGACAGGTTGTAAGCTTTAACCAGCACAAAAAGAACAAGACTTGTGTCTAACTTTATCTATTCTGTGAAAGAGAAAGCTGCATCACACAGTGTACATTTCTTAACATTCCTGACTTATTGAGGTCACATTGGTAGTAAGTGGTCATCTCTCTCCTCTGGCTCTTCTTCTAAAGGTTCTGCTGCCACGCCCCTGTAGGCTGGGGCTTCCTCTCGACTTCTGGACCGGCAAACAAAGTCACAGCCATCCTGAGGAAGAGGAGGGAGTTTGATGTTAATTTTACCAAAACATGTCACATGAGTCTCATTTTTTTCATAACTATTTCTAAACCACAGTGAACGTACCGCTGACAGATTGCCGACCTCCACCCAAAAGGCGTAATTTGGGAACTGCTCCATCCCTTTGGCTCCAACAATCAGTCGCTGGTAGAGGAAACCTCCAATAAGGTAAACAGCCACAACACAGACCCCACTGAAAAAATTAAGACATCATTAAGAAATCAGCTCATTTAAAAACATACAGGTTTCTATGTAAGTACAGACAGTCTTTACTCACATGATGAGTATTATGGAGCCAGGGCTGAGCTGGGACTGCAGAGGCGGGCACACTGCATTGGAGTCCAGCTCAAAGAGGTAGAAGCAGTCCTCGCCCCTCTCTCTATCCTCCAGCACAGAACTAAGCTTGCCCTGGGAGTGAGAAGGAGCAGTAAATACAGGATACTACATCACAATTCAAAATCAGTGGGGTGTTGAACTACATCCACGAAATAAAATCTTGCTCCAACCAAAAAACTGAATCCAGCACTGCTGAAAAATAGACAAATGCATAAGTGACAACATTGTAATTCTTTTACAGCTTTATGATTAACTCAATGAGGAATACAAAGTATGTGCAAAGACAAGGACTGGAAGTCTTCGGACATTAAGTCTAGATCTTACATACTTAAGAATTTCTCATCTGGCCACAGAGCTATTAAAGAAATAATAAACATACAGGTGTCATTAGGTTCTGTAGACACAGACAGGTGAGGTTTCTGAACGGTTTCTAAGACAAATTCGCTTTGATATTGTTCTTTTCATTTTACTTCTACATGGCTGGTATGATATTTTCAGCTGTTCCCCTCATAGTAAGATTTACAATAAGCAGCTCAAATTATGATCCAAGCATTTTTGGGCCCTTGCGTTGTTTATTGGTTTTCTTGGAAGGCATGAGGGATAAATAAACGATAGACCCCTTTATTTATGGTTCAGAATCAATGCATGAAAACACAGATACTTGCTGGGAAAAAGTTTTGATTGGCACATCTGGAGTCAGAATCCGTAAGTGTAACTTAAATCCTAACTTTATGTTGCAGTGGAGATACAAGTGATAGATGTGTGTGGCTAGCTATGTGACCACATTTGGACTGAGTCACTGAGCTTCACTTCTTTAGAACAAAACATTTTTTCTGGAACACTTTTGACTGAAAAAAACCCAAACAATTCATGGACAGAAAAAATATCAAATTTAGAGTTTTAAAAACTAACCACTGAAAAAATTGGGGTGAATATATTCATTCCTGGGTTGCTATTGTGGATATAAAAAGCTTACACTGTTTTACATGGCAAACTTACATATTCAGTTATCATACAGGAACTTGCTGCACCAGCAAATCAAAATTTGCAATTCCTTCCAGAAAAAAGAAAGAAGGGTACACTGAGATTACTTCAGGGGTGGTAAAGACCTATGTCATAGCATAATAAACCACATGATGGTATAACTTGACTTGTCACCATTCTGATGCAACCCTAAATCCCACAGTCCCTTTTAAAGTGCAAACACTTTGTAGGTTACATATCATCTGTTTTTCTATTACCACGCCCATGCTCCTGTCGCAAGAGATCATGATGATGGCTCTCCTCTTTGCGTTTTTACAGTGGGTGTCGTATGGTTCACCATTTCTGTAGATCAACATCACCCAGTCACCTGCAACAGAGATTAAGTGTAAAATGAGACAATGTAGAGAGCAAATAATGCATTCATTTAGAAACCTAATTCCAGACCAAAGCACTTGAATAAAAAAGTGCCAGTTTTTAAGAATTAGGTTTGGCAACGACTTACTTCCTCCGTAAGCCTGTGTTGCGTCATACATTCCAATAACTTTCTGCTTTTTCTCCTTGTTGTCCAACTGTACAACCCCAGCTCCAGCAACACCATTTGCATCACCGCAAAACTGGAACACATATGTGTAATCCTCAGTACCATTCTTGACGTCCACTGTGAAGCTGTTAATATGAGAAGAAATCACAGTTATCAATTAATAAAATGATAGACTGAAGAAAAGTACAAAAATAGATGGCAACTGTCAAAAGGCTCAATGTTTAGGTTATGGTATGTTTTCAGGTCAAGTTACAGCACATTTGTCATGAAAAAGGCAACCCTGAAAAACAGGCGACTGGCATATGGCAGATTCACGTCTTACTTCCTCTGTGCCAGTGGCTCCAGCCGTCTAAGGACTTTCCTTTCTGACTCAGAGTCAGAGTACAGTTTACAATTCATGGTGCTGTCAATGCTGTTGGTGGTGTGGATCCCACCCCAACACAGGAGCAGCTGGACAGCCAGGGTCCACACCAGGAGGGACCCTCCACTGTGTCTGTTCACCTGGTGCAGAGAGATGTGAGGCAGAGAAGACTGATCAGCTGTCTGTGGAACAAAATAGTGTTTCATTCATCACAAGGAGCAAAAGTTAGATGCTAAGATATGGCAATGCCAAAGAATTTTCTTTTCTTGCTGTTTCAAGTACAAGGCTATCATAATGAAAAGAACATTTATTTTATTAACCAGTAAATCGTCTTATTGGAGTTTTTGATAGGGAAAAAATATATTATGCTTTAAACTTACACTTGCTCTTACATTTGTCTCACATAAAATTAAATTGATAGACATTGAGTTTTAGATTTTTGATCAAAAAAACATTTCATATCTCATGCAAAGAAGAAAACTGGAAAACTGGCAAAAGCAATGTAGAAGAAACTGGTAAACGGATAAATGTCAAATTCATAACTTACAGTTGCTACACTACAATGCTTGCAACATTTCAGCATGAATTAGATCAACAACCTTGATAAACCATCAGAAAACTGAATAATCACACAGAAAAGCCTGTACAGCAGTTACATGTGTGTGACAGAAAGTCTCTATATAATGATTCTACATCATGAGTAGAAGAAGCCTATTTCCAACAGTTTAAAACAAATAATGAAAAATTGGCCTTGAAGAGATTTTTTTGGCTCATAAAAAAATGAGATAAAAAGTCAAAATTATGAGATAAAATGAAATTATGAGACGGAAGATCAAAATTCTAAGAAAAAAAGTCAAAATTTTAAGATAACTGAGACAGAACATCAAAGTTGTAAGGGTGGAAACAGTCAAAATTTTTTAAGAAAAGTCTAAATTTTGAAATGAAAAGGCAGACTTTGTTCCTTTTATCTCATCAATTTGACATAATTGAAAATTTTGACATTATATAGTGGAGCAAAATCTAAACAAACCCAGTTTTTATATTCTTTTAACTGGCCGAAATGTAAATAAGATGATAAGGGCCACTGAAAAAAGAAAGTAAAGTTTTATAGGTGTTTTATACATAGTTCATGTTAAGAAAAAAAAAATCAAAATTCTGACTTTTTCTCCGGATAAAATATATTCCTAAAATTCAATGGACTTATTTTTTCCCAGTTTTTCTTGTCCTCTTCCGTAGAAAAGGACTTCTATACATAAGTCATTTATTTTTGAAAGGATGATGATAAAATGAGGTAGTTTTTTTTTGTATTGCATAAATCCTGTTTACGACCGACAACTCGTGCGAACTGCATTGCTTCTTCCAGAAAGCTCCACTAGGAGGAGCGTTCATCTCTTGAATAAAACTAGTTTAACTAAAGGCTACAATAAACAAAGACAAAAAAGGGGTATGGACAATGTAAACTATAAATGCGCATCGATTACTTTATGGGTACATGCCTCCAGACTAAACACGTGTGCCTGCGTCTGTTCATCCCCGCACTGGGCGATAAGTTTATGTGTAAAGACAGTTCAATGCCACTCTTGAAAGACCAAAACAAAGTTATAATGTATCTTTCAATAAATTTCCACCTACCTTCATGACTTTTTGTACTGTTTTTGAGCTGGGAAGCTCCTTGGAGAGTTACACTTGACCGCACAAACTGACAGTTGCTTCCTCAGGCTAAACGTCGCTTCCTTGTTGACTTAATCAGCAAAAAAGCTGCTGTTTGGTTTCACTCATCATATAATTTCCATCAGCGCGGCCACAGGAGTCTGAATCTAGAGTCGAAAGCAACACGCATTACCGTTCTTCATCTTATACGCACTTTTCCCTGAAAGTGTCAGGTGAGAGCATCACCTGAGCTAACAGGCTAAAGGCAGCAGTGGAGTGCGGAAGTGAAACGAAATACACAAGCGAGCACGTGACCGTGCAGAAGAAGCTCCACCAATGAGCGGCTTCCAAATCCGCTCACTTCCGCATCAGCTCACGTGTTACCACAGAGAGATGAACTGTCCATAATATTAGTGAAGCAGCCGCTAAGCAAGTGTCTTCATCTCTGCAAATGATGCTCAACAAAACAGTTAATTCAGTTAACCATCATTTCAGCAGAAACAAACGGAGTAACCCCTTTCAACCCCCATAAGAAGTAAGTGACGTATTATAAACACGTCGAAGTCCCTTGAAATGAAAAAAGTATTCGTATAATCTTTATGCAAAGTTCCACTAAATAAATCTCGAGTTTTTCCAACAGTTATTTTGTAAAGCTTTTGTAGGCTACTAAGCATGACTGCAGCTGCTTAATGTCAAAGTTCAAAATTTTAAGAATTGTGACAGAATTTGTGCTAATTTGCATTGGGTGATCAAACTTTCACTTTTGCCCGGACTTGTCCTCCTTTTTGATCGAAAAATGTCCAGTGGATTTAATGAAAATTAGCCGAAATGGCTGGTATTCCTCATTTCTGCCTGTTAAAAAAAAATAAAAATTAACTCTTGGCTGTGGTGAGAATTTTTTGTACTATAGCAAGTCAAAATTGAGAAATAAGGTCCAAATTTTAGCTAAAATGTCAACATAATGAAATAATAAAACAAAAAAATTATGATAAACGTCCAATTATGAGGAAGAAAAGTCAAAATTTTGAGATCAAAAGTAAAAAATTTGAGATTAAGTCAAAATAATTAGGAAAGAGCTTAATTTTTTAGATTAAAAAAATCTAGATTTAGACTTTCATAGCCTTAATTTGACTTTTTGCCTCAAAATTTCTTTTCCATAAATAAATTAATAAATTCAACAGTCATTGGATTTTATGTTTTTAACTGGTAGGAATGGGCCTCCATTCAATTTTATGTTTACATTTTAGAAAATCTTCACTTCAACCAGAAAAGGAGGGCTTTAGATAAATGTATGGCAGGGGAGGGGTTCCTCTTATAAGGTTTTTAGAAAATCAGCCTCAATTTGCAGTTATCTTCCGGAGAAGTGTAGTGATGGCAAAAGAACAGAGATCATCCGTATAAAATCCTCTATAATCCATTAAAGGGAAAGTCCAGGGTTGTTTAACTGTTGCAGTATTGTCTTATGAGATAAATTATTAGTAGGCTTTATAAAATAAGATAAAATAAGATAATAATAAGATAATGCTGTTTTTTTAGTGGTGACAGCACTTTTTGTAGAATCTGCACAACATGGAGTTGTTTCAAAGTGTCATGCTTTCTTCATCCCTTCACTTTATCAAGACTTTCAATAGAAACAACCTTTATCCTGCTGAGACTGGACTGATCTTTCTTAAGAAATGTCCCTTTAAATCATTAATTGATTCACATTCTTGTGAATGACAAGATTAAAGATAAAATTGAAGAGTGAGTTGCTTACACACACACGTTTGCTTGTGTGATAGAATCTTCTACCTAAACACATATATCTACACATGGATAGTTTTAGCAAGTATATTTCTATCACATCGTTTTAATTCTGCTTTGAGGTTTGATGTTCAAAGAAAACCAGCTAGTCCACAGCACACCAAACCCAACAAGTCAGGTCAATACAGTACTTAATCAACATAGGAAAGTGGTCATTGTTTCACAAATCACTCCCAGATCACTCATTTGATGCCACTCCCCTTGATTTCCTGTTCTGTGATTGCTTAATGTTGTAATTTTTTTAGTCTTTGGACTTTATGTGAGAGTCTGTGTTTCTCTTACTTTCCCCTCTTTATTGCCTCTCAGAGGGACTGTAGAGAAGTTTTTATTGGCTTAGTAAGTAAGCTTTCCACAGCGAGCCTGCTCAAAATCTTCCCTCTCTGTCTCCCCTCCCCCAGCTCTCTCTTGTTTTACCTTGGCTCTTACCTTACCTGGCTGTATGTGTTGCACAGACACACCCGGCTACTCCTTGTCAACCAATTGCTGCGCTGAAACAGAGACACCAAGGAGGTGTACTTCCTGTGCTTCGTGAAAGAAGAATGGAGCAGGAGAAAGGAGAGAGTTGTACTTTTTTTCTGCTTTGCCAAGGGGGGTCCACGCAGGCGATCATGTCGGCAGTAAAGGGGAGGGAGGAAAGACTTCAGTAGTGGACTCAAACTACTTCAGTTTGATTTATCTGTGTTCAAATCCTTGTTCACCAACAGCGACTGAGAGGAGAAGACAGCAGAAAAGGAGGAGGGCAAAGATAAGTGTCAATCTGTTCAGACTTGTTTGGGAATTTGAGGAGGGAGGGGAGAAGGGCAAAGACAGAGAGAGGCAGCAAAAGGGAAACGCAAGGAGAGCACAGGCGTAAACATTAAGTTTCAACACACCAGTTGAAGTTCAAGAAGGAAAAAAAAGTTTTGATTTAGTTAAAAAGAGGAGGACATTTGCTGTGTCATGTTGACAATGTGAGTGCATTCTTATGTGTTGTGCAATCCCATGCTTTTGAGCTGAACTGGACCGGGGGAAGACCGCAGATCTCCCCAGGATACTTCACTCAGGTGAGTTGCTTTGAAATGTAATTAATGGATTTAGGATTAACAAACAGGTTTTTGTAAATTTGCTCTGATCCAAACACAGATTTGGCCAAGCTTAGTTGTGGTTTACATGTTACATGCCTTGCCTATGTGTCACAGAGCCTCGCTTTCTGAAAGGCTTCTTTTGGTATGTGGTGCTTTGCAGGTTGGTGCTGCATTCTTGTAGAACTGCATGAGGGTGTCACCTCTTCTCCCTGGCCTGGATCTTGATTTTCAGCTACACAGATATTATATGACAGGACTCACTTTTAATATCAAATAGCTTCTGTCCCAAAAAGTAAAAGTGCAGCAGTTGTGGATGAAAACACAGCTGAAGTGATGAAGCATCAGAGAATTTCAGGAGTTAGCAGCAACAGTTGGATATGTACTTTTCCAAACATCAAACTCTACTTAACAACCATGTAACCATGTTTGCAGAAAATCCCCTTTCTGCCCCATTCAACCTGTGAAAATGACTGAATTCTTCCTCTAACGGTTGCTCCCACTTAGGTTCTTCAAAATATGATACCATGGGGACCAAAAGGCCCAGCTGCACCCTCTTTGACACGTTATCTAACATAAACACATCAGACCGCAAGCTTCAGCCAGGTGGAAAAATCTCTCGGGATCCAAGTCCTAGGCCAGCGATGACTGCCCAGTCGGAGCGAGTGAGAGACCGTGAGGAGGACTGGAGAAGAGAGAGAGAGACTGAGAAAATAAGGGACAAACAGAGGTACAAAGACTCAGACCCGAGAGAGAAAGTCTACGAAAAAGACCGGGCTCCTGTGCCCAGACCGAGAGAAAGGGATCGAGATAGAGAGTGGAGGGAGAGGGAAAGGAGACAGGAGGATGACAGGAGGGGACGAGGGAGGCCGCTGTCAAATTTAGAGAAAGAGTCTGATAGAGAGATGGAGAGGGGGATGAAGAAAGGTGATACGTTTCCCAGGATGAGAAAAATCAGCCCAGATGGTGGAAGAAAAATGACATCCACCTCTGAGATGAGGGAAATAGGGGAAAGGAGGCAGAAAGAGAGACCAAAAAGACTAGTCGTTGATGAGTGGGACAGGGACAGAGAGAGAGACTGGCAAAGAGAGCGACACAGGGAAAGAGAGAGAGATGAGATGAGGAGCAGGGCGAAGGAAGAAGGACGAAGACCTTTAGAAGAGGAGAAGTCGAGAAAGAGGGAAAGATATCAAGAGTCTGATCAAGACAGAAGGAGAGGCGATCCAGTGGACAAAAGAGAGATGGATACTGTCAGAAAAAGAGAAAAGACAAGGCCTAATATGGGAGAGAGGGAAACCAGGATGCCGTCTCCAAGTAGAAGAAGAGACGGGGGGATCTACTCTGATAGGCACATGAGTGAGGGAAAGAGGGACACAAGGAGTGAAGGAGACAGCGATGAGAGGGAGCTAAGGAGAGAGAGAGTGAGAGACAGAGAGAGGGAGGAGTTGACATATCAACAAAGCAGGAGCGAGGGGGACAACAAGAGCAGAACAGAGAGGGAGAGATACAGGGAAGAAGACAGGCAAAGAGACAGAGAGGCTGATCAAGCAAGGAGAAGGAGAGCAGAGAAAGAAAGAGAAAGGTACAGAGAAGCCGACAGAGAGCGAGAAAGATGGAAGGATGACAAATACAGAGAGTATGATCAAAGGAGAAGAAGAGAAACAAAGGAAAGAGAGGGTGATCCTACAAAAGGCAAGAGAAGCCGAGCTCAGAACGAGACGGCTCCTAAGGTGCCGCCACGATCCCAGAGCAGCGGAGAGTGGAGCAGTGACATGGACAGTGATGTGATGAGGCAAAGAAGAGGCCGAGACAGTTACGAGGAGAGGGAGAGTGAAAGAGGGGCAGAAGAGCAGAGAAACTCAGAGAGAAGTCAACAGAGAAGTGAGCGAGGGGAGACAACGGAGCAGAGAAGGATGTGGTTGGAGCCGCAGAGGGGCAAGAATAGTAAGGGGGAGTTCGTAGACAGGGAGAGACACTCCAGGGAGGAAGACAGGAAGATGGAGTCACAGGCAGAGAGGGAAAAAGGCCAGAGAAGTTACAGTGGCAGACATGGAGGGAGAGATGAGGACAGCAGAGACAGAGAGAGAGAGTCAGTGGGTGTAAACGTAGATGGAGAGGAGGCGTGTGAAGTCTGGAGGGAACCAGATAAAAGAGGGGAGGCACATCTGTCAGACAGTGATGGTGGGATAGAAGGAAACCCATGGAGGGATGCAGAGGGAGAGAGTGTGACAGATAACACAGAGGAGAGTGACAGAGAGGAAGAAGGTGGGAGTGATTACTGGGCACGGTCAGGCAGCGAAGAAAGAGGAAGTGAAACAGAGTGGAAGTCAGACAGGGACAGAATGCTGTCAGGAGAAGACGGATTTGTGACGTTGTCCAGCGGCGGGGACGAGGAGGATGACAGAGAGGAAGAAAAGTTTGAAGACTGTCAGGAGTTTTGGGAAGGTGAAGGCTCTCATGATGGACACTCACCTGCTTTTGGGGAAGAGGAGATGGACGATGAAGAGGGAGAGGGGAGGGAGAAGCAGCCAAAGTATGTCTTCTGTGTGATTGGGCAAACTTTGCCCCGGTCAAAGACTAAGGACATGTCACCGTCATGTGATGATCAGAAGAAGGGAATGGAAGAAAACAACCCAAATTCTGACCGCAGTCATCATGGTAGTGATGATGTCACACAACAACCTCAGAGTGACCTGGCAAGACGTGATATCAACAACCAGGATGTAGAAACATCTGAAGTGGACATCAGATACAGAGAGCTGCAGAGTTCAGAGACTAGAGAAGGGACTAAGGGGAAAGAGGAGAACCCCTATGAAGAAATTGGTACAATTAAAAGAGACTCACAGACTGAGCGACTCCTCATGGAGTGGAGAGAGAAAACCAAAGGCCTGGAAAGAGAGAGTGAGAATGATTCGCCACTCCCGTCTAATCCTTACGCTGATGTTTTCTCTCAAGTGGATCTTGAGCAAATTCAACCCATCTTAGACGGGATTAAGTCTGGAGTGATGAGTCCGGAGGAGGTGGAGGCCATCAGGATAAGAATGAGCGGTGCGTGGAGCATGTCAGAGGAGCCCAAGCGGCATTCACAAGCCCCCCACCTTAAATGGGCCAAAAATGTAGTGAGGGAGATCCTGGGACGCTCTGAGGAAAAGGCTTTGGAGGAGCCTCACACAAACATACAAGAGGAGGAGGAGGAGGCTGGAGACATGGCTGTTTTAAGGTCAGACCAGGAGCAGTCAGAGCCTGAAGAGGAAGAGGAGGAGGAGGTGGAGCTGTTGGAGGTGGAGGGACTGAGAGGTATGGGGCAGAACAAAGCCCACATGCATGCTGACCAGTCCTCGGCTATGCATGGTGACAAATCCACACACACTCACTCTGACACACAGTTAGACTCAGAGAGGAAAACAGATTGCGGTACACACAAACAGACTGAAGAAAAAGCAAATGTAGAGGCGAAAATGAGCACAGAGGTGTGTGATGAAGGTAGAAATTCAGAGATGGAAGCAGTAGCAATCAGGGAGAAGAAGGAAGAGGAGATATATTTATCTGTGAGCAGCACGCTGTACAAGCCAAGCAGCTGCCCAATTCTTAACTATGACACAGAGTCTGAACATCTCTCCTCCACAGAGAGCAAAGAGGTAGAAAAAGGTACAGGAGAGAGTGAAGGAGTAGGGCTTGAAGAGGGGGTTACAGAAGATGATGTAGGACAGGCGAGGGAGGGAGAGGTGGGAACCGATGGGAAAACAAATGGAGGGACGCTGTCGAGCAGCTGCAGTTTTCGAGATTTGGGCCCTGAGGCACGAATACGAAGGAGAGGGATTCGGAAAACAACTGAAAGAAGAAAAGGAGAACTTGTAGAAGTGGAAGAAGAGGAGGAAGGTGTTGGAAGGGATCGCAGACCCAGAATATTCTCAATAACAGGTAAAAAGAGACAATGGAGGGGGAAAACTATCTGTTTAATTCAGTTTGATCCCGCTTCTTTTAGTTTCCTTTAGTTTCCCTCCAATCATCATTTTCATGATTTATCTAACCAGGTTGACTTTTTTGGCTCTGATTGCCCACAGAGGAAATAACCTTTAGAAGAGCTCAGGACTCGTCATGTTTTATCTCTTCCTTCTCTAATCACAGACGACCTTTCAGCCCTCTGCTTTGCCGTCTCATATCTTCTTGCATTATTTGTGTTGTTATATCAATCACAGAGTCCAAAATCTGAGACAGACATCTGCTCAGGAACATGTTTACTGCTTAACCTCATACTGGAAATTGCGTCACGCTGTTGTGGTTACAGGTAGTGGGTGGAGGAAAGTGGAGGTGGGGGGAGGAAGGGAAAACCAGAAACACGAGCCATAAGGCCTGATTCGATCGGGGCTGGAGACACAACACGACACACACAAGTTTAGGAAACACACTAACCTTTTCTCTGATCCTAACTGTAGCAAGGTTTCTGGGTTACCTAACATTTTTCAAAATTATTTATTAGCTATTTATTTTATTATTTATTTCTGTTCTGTTTTTGGAGAGGCTTCATTCATTCAGCTGGCCACTGTAGCTCTCACATAGTTATGCTTTTGTGTAATGTTTTTACGAATGAATACTTTTTTATCTCAGATGATGAGGATGATCGGAGTAGAAGCTGGGGAGAAGTCGAGCTGAGGTGAGTTTAACCTTAAACATTTGAATTGAATGTGCATCTGTGATACAAAGCTTAAGTTTTCAAATGTGTTGTGGAAGTTTTGGATCTTGTTTTTCTGCATACTAACTATGAAATGTATACTCAAAAATCAGCTTTAGAAAAATTTTAAAAACTCTTCACAGTTTCTGCTCTTAAAATAACTATAGTTGTATAATAACTGTGGATGTATAATAATTTTAACTGAAATATGTGACTCTTTCTTGGAACTGCAGGAATGTTTTGGAAACTATAGACAGACGCAAAAGAAACTCCAGGTTTTTCAGTGAGTATCCCATTTATTCATTTTTATTTTTGAGTATACCATACATCATTTTAGTGAAGAAATTTGAGTTTTTAGCCATATATCAAACCTGCAAACTAAAGATTACGTTCTTTTTAAGCAGAACTGACTTTTACTATTATTCCTCCTATCATAATTTTTTCTGGAGGTCCTCTTTTTTTGGGCTCATGAAATATTTTCAACTGAAACTAGACAATAAAATAAAAAGAACATTAGACCGCTGATAAGAATCAAATTCAGCCACTAAGATGAGAAAACATAAAATGTTACTTCCTCCAGCAGGTGAGCCACCTATGAAATCTGAACAGACCTTTTCTTTATAAATGATGGTGCTTTTTGTGTAAATCATAAAACTAATCATGTAGTTTACAACAGTGACTCAATGACGTGCCTTCAGATGAAATCTCCTTTGACTCTGGCTGGAAAAGGAGTGACGTGGTTAAGCATTTCCCCTCAGTCTGTATGATTCACCTCTGTGTTAAGATGGTCTCATTAACCGTTTATGTCTTGTATTTACTCAGAGTTCAAGTGTTACAAGGGAAAGAGGTAACCTGTGTTGAGTGTACAGTTGCCTCACAGTGTTATCAAAACTTTAAACTGTTAAACTTTAAACTTTAAATAGGTTTTATGGCAATCACTTCTTTGACCTATGATTCACATTAATATTGCAAGAAACAGGACAGGAGTGTGTGCGTGCGTGTGTTTGTGTCTGTGCAAGCCATAGACAGGTTTGTGCAAGCATTCATATCCACTAACTTGAAGGGAAAACAGCTGCTTCTGCTGCTGCAACTTTGCATTCCGGCAAGTACGTGTAAAAGGAATGTCAAGTGCAAACAGCTTCCCTTGGCTCACACATTTCTGTCTCAATCTATCTCGTCTATGGCTTACTGTAATTTTCAACCTTTTTCTCTGCTCCCCCCCTCGTCTTTTCTACATCTCTCAATAACTTTCTCATTCCATCCAGATGCCGCTCAGCTCTACCAGCAGTACAGTGAGGCTGCCCAGAACTTTGAGATCCTTCGGCAAGCTCACTCTTCTGACTTCCTCTCTGTGTCGGAGGATCCTTCGAGGTCCCCTGTTCCTTCGCCTCCTCCAGCCCGTAGACCACTTCCCCCTCTTCCTACGGTACCACACCCTCACTCCTTGTCCCACGTAGGCTCCATCACCAGTGTCAGAAGCTTGCCTGTACCCGAGCCACCAAGGAGGGAAGGCAGGCCTACCTCTCCTCGTCTGTCCGTCTCTCTCACACAGTCGGCCACTCTGTGGCGGGAGCTGCCGGGCGTCAGAAACAGTGTTGAGCTGGAGGAGCTCGATGAGGACCAGAGACGACTGCAGGAGGTACATGTCTGAACTCATAAAATTCTAAAAGAGATATTTGTTTTAGGACAGAAAATACTTATCTTTTAGGCAGGGGTTTTTGCTTGTAACTTTAAAGTTTAAAAGAACGTGCATCCAGCATGACTTCAGGCCTACCAAATTCTGGTAAAGTCCCACTTCATGAGAAGCAAATATTTGCACAACTACTGTCCATCAATTTTTCCTCACTTTAAATTCAAAACTGATGAAAGATTTTATTTTTGATATGGTGAGTTGCTCCATCAAGACAGTTGAAATTTTCCCATTCATGTGCAGTTTTTATCAGACAACAGAATGATGAGTGGGAATTTTGTCACTCTTTGGTTACACAACATTCTTGCTCAAATAAAATTCAGGAGAATCCTTCTGGGCAAGTAAATGCTTGATGGTTTTGTTTCACTTTTCCTTCAGCCTCACTATAAGTGACTTTAGGTGTAGGCGTTTTGAGGACAAAAATCACCAGGCTTCAGTTGCAGTAATTCACCTTCTTGTGCCAATTTAAAATGACGTGTTTGGGCGTCATTCATCATCATCAGTTTTTCTGTGTCAAACATTTCTTTGTGACTCTCTGGAAACATTGAAACTTACTTGAATCAGATTCAGCTATTACTTCACATGTCAACATACTGAAAGCATATGATATATGAAGTCTTGCATCATCCTAGAATATCCCCGTCTTCAATCGATCTCTTTAGCAGCAGAACTTCGCTTTCACAGGAAGACTGATTGCACAAACATGGTGGGTTTTCTTTTTCCTGGTACTAGGGGTGTTTGACTATAAACTTTAAACAGACTCTCTACTTGTTGTGAAATCTTCCTCCTTGTTAGTCACATCCTCGTCAAAAAGCCCCGGTCTAAAAGAAATGACAAACCAGCACTTATCTACTGTAATTAACTGACTCTTACGCAATGTTTTTATTTTCTTTAATCTGTGTTTTTGTTTTGTTTTTTCCATCTAGGTGAGGTTTGAAGTGGTAACATCAGAGGCCTCTTATTGTCGCAGTTTAGACATTGTGGTTGAGCACTTTGTCAAGTGCAAACAGCTGGGGGCGCTGTTGACCACTCAGGACAGGAACTGGTTGTTTTCTCGACTAGCGGACGTCCGTGCCATCAGCCACAGGTGGGAATAATTTCACAAAAAATGTACATCATTAAGTGCAAGTCTTTGCAAATTCAAGTGTAGGGACAAAATAATGCCCATTTCATACCTGATACTGAAATGTCTTGTAATACAAACCAGTGAGAGAAACAAGCCTCTAATGACTTTATAATTTTTTATTTTCCAGTTTCTTATCAAAGCTGGAGGAGCGGGTGGAATCGAACATCATGCACTTCTCCGTGTGTGACATCATCGCTAAACACTGTCAGCGCTTTAAAATGGTTTATGTTCCCTACCTCACCAACCAGTCCTATCAGGACGCCACCTACCAGAGACTCATGTAAGCAATCCAGTCACTCTGTCAGTATGAGTTTGTTTGTTTGTAGGGGGACCATTCAAGTCCAGCAAAAAGCAAGATGTATATTTTTGCAGGAAATTTCCAGTTTCATGAAATATCAAAATACTGCCTGGTGTTATGTCAGATGCATATTTCTCAGAACTTCAATATCTCATTTTCAGGAATGAGAATCCAGGGTTTAAGCGGATTGTTGAGAAATTAGAGAGGAGTCCGGTTTGTCAAAGACTTCCCCTGCGATCCTTCCTGGTTCTTCCCTTCCAAAGGATAACACGGATAAAGCTGCTTGTACAGGTGTGTGTGTGTGTGTGAAGCCTTTCTAAATCAGCAAAGGCTCATGATTCTCATTTATAAATGCACACAACTATGCCTTTAGTATAACCTAACACTTAATGGATGTGTCTTTGCAGAACATTGTGAAGAGAACAACTCCTGGTACTCCAGAAGTGACTCAAGCCATCAAAGCATTGAAACTTCTTGAGAAGGTACTGCAACACCTGCTCTTACTGGCTACTTTCGATTACACATGCTAAAACTGCTTGAAGGAATTCTAAAGTCACTTTTGTTTATTTCTCCTGTAGCTGATTCAGGAGAGCAACGACAGCATCACTCAGATGAAGAGCATCGAGTCTCTGGTTAATCTCAGTGCTAAAGTGGACTTTGAATGCAGGGTGAGTAAAAACTATGAGTTTATAATTTGATTAAATTGTCAATGTCATGCTCCTTTTACAGCATCATGCAGACTTAAGTTGGAGCAAATTAAATTATAAATTGATATTGCTTTACTAGTTAGTGTTTTATTTAGGTAAAGTTTTTTTGAGCAACCACACAAATATCCTTCACAAAAAGTAATATAGTGAGATTTTTTCATCTGACCTGAATTTAAACATATTAACTTTTTAAATGTTAACTTAACTCAGCCATATTTGCCTTAATACTATGCTTGAAAAGTTACATTTTATTAAATTAGCTCTGCTCAATGTACACTAACCCACTCCTCACCACATTTTTTGTACTTAAGGGAAGAGAAATCCCTCATTTGAATATTGTGGTACGCTGGCATTACTGACCTTTCTGTGTTTATTGCAGACTCTTCCTCTGATCAGTCAGTCTCGGAGGCTGGTGCGAGAAGGACAAGTCACTGAACTAATGGATTTCTCTCTAAAGGACACAGAGAGAAATATTTACTTGCATCTTTTCAATGACTACTTGCTAGTTTCACTACAAAAAGAGTGAGTCAATAAACATGTTCTGCATGTCCCATGTCCCTATTACTGTTTTGCTGCATCCTGTTTACCTTCATACTTGCAGTTTCTTATCATCCCTCCATCTTATCTCTGTTCTTCCTTCCGCTGCCTCATTTTCTTGTCCGGTGTCTTCTGCTTCCAGGGGGGGAAGGTTCACTGTGATTGACCATGCTCCTGTATCAGAGCTGCGTGCAGAGAACTGTCGAGTTAAACTCCACTCCCTCCAGAAGAACTTGATCCGGTTGCACATGTCAAAGAAAGCCTTGCTGCTACGGACTGACACACAGTAAGAGACTGATACTTCCACACAGAGCTTGAATCAATCAGGGTAAAGTCTGCATTCATAAACCACTCTCTCTTTTCCCTTTTTTTCTAGGAGTGATAAGCTACGGTGGATATCTGCTCTTTCCAGGCCTCATCCTGATGTCGATTTTTCTGCTGCGCAAGGTGAAGTAAAATTAAGAAAGTGTTTGCATCCCTCTGGTTCAGTGATTGATGATTAAAAAAGCAATATTGTGCACAAAATGAGGGTTGAACCACATAAAAACAAGCATAACTAACTCAAAAGAATGCATTCTTTTAAGACAAGTTCATTCACACATTCATATTTGTTGTTGATGCCATACATGCATTTTTCAGCGCTGGGTTGAATGCACACAAAGAACCTGGCTTTGTATTATTGTCACATATATTTTCATTTACAGCGGTTAGAAAGATAAATAACTTTGGTAAAGGAGACCAAAGCTGACATCAATTTTATCTTTGAGGTTTGTTAATCTCAGGTCATTGAGCGAAAACCCTCATTTACAATCACTAAAATTAGGGTTGCACTGATCACATTTTCCTGTTTTGTCACTGATCATTGTTCTTTGAAAAGCCTCACCAATTATACCAATTTTTTCCAATACCGATTTTTTTTAATATAAATGACAGCACACACCCTCAATGCTCTAATCTTATTTAAATGAAAAATATTGAACAATACCTGTGAAAACAATACAAACGTGATTTTTTAACTGCACATGAGGTAGTTCTCTGTTATAAATGAAAAGTTGAGAACGTTGCAGTCCAAACTTCTAAATTATATTAGTGTCTTTAATCTGTAATTTTCTAAATTAAAAAAAAACAATACTTGTGTAACAAGTTATACTGTGGGCCTGTCAGTCTGACAGAGCAAAAAAGCTACAATAGCTGACTTTCATGCCTTTGCAGGGGTAGAGAGGATCGGCAGAGAAGATTGGTTTCATTTGTAAGGATTGGCTGATCACTGTTTCCTCAACATTAATTAAGGAAATCGAGGCTGATACCGATCTGGGCCTATCGATAGATGCACATTGAGCTAAAATCAATTACTAAAGCTAGACAACAAAGTGGTCCTGTTAAAACAGAAGGTGCATGATGGGTGGAGCTGGGTGGAAATAGAATGATGTCATATGTTTACAAACCAAGATGATAAAAGTTGCTCTACCTCTGCTCAGCTAAAATGTCAGTGAAGTGTATTGACTGATTGATGCTCCTGTGAAGAGGTTTCTTATGTAACACGTTAGGCAACTTAAATGATACTTGACTCTCTGAGCACAGTTTGGCCCTTGACAAACTTTTTTTTCTCCAAATGGTTCGATATCAGTTTGAAAATCTGACCTCTCCTCCTTTTTTCTCACAGATTTTACTCAGATGCAGTGCATTCGAGCCTTTGTGGCCCAGCAGCCTGATGAGTTGTCTTTGGAAAAAGCCGATATCATTCTAGTGCACCAACAGAGCAGTGACAGTAAGACCATCACACTCTTATTTTTAAAGTCCTTTTCTGGCTCAAAGTATCCTTCATCTGTGCCATGTCTGTCAATAAAACTAACCTAAACCCAAACCTGCTGGAGAAAAACCACTGAGTAACACTAATTCTTTCCTCTTTCAGATTGGGTAGAGGGGACCAGGTTATCTGATAGGCATCGTGGGTGGGTGCCCGGGTCCCATTTGGAAACTATAAGCAACTCCAGAGTTCGACAACGCAACTTGTCAGATGCCCTTAAACTCACAACAGCCACAGCTGCTGTTTGAACAAGATGCTGAAAGTGGGATAAAACCAAAAGAAAACGACCTCAACGGACGTAACTCTCAGTTCTCGGCTTCGAACTACTGCAAAAGGATGATGGACATTTGTCATCCAGAATGGGGATGATTTTCGTTGAATTGTGCACTGCAAGTTCAGCAATAGAAATACATCTCAATGTAGCATTGGGTCTGCCTTGTTTCACTTGCTGAAACACAGATTAGCCTTGGCATGATCCATGAACTGAAGAGACCTGCCTGAAAGACATTAAAGAGGGGGTATTGTGCTTTTTTCAACTTTATTCTGTCCCATGAGGCCCCCTATAGTTGCTTTGGAATACTTATAGCTGGAAGAAAACATTTTTCTCACACTTGGTGTTTTAGAAAACCCTTAATATAGCCTCTGTCTGAAACAGGTTTGGCTGCTTTTTCTTTAAGTCTCCCTTCTCCACTAACCCCATGATTGGCCAGCTTTATATAAGTCTGTTGGATGTAGATAATGGGCAAATATAGGTGTCAAAGAGGGCCTGCCCCTTCAAATTGTCATGGACCACGTAGTAGATCCTCATGCAATGACCTCATCACTTAAGTCTGTTGAAGATCTCGAGCTATCTTTAAGATCAGACTGTAGAGCAGTATGAATGAATGTGAATTTTTGCACAGTTTTTGTATGGACTTCCAGCATTTGTACTTCATGTCTATGTTTAGAATATGGGAATGAACAATACCCTCTCTTTAGGAGCTTTGTGACTCGGTCCCAAGTGCTATAATGTTGATGAACCAGTGTATTGAACATAGTTTTAAAAGGGACTTTTTCCAAAAAGGATTATATTTTGGAAATGTGATATTACAAATGTATTAAGAGAACTACAGAAAAGTGCATCCTGGAAAGTAGGGTTTGCCTGATTATGGCAAAAGAACAGTGCTAATAGTTCAAGAAAATCTTCAGATGTACATATTTTACTCAGTGAGGACATTTCTATGAAAGTATAATTGGTGTCAATAAAATCTGTTTTGAAAACATGCATTAAATATTGACAATGAGCTGTGACTTATTTAATTTATCATGTAAGCTGATCTATATCATTCCAGAACTGTAAAGGCAATGTGGCACGTTTAGGGTGTGCGAGACATGTGAGTCAAGAAATGTTTCTGCAGGAGTTGTTTGCAGAACAAAACAAACTGTACAGATAAAGAAAAAAAGCGCTCACGCTAAGCACGTAGTCTGTATAAGGCGTGATCCTGCGGTGGCCTGTCCCAGTTTCTGAAACCTGCTATAGGTTACAGGCTCTGTCGTTTACATAAAAGAGGGCGGTAACAAGTGAAGAATGACACTATAGTTCATCCAATACACGAACTGCAGCCCTGCCCTCGGTTCCCTCTGATTGGCCATATCCTGCTGTCAATCAAAAAACTCGTCTGTGATTGGTCGAAAAATTCTTAGGCAGGCGTTGCAGTATTTGTTGTTGTTTTCGTTGAGCAATAGAACAGTCGACATCTTTGACATAGATCACATTCCCCCGCATTTCAGCTGTAATTTTTCAGCTTTATCAAACTCTAAGGGTGTCATTTTGAGAGACCAAAAGGACCAACGGAGATTGTTTCTACTCGTCCTATCTTGGGTGAAACTCGTTCTTGTCGTTTTTAAAGGTAAGTGATCATTAACGGCTTTTCTGAGCCTGTGGCTGCAGTTGTTAGCTCGAGCTCCTGTTGCTAACTAGAATGACAAGCAACCGATTACGCAGACCCTTCAAAAAGCTGATTAATACTCTACTAACATAACGTAGATGGTGTGGAGTTTATTTTGTTGTTTCTTGTAGTCGGGCCTGTTTTCTATTGTTAGAAAGACGGTGAGTGATCTGAGTAGTGTTGTGAACTGTGACGTGGCCTCAGTTCACGATGACCGAGGCCACCGTGAACCCAGATACCAGTGTCCCGTGACCGCCCCTTCTCGTAAAATACACCAAAAACGATAACTGTGGTAAAGTTGGCGACGGAAGTGGCAGACTGTGGAGGGATTTTACGGAGGAGGATGCGTGAATTGACAGTTTCGCTCTCCGCCCTTTCCGACAATGCGGTGTATTCCAGCATTATTAGAAGGAAGTGCACCACCTGTGAATGTAAACATTGGTATTGATATGGGCGTTTCTGCTGAGAAAAAGTTTTTATTCTGCTATATACCAGGCCCAAAACGTCTCCAAAACTAAATCTTCTACTTCACACATTTCAAATCAACCCTTAATTTAAAGACGTGTTTTCACATGGAGTTCTTTACGTTGTTGACTTTCTATTCACAAGAATGCAAAATAAAATGGCAAACGTTACAACATCCCGTCCTAACATTACCCCGAGTGTATACTTTTTTGAAAATCAGATGCCAACATCTCATGTTGCAAAAACGTAATGTTGTGCTCTCTAGGCTGTCACTACCTCTTGGCAACTGAATGCACTGGTTGGTGAAGTCAGCCAGTGCTCTTTTTCCTTTGTCCCCTTAGTAAATAATGCTATTGTGAAGGACTTCATGTTATGTGGTGCTGTTTTCAGATGGACAGCCAGTACCAGCGCTCAGTACCATTGGAGGTGAGGAGAGCGGAGGGAGAGAGAGTCCGGGCCAAGCATCCTGACAAAATACCGGTAAACATAATCATGATCTTGTTTTTTTAAACTGGTTTATGCTTAAAAGATCATTACTTTGAGACAGTGTTTTCATAATGATCCCATCTTTCATTTAATGATTTAAATGCCATGATTTCTCTACATGGACTTCACTCTTCCATCTCTTAACCAGAGATTAAGATCATTGTTTATGTTTCTTTTTCAACAGATCATTGTGGAGAGAGCCTCAAGGTCTCGAGCTCCTGAACTGGATAAGAAGAAATATCTAGTTCCTTCAGATTTAACAGGTAAAATACCAACACAAATAGTTGTGCAAAAAGGTTATTTTTTTCTCAAAGTCTTTGACGTGATTTTCTTTTGGAACTAGCTTCTCAAATTCATTTTCTGATATTTTTCACATGGGCTGCTACATCATAAGAAGAATAAAGAGCACATTTTATAAGATGTTAGTGGCTTCATTGCTCATAGTTGTTCTGATGGTAAGAAATGGAGCCTTTGAATTCAGACTGGCCACTTCAGGTCATCTAAAACCCCCAAAACATCAAAGTAATGGTCTTGTTAATTTTCACAGACCTTTTTTTGTCCCTAAATGTGTAAAGTTTTGTCATCACTGAGTCTTACTGGGATATGACACCTAATGTGTTTATTTCCCATCACTGCATGTGTACCCAAAGTGACCTGTAAACAGGTCATCCCCCAAGTTTCCTGTTTTCTTCCTCTTTCAGTGAAATAAAGTTAAACTCATTATCATGTTACTTGCTGACTATCTTGCTGCCTTCCTCTTTTTTTTAGTGGGCCAGTTGTGCTTCTTGATCCGTCAGCGTGTGTCTTTGAGGCCGGAGGAGGCACTCTTCTTTTTCGTCAACAACTCCCTTCCCCCATCCAGCTCCCCTCTCTCTGCTGTATATGAGGTAACTGCAGTTCATAGGACCCCCCACAAACACACACACACACACACATACACACACACACACACACACATGCACACTCAAACAACCTCTCTGGAATGAGTGCACACATATTTACAAATAGCCACATTATTGCTAAGTGTCAGCTTCTTCACTGACAGTCAGGCAGTTTCACCCTGACTCGACAGACCAAAACTTTCCTCTCAGCCTCTGGTCTGCTTAGACAGCAGTGTGACTTCTTTTTTTTACAGGAAGTAGTCTGACTCTGAACCTGGTACATTTCAGCCACCAGAAAGCCAAACTATTTCACAGACATTCTGAAAGTGGAATCAAAACCAGACAGCTTTAGGCATTCAAAGTCTTAGTTCATGTTTTGTGTTATCCAAATGTTTAAATCTCAAAAAACCTGCATGTGGAGAAAGACATTGTTAAAAATGATTTATCTACTGTACTATGATTTCCAAAGAACCTTGCTTAGTTCCTGAAATAATCACATTCTATTTAATTCCGTTTTTGTGCTTGTATTCAAGAAAACGTTTAGCTAAGTTCTGCATTCTTCTCTTCTTTGTTTCCTTCCAGGAGCATCACGAAGAGGACCTGTTTCTCTACATGACCTACAGTAATGAGAGTGTGTATGGTGCCTGAGGGAGAACAAAAGACCCGAGAAAGAGAGAGAGTGAGAGAATAAAAGGAGAAAGAGTGAGACTGTCAAAGGAATGAGGAGTTCAGGCAGTTTTAAATGCTTCACGCCACTATTATTCTTCATATTAGTTTTGATAAGTAACTACAGTACAGTACTGGTGGGTGGAAGGCTTTGCACAAAGCAGGGGTTGTTGATATGTTTAAGTATGACAGTATTTCAGGGTGAGTGTAATTAAGTGTAGAGCCCGTACAGAACAAGAAAAGTTGTGTCAATTCCTTTCTTGTTGAAAGAGGAACCTGGAATGAGATGAAAAGAAGAAATGTATCGGAAAAGAATGTTACCAAAATTATGTTGAGGGGTCTCTCATTATCTTTCTCAGTCGTCTGTATTTAATGCAAATAGTATTTTGTTTTTGTAAATTAATATCATAAACTTTTGTGGAAAATAAAGATGAAAATGCATTTGTGCACAATACATTTGTTTTTGACTATTTCCTGTCATTCAACACGACTGTGTATTGAAATGCCTTGATTTCCTGCTCCAAAACATAAACAAAGACAAAATAAGTAACTAACATATTTGCTTAACTTTTCCACTGAATATCATTTCAGGTAATTTGCTTTTTTAGAGTTAGAATATTACATTCAAATCCTAATTTCAGTCATCTTAAAGTATTGGTCACTTCTGAACAGAGGAACCCTAAACAGAAAGTGTCTGGTCTAATTTGATGAGTCACGCACTTGGTTATTTTTCAGAAAGATTTTGGTGTTGAAACTTTACTGGTCTGCATCAGTGTCTTTTTGGTTCAAGGTTACATAACTTCTTTGTTGGTTGATGGGGCGGGTTTGGAAGATTTCCCCTGCAAATCGAAACCTAGAAACACACAAGAGAAGAGTCATGGAGATGCAAGATATGCACCCCGATGGAGAAGAGAAAAAGGATGAAAGAGCAGGTGGACTTACGGTGGAGACCAAAAATGAAGGTAAAATGAAAACTTGCAATAGTATGAGTATAGCTCATTCAATTTTTGAATCAAGGGAAAATACTTGGAAAAGTGAAACAATGTGAGGTTTGATTTGAATTGATATCAGTGTATTTTTATCAGACATTCTATTTTTGAAGCAACTTCAAAGTGTTCACATATCAGATGACAATGAATTTTTTTGTTTTTTGTTGTTTAGCTGTTGAGGAAGAAAAACTGGACCACTACGCTAAACTTGACAGTCCAACTGAGAACATCTATTCAGAAGCATTTACTGATGGTAAACCAAGAGAAAAAACCAGAGCAGGTAAAGTTCTCTACAAAGTGTCCTCTTAAATGACCAGTAAAGGTAAAGAAAATGTTTTATTTGACAATAAGCAGGCGTGTATTGATTTGTTTATTCATTTGTGAAGAATGAAGATGATACACCATTGAAAAATTTCAAATTCTGATGAAAACAACTTAAGTGCCTTGTGTCTGACACATTGCTGAAAGAAGTTTCATGACAAGAAATCATCATGAAGTGTTTTGCAGAAAACTAATGGAGACAAATAAAGAGAAAGCAGAAGTTAGAAAAAAATAAGCTGAAACCAACAGTTACTTGTAATGTTTTTTTGGGTGAAGGGCCTCTTAAGAAATATTTAGATCTTCTCAGTTTTTAGAAATGTATTGCTCAATTCTTGGAATCTTTTGTCTAATACAGTAACGAAGCATAGACATTTTTCCCCATAACCCAAACTTTCTCATAAAAAAGATAAAGATTAACTGTAATTGTATTTGCATTTTTAAACTTCAAAAAGGCAAAGCCCAAACAGTCTTCACGCTTCAGAACAGGCAACATGGAAAGACAGAAGGAATAAACTAATGGTTTTATGAAGTAAATTTATGAGAGGCTTGCTTACTGAAAAGTTACACTGTCATGCTATATTTAAACTTTTAAGTGGGGCAGAGCTTTTCCGAGAGTTGTTGCCAACACCTGTATTAATGTAAAATGTTGAAACCCTGCTTTGCAAAAAAGAGGAACATCTTGTGGTTGACTGTGGCTCAGTGACACGACTGTCCTCTCTCAATCGGAAAGTCATAAATTCAATCTCTTGCGGTTACGTGATGCTCTTGGCAAGACACTGAACCCCAAGTTTATCTGTCTGTTGGTCAATATGAACGAATGAGATTAGCTAATGCGGATGCCCCCTAACTGTAGCAGCCTCTGCCATCATGTTTAAGTAAGCGAAAGTGACTAACAATGTCAAAACTTAAATACATCAGAAAGACTAGAAAAGCACAATAAAAGTTAAATTCTACACTGTTTAATTCTTTAGTATGTTTAGAATTTCATCTTTTACCTGAGATTTTTTAATTTTATTTGATTTGCTTGATGGCACAGTAGATTTCTATCAGGCGTTTACGAATCAATTTTAACATTATATGCTCCATATAACAGCATTGCTTGATATCTAAAATGTTCCATTCGTCTGCTCTTTGAGCTTTTTGTCACATGTAGATACATTTAAAGAAAATGGAAAAAAAAAAGTCAAAAGATGAATTCCATAAAAACTGTACTGAGAGTGTTCAAGGGGTGAAAAAGCTCCAATCATCCAGAAGTATACCCCTAAACGATCTTATTGTCATTACTGTGCCACCACCTGCAATCTGTATATTTGGAAAACCTGAATCACTTTTAGTCAGACATAAAAGTGACAATGAATTCCTGCGGGTGGTTTCACAAGGCCTGAATTGATTCAACTTTTCAGCACTTAATCCAGCTCTTTAAACACTTGGTTAAAAATTGTACGAGTGATGACGTAACCTTGAGAAAGAAATCTCATCTGTTGTCTTGATCTGCTGCATTTGCAGGGCCTGAGTGTGTCTGTCTGCCTCACTCTTAATCAGGGAGTAAAAAACAAAAACAGGGTTAGTTTTGAGGGATTGAAGGACAGGCAGTGCACTGTGCTCCATGAATATCTAGAAACCTGTGATGTCATGTTTCCGCAGCAACAGGACAAGGGGGGGGGTGTCTTAACAGAGCAAGCAGGTCAGCTCAACAAGTCCATAAACTCTTTTATTCTTTATTCATCTTACAACAGGGAAATTCCCAGAGTCCCACAGCAATTCAACAATGTGTATGTTCAAAAATTTACACTNACTACTACTACTACTACTACTACTACTACTACTACTACTACTACTACTACCACTACTACTACTACTACTACTACTACTACTACTACTACTACTACTACTACTACCACTACTACTACTACTACTACTACTACTACTACTACCACTACTACTACCACTACTACTACTACTACTACTAATAATAATAATAATAAAAACAAATTATGTTTCTAAAGTCCTTTATTTAACACCCACAGATGTTGTGTAGTATGCCAAAAGTCAGTCATTAGATAGAAGAAAGAACAATTTGGGAAAGGTAAGTCTACAGAGGCATGTTCTGGGGTAGATTTAGTGGAAGAAAGAGTTGGAGAAAGGGCCATCATAAACCCATCAAAAAATTGCCTGAAAAATGTGAATTATTGGGAACTTAGATGTTTGTAGTCCATTTAATGAACAAGGCAAAATAAAGTATTGCCACATTTATTCTTTATCATATTTATTTTGATCATGTCTGACAAATACACAAAAGATTTCAAGCTGTCATTGGTGTTAAAGGGGGCAATACACGGTATTAAGAACTGGGGTATGTAAACTTTTGACCTGGGTCATTTTGGTGCTTCCTGTTATTATTTAAAAAGAGTAACACAGTTGTTTGACAGTAAATGGCTTTATCTGACCACTAACCATGTGTGAAAGAAAAGTTTTTGTGTTATCATGCATATTCTGTGAAAAAAAGGTCAAGACAAAGGCCAGATAAATTCTGCTAGGGTATATAAACTTATGAGCACAACTGTGCGTTCCTTTATACAAATCCTTGTGTTGTACTTATTTTGTCATCAGACAAAATATATGTAGTGGCATACTGGTGTCACCTCACCTTTCTGATGATCTATCTGATTAACCTATGTTTTTATTAGGTTAAAAATGTAGCACATCTTGCAAAACAAGTTTTGCAACCATTGTGCTGCTCATGGTGTATTTTAAGGTTATACAATCACACTGTCAGCAGACGAGGTAAGTATGCAAGACTTCCTATGTGAACTGAAACTTATATACACACGAAGGAAGAGTAATGGAGATGCAAGAGGTCCCCACAGAGGGAGAAAGAAAAGAGCAGGATGAAGCAGCAGGGGAACAGATAGAGGAGGCAAAACCTGAAGGTACAGCAATATTAACTTAAAGTGGATTATGAGGATGAAAACCATTTGTAGAACTGGAAATGGAGACTCGCTGCAAAATAGTGTTTTGTTTTTTCTCTATAATTTTTTATTTCTTGAAAGATTTATAAAATGTGGTACATTACACATTTTCAAATTGCATTATTATTATAAAGCTGATTCCAGATGTAAAGTTTCTCTTTGTTCGTGTCTATTTTTTGGGCAGTAGAGGAAGCAAAACCGTACCACTATGCTCGACTGCAGGGTGCAACTGAGAACGTCTACGCAGAAACAATTTGTCACACGATCACAGGACAAGGTAAACTTAAAGATAAGTGCTTTTCTACCAATTATTTAAAAAAAAGATAACTTTATCATCATTCAGCTACTTTGTGGTGTTTTCTATAGACCAAAATTCAATATTCAGTTGGAAAAATATCATTTGAACAATTGAGTCTGATTGTTGGTGCTATACATTAAATGTCGCTTACTCATGATTTAACTATTTTCCAGAAAAAAAATGTCAACAAATTTAGAAAGAGATCAGAAGTCAGCTGACAAGTTGAAACCAACTGTTCTAGGCAATTTGTGTTATCTTTGTTTATTCATTGTTGATTATTTACACCCAGTTTGGTTGCTTAGGAGTTAGATTAATAAATACCAACACTTATTAATATTTCTCGCACACACGTAAACAAAATTCAAAACCATGATTTGATTCGTTGATTTGTATTCAGAACATGAACTTGATTGAAAAAGTCTGTTTTGAAGATGTAAAAGAAAATTCTCTGCAGATAAATAGAAAATCAGAGCAGAGAAAACTTAAGAATTTTTCAAAAAGAGAAATCGCAGATTTAACTTCTTTGATAATACAAACAAAGCTTAAAGAAGTAACACTTACTGAGTCCCACCTCCTTCCTTCACTTGTCCATTGTGAACTGATAATTAACAATCCAGCCAGCTTTTCTTTTTTATTGATATATCAACATGTACAATTAAGATCCTGTCCTTGCAATTCACTTGACCCTTATAGCAAATGAAATATTGAATAATTTATTTTTAAATATTGTCATAATATGGCAATGCTGCATTAATGAGAAGTTATGAATATATAATTTAATTTTTTACGTGTTAACTTAAAGGACCTATTATGTTGTTATTATATTTTTTTCTATACATACACAAACCCACAAATACATCTATTAATTCTATATAAATATTAATACCCTCAACACATTTACAAAAATTGCACAAATTTACAGATTTTAAGGCTGAAATGTGACATGCTTCATGAAGGCAAATTCACCGCACTAGACAGATCTGAGTTTGAAGGAAACCTTCATCTAAAAATGACCTTGAGAAAGAAGTGTCTGTAGGTCTTTTGTTTATATCTGCCTCACTCTTAATCAGAGAGTGAAAAACAGTAACAGGAAAAGTTTTGAGGGGTTGAAGGACAAACGGTGCACTGTGCCCCATGAATATCTCTGTGACGTCACGTTGCCGAGGTGACAAGACAAGGGAGGGGGTGTCTTAAAAGAGCAGTCAGACAGAGCAGGTCAGCCAAACAAGTCCCAGGACTCTTTTCACCATGTATATCAAATTCTTTCACGGTTATGGCGAGGATAAAAAGCATGGCGCGGGAGAAAACTCCTCGTCAGAGTCTGACTTATCTGTTGAACTGCAGGGGAAGGAAGGTAAGCTGGAGTGTTTTTTAAATGTAACCAGCTTGAGTGTGTGTTGTGTCCATAAAAGGTCTCACTAACAGATCATCTCCTTGTTCAGATTCACAGACAAAGGAAAAGGAACGTCTGTACCGTCTTGCATGTGTAATCCTCACAGTTATCTGCCTGGTGCTGCTGCTGGTCGTCATTATCCTCAGTGTGAAATGTGAGTGTCTGCAGCCATAGATGAGTCAGGAGTGAAAATATAAAAACAAACAGCAATAAAACACTCCTGGCTGAGCGTTTCGAGAAGTGATACCACTTATGAAAGAATACAGCTAATGCAGATCAGGATCTCTCTGATTTTACCCCCAGTTAGGTCAGAAGAAGAGACAATAAAACAATATAAATTGTGGTTTTGCATAGTTGCAGCCTGCAGGCGTCATCCTTTCTCCCTCATAACTCCGCCCACATGTCTCTGTTTTTTAGTCCAAACTGGATCCACAGCCTGCCCAGAGGGAGAGGAAACTTCAGCACTCAGCAAGCAGGGTGCCCTAACATGCAGCTACGACCAGTGCCAGGCTCTCTATCCTAAGGTTCAGCTGAAATGTGAGTGTGACGCCAGGAGGAGGAATGCAATGCAGAGGATCCGGTTTGAACCACATCTAGATTAAAGAAAACACAAGGCCTGATATCGACCACCATCTTTTTGGTGTCGGTTCTGCTTTCACAATCTCCCAAATTGCTGGTTGGACGAGCCTCAAGGGAAGTTGAATCATGTGGTTGTTATAAAACGAGATTCCCAAATTAAATCTAAATGAAAGGACTTCAATCATCTGGTTAACACTTGGTTTGAGGTTGTCATCAAAAAACAGACGAGTTCATCCAGAAACACACACATATATGCTCAAGGATGTGCTTTTACAACTAAACCATAAAGCAAAGCAAATGGTTGATTCAGTAACGAAATAATGTCACACTTTCACAAAG